>JAUCRC010000003.1:2742500-3080000 GCA_032399595.1 Tetragonula carbonaria
ATTTGTGGAAAGCAACTTTATTCATTACTTCGTACTAGGCATTGGAATAAAAAAATTTCAGGACAAGTCTATCACGTTTGTTTCAAAAGTGAAAAATGATATATTTATATAACAAAGAATCCGTCAATGCAATCTATCGCTCATGATGGAAGCTGCCATTCGCTAACGATCGGCGGATTCGTCGCCAATGTCGGGCCGAGTTTCGCTATCGAGAATGTGCCCATTTATCAAACTACCAAGCTCGATATAATTACTTGTAAACTAATATTCGCATAATGCCTTGAACGTAATAATTCTCTACGCGAAAACTAATTTCTTAAATATTTGGACCGTTTATTTTGAAAGTGGTGTAAGTCCATTTTGGTAAAAAAATGAGATATCACACAATTTGTGATTAATTTAGCGTAAGCTTTTTATTTATAACTAGTTAATATTTATTATCTTAAAAAATGCCAATGTTCAAATAAAAATTGGCCAATCAAAGAAATTGCGTAGCGATTGATTATGAAAGTGGTGGTAAGTCCAATTCCCATAGACAGGATATGAGGATAAATATAAATGTAAGAATATGGAGCAGTTATTACCTTATATACCTCCTGTGCATCATGAATATTTCAGAACACTGCCACATAAAGAGCATAAATAAATAATATCAATATCTCATGTTATGTTTAACAATATGTAAATATAACGTTCAAAATAAAAAAATACTACTCCTATTTTATTTCTTGTTATTATTTATAAACAAAATTGGATTAATGCAAAATATATTTCAAGTGATATTTAATTTTTTCATAATTGAAGTTAAATGATTTTTACAATTGACTAATTTATGAAAATGGCGTAAGTATACATTTACAGCCCGTAAATATATATTATTCTAGTCTAAATATATATTATTCGCCTAAAAGAAATTTATAACAATCGTAATTACGTATTGATAAATTAGTAGAAACATTGCCAGTTGCTTGACGTAATTAATTTATATTTTTGAATTTGACTAACGTACAACAAAAAATGGACTTGCACCACTTTCAAAATAAACGTTTCATTTTTTTAAAGCGTGAATATTACAAAGTGTACAGACGAAAAGTGTTCTCTTTCTTATTTCTTTCGCTTTTCCCACTGGTCACGATTTCTTACAAGTTTGTGATTCTTTATCACTGATAAAGAAAACCACCGAAAAATCGATTAACAAGCTTCTGATAGATAAAGCGTTAATGCACAACGGTCGTAGAAGGTATTTGATGAAAAATTCGACAACTTCGTGCAAGAAGAAATCGTGCAATAAATTTTCAGGGATTTTCCGTAGAGAGTAGACTTCATGGATGGACCATGGTGCATTCAGTTATGAACAAAATTGTTCAGTCACGAGATTAAAGAAAAGAAAAAAATACTATACTATTTTATCAAAGGCTTTTGCAAAGTATGTTACTTTTTCTTCCGTGTGTGCAGTTAATTGATTTGTCAAGTGGCCGAAATACCAATTATCAAAATACCAAGAATGTCGCGGGCAGGAATTTTTCCCCATTAAAAAGGATCGTTTCTCACTGTCACGCCGTTCGCGTCGTTTCGATATTTAAATTTCTCAATTTCGAGGCAGCCGTTGCGTTGTTACGTCCTCTTCGCCCGAGGCGTGCCGTTACAAGCCGAAAACAGGAGAAAAGAAATTTGTTCTGGCTGGAACGAAAGACCCCCATAACTGGTGAGGCACGCACGTGCGTAGGCGCGTGGCCGTGCACCTTTCACGGTGCTCGTAGAATCTCCAACCTCGATAGAAACTGTAGGTTCTGGGGAAACTGTTTCATCGAAAATTTCCTGCCTCGAAGGAAGCCACCATGGCCACCATTTTACTTTATTTCTTTCGACGATTGTCTCTTTAACCTCTTGATCCTTATACCCTGAATAAAAGCGAAATTAATTCCGATTTCTTGACAGTGACATATAGAATCATTTTCTATCATTAAAAAAAAAATCGGAAAATATATGTACATATTCTTCCTTGATTTTGGATTTATTCGGGGAAAAAAGGCAAGAAACAAAATTCGCGTGCGAAGACTGTAAAATTCTACTACGAAGCGTACCACACTATAAATAAATATTAGTTTCATCGCGTATAATATACGTGTGTATTTTTTAGACTATAAATTTATAACATTTCAAATTTAACAAACGTGCATATAACTTTTTTAATTTTTTTAATATTTAGCATTTGATCTATCGTGTGGTAACCCTAGTGAAAATCAAGCGTTTCTTTTTTCTTTTTTGTGCAAATTATATCCTAATTGATTGCGGCTCACCAATTATATAAGTGAAAAATATTTAAATTATTAGCAAAAGTAAAATTGAAAATACGCGGCAAGCTGATGCGCGGTCCTTAAAAAAAAAAAAAAGAAATGCGGCGATCGAGAGATTAATCTAGCGTATCTTCTTTTTTTTTTCACCCTGCCTCATCCTTGTTTCTCTAGCTGGCCCTAATTGGCCCCGTTATTGGCCCCGTTATTGCCCGTGGAAAACGGCGATTGTCGCGATTCGGCTGCGCATTACGCTCGCGTGATCGTATTCACGTCAGAGATCGCGTCGCAAATGGGTACACGTCGACGCAGCCAAATCGACGTGGCCACGTACGAACGATGGCACACGTGTGCCGGTCACGTGTTCACGTCTCTTCGTCCTCTGTCTCGTCGTTTCGGCGATATCCGCGTCGCGAGCCTGCCCGTTTCACGCATTAATCGCCTCGACGTTTCTCTTCGGAGAACACTCGAAATTGTCGACAGCTGTCTCCGCGATCGCTCGCGAAATACTCGCTTCTGTTCCTTGCGACAGAGTTTTTCTCGCTTGGGAGTACGACGAACGATCGAAAACACGGAGGAAACACGAGCGGAAATTTTTCGTTTTAATCGAAGAGAGGAGCGGCACTTCAACGCGAACGTTCCATCGATCTTGCACATTGAATGAAATATCGACGTCGGCGTGCCTGCTCGCTGTTCGTTATTACCCGGGGCAGGTGTTGCAAATCCTCCGCCTGCGAGGAGATCACGCCGCATTTTGAGATTAAACGAGTCCCGATGGAGTTCCCGGTCCTCTCGCCGATTTCACACGGGCGCTGTTCTCGGAACCACGATGGAAATAAAAATTCCTGCTCCGACTCTTTTTTTAACGCCGTTTGAATTTATCGAGGAAATTGCTTCGGAAGAGCTGCACGTCGTGTATGATGCGAGTCATGTGTATTTTGAAAATTCATGGCTCAAGAGGGAAGGCTTTCTTCTCGTTTGTGCGAATTATTTTGGCGTTATTTATAGCGGTTGCAAAAGCTAGCGAGATACTTAATAGCGAGAGGAAGGTTGACAGGGCCAACCATTGCCAGGTCTTCTCCTCTAGGAACTGCGAGGAGGATATTTGTACCTGGCCTGCAACTGATTGTGAGACAGCCTGCTGAGATTTCTCTGGAAGGACAGAGAATTACGTGCTCAGGCCGACCCACGGTCCCGGGTCCCATAATCTGCGGGCACTCGAGGGCACGCCATCGAGGGGGCCAACGCCACCGCGTTGAAATACTACCGTGGGAGTATAATTCGGGCGGATTCGTGCAGTTTCAAAGCCGGAGAGGCTCTGAAAATTCGGCGCCATGGGCGAAACCGCATATATTTTGAACACTTTCTCGTCAATGCGCTTTTCGATGGGCGCTTCCGCGCAATTGCAATATCGCTTGCGTTACTACATACAGGGTGTCCCATTTTAACACATTGTTTGCGAGTAACGGGAATCACAGTCTTACTACGGCCAATTGTTGAGACTGTGATTATTCTGTAAGATAATGTAGGGATATAATTTAGATGATTTATTATATTAAATAATAATGAAAACGGAAACAAAACAACAAATGATAAATACAAGATAGACAACTCAAACAATAATAATTCGAATAAACTTAAACGACACAATTAATATACAACACAAATTACTCTTTTGACCACACTCGTTCAACACTCTTTTTCGACTCTGTCCTGACACGCTCGACTTTCTTCTTTTTTTCTCAAAAAGAAAAGCGCTCAGTGCCAGCGCTGTGCCACTCACATCACGTTCATACTTTTCATTCACGCATCTTCAGCACAGGCCATCTATTAAAAGTAAAAATAACTAAATATATAAACTATACACAATAATTTCGATACTACAATAATAATGCCTCAACATGTGATTTTTCTGACGCGGAAGATTCAGATCAGTGACTTTCCTCTTGTAAGAAGACATATCAGAGTAAATCTAGTTTATCTAGTTTTCTGCGCGGATATGCCCGCTCCCCGTGTTGTTTGCGCAGCCCAACCCGTAGCTTGGTTTTTAGGTTAAGTTAGGTCTTACAAGTTTAATATTTTCTATAACAATAAACGATTCTTTCAAATCATTCCAATTTTAAACACTGTACATTACGTTTTCAATTTCGTATTATACTTGAAATATTTCTAGCGTTCGTTTCTTTCTTTTATTTGCGATTATAATCATGTGTTCCTTTCTTCAACAGTAGATGGCTTGGTTTTCTTTAGGTTAGGTTAGGTCTTACAAGTTTAATATTTTCTGTAACAATAAACGATTCTTTCAAATCATTCCAATTTTAAACACTGTACATTACGTTTTCAATTTCGTATTATACTTGAAATATTTCTAGCGTTCGTTTCTTTCTTTTATTTACGATTATAATCTTGTGTTCCTTTATTCAACAGTAGATAGCTTGGTTTTCTTTAGGTCTTACAAGTTTAACATTTTCTGTAACAATAAACGATTCTTTCAAATCATTCCAATCCCACCCGAATAAGATGTGTTAACTTACAAATTCAATTATCTCCGAAACTATCCGTCGTTTAAAAAATACGTTTCAAATACATTTTCTTCCCCTCGAGGACTTTGCGCGCGCGTAACGAGTAATTCTTTCTCGTGGATCCATGGATCCATGGATCCACGGATCCATGAGAAGGATCGAAACCTTCGTTGAAACGAGGTTTCTCCCGCGAACGGAAGGGAACGCCTAGACCCCGTGAAAATCACGCGATGATTAACCTCTCAATTGTGATGCCGCTTTTAACACTAAAACTACCACACCAGTCAAAATGACTGATTTTACAATTTTATTTTAAAATTTCTATTTCATGTTACAATTCTTTTCCCCACAATGATGCAATGACTTTTACAGTGATAACTAAAGAAATAATATAATGAATTTTATTTTATTTTTATTTATTAGAAACCAAAATAATTTTGGTAGAAATAACTTAGTCTTAACTGTCGGTAGTTCTAGTGTTAAAAGCGTGTATCCAGATTGCGTATCTACATTGCGTCGTTAGAACGACGCGATGACGATTATACTCGTCAGACACAGAGTTTTAAGGAAATAACACTAGTTTCTTTGTTTTGAAAAATCTTTCGTTTGATTAACATTAATAGCAGGAAAATATTTAGAATATTTAGATGATTAAAAAGAACTAGTCGAATCTAGTCTGAAAATGTTTAAGATTTAGAAATATGTTTCATTTTCGACGAAAGATTATTGATTTAAGCAACAAACCGTAATTACTTTTTCTCGCATGACGAGCATACTTGTCATTACACCAAAAAGTTGCCATTTTTTAGCACAAGTATACTACAAGCATACACTCACAGCTAAGAGGTGTAAAATACTTTTTTCGGCGGGCATTTATTGCAGATAGGCGGCAAGCATTAAAACTGTCGATATATAGGTAATTATATTTATAACGCACACATTTATTAATTTTTAAAACTGTCTTATCGACAATATCGCTTCCACTTCGACACCATCACCATCGAAATTCGACAAAGAATCGGCGTATATATATATATATATATATATATCCTCTTGATTGCGCGCCATTTTTAGGCTTGAAAATCGTTCAGTTTTTAACACTAGAACTACCGACAGTTAAGACGAAATTATTTCTACCAAAATTATTTTGATTTCTAATAAATAAAAATAAAATAAAATTCATTATATTACTTCTTTAGATATCACTGTAAAAGTCATTGGCATCATTGTGGGGGAAACATGATTGTAACGTGAAATAGAAATTTTAAAATAAAATTGTAAAACCAGTCATTTTGACTGGTGTGTGGTAGTTCTAGTGTTAAATGCCTTACTTGGAACTAGGCTATCATTGATACGACATCTGAACAATTCTCTTTTACAATTGGGAAGAATTATACGTTTCCATTACTGACTTTCGCGTTTGCGTTGCGAGAATCACGTTGTGATTTCCAAAGTTGCCGGTCAAGCTGAGTTAGCGTAAGCGGGCGAGACGATTGTTCGCAATTTTAATCAAGAAGCGCGGCGACATCGGTGCCGACGTGTAACCTCGACGGATAAAAAAGAAAAGATCTCCTCAAAGTCCTGCTCCTCATTCGCGTATTGCGTATCAGTACACACTCCGTAGCTTCGTTTCTTCCGCTTATTGAATCACTTAGTGAAAGAGAGAACTATATATCGTTCGAGAGAAGATATTTCAAATGCGCGGGCACGAAGAGCCTAGCCGAGTCTTGAAGGACGAACCAGTTACTCCGCTGCTTCTCCAGCGGAGAAATGCCGTGAAAGTGGCTCGTTAAAACTCCGAATCACGTACGAGCCTCGGTGATTTTTATCATCGAGCCTTTTTGGTAATAAACACACACGGCGGTGAGAACTCATCACGTGCGACGAGTTAACACGCGTTGAAACGTGTCAAGACACATCGCGTTTCTTCCTCTCTCTCACTCTCTCTCTCTCTCTGGTCGTTCTCTCACCGAGGAGCGATGCCTCAGTTGCCTCTCGAGTGGACGAGCATCGGACCGATCGTTAGCTTCATTAGCTCCGTTGCATACGTTAAATCTTAATTAACCTCATTTACTTTGGACCCGGTCGATTAAGATCTCCCGGCACGTACATGCGAAAGCTTCCGGCCGTGAGGATCGATAATTGTTTTAATAACGCCCGAAGGTTGTTGGCGGTGGATTTGCATCGATCCATGGGATTTAGAGCCAGCCGGCCACGTGGCGAGCAGAAGCTTCGCCACGAGGAATCTCGTTTCTCTCGTGTTTTGTTTCTCAGTTTTAGCGTTTAGCGCTTCCCCCCTCCCCTCCTTTTTTTTTCTTTCTTTCTTCTTCCGCCGTTCGATGGAACGAACGGAGAAAAAGGAGTTGTCGAGTTCCGCTCTAGAAGCCACGAGGAGGAATATCGATTCAGATATCGTCGATCGACCGTGCACGCGATACCCCAGCCTCGGCGGAGATAAATTTTCCCGCCGATGCTCATCCTGCATCGCTATACAACACGCCCGAGATATACCTCGAGAGGCTTTCCGCTCTCTAATTAGTGTAACGAGCCAACATACCAGGTTAAAATGTCGACTAACTGCGCCGACAAGAATCTTTCGTTGCCCTCGTAACGCTCGCGCTCGGAATGGCGCTACTACCTGTTAGCGACGCTATTAAGAGCGCCGATGTTGAGGAATTAATTCGCTAAGTTCGCTCATTCTTTTTTTCTTCTCTCTCTCTCTCTTTCCCTTGTTTGCACACGCTGTTGCTCTCTCCACGTAATTACCACGGAATTGGTTGATTATATCGAGAGTGACTCGAGTTAATATTCGGACACTCAAATCCGTTTGCGTTGCGAGTTGGATTTCACGACTTAAAATGAGTACGTACTGTAATATATCGAGGCTCGATTTAAATATTTGCTATTTTGCATTGACACTGATTTATTGCAATGAAAATATCAGAACGTACTCATTATCTGTCTCGCAATCAATGTAAGTTTAGTTTTAATTAAAAACAATTTCTGCTATGAAGATACCCCTTTCTTTCAGTCAAGAGAACTAAACAATCACTATTATTAGAACGTAACAATGTCTTCTTCGTCACATACATTCGAGATCCCATCATGATGCCGATTTGTTCTTCAATTTCTGTGATAATCGTGCTTACTAGGAAGAATGAATTTCAATCGATCCATCGCGTCTCTCTTCTTTCGTCGTTATTCTATCTTTAGGACGTAACAAAGGCTGGTCTACATTTTTTCAAAACTAGCGGTAAACTTTCTAACATTGAATTCTGCATTTTCGTTGAATTATCATACTTGAATAACGTGACAGTTTCGATCGTTTCAATTTTATCCAATGCATTTCTGAACCAATTCGCTGGCTTAAATTATCTGCATCGACTCGTTTGGTTCTCGAGCGGTTTGAAATTTTACTTTTTCACGACGAGATAACAGTTTGCCAATTGTTGTCTAATGTACAACGTTGCATTGAAAAATTACTAACTAAATTCTTACTTTATTTTGTAGTTGCATATACTGCAACGATTTGCATCAGAGCACAGAGTCAGCCAAATTGCCTTCTGAAGTGAATTACTTATTATTCACATGTCAGAAAAAAAAACAACGGTTATTAAACAATTATTAAGGAAATTAAATTCAAGTATAAAACGTTAAGGGACAATCAAAGTGCTTTGCAACTGAAATTCAAAGGAAAATTCAATAAGCGGAGATTAATCGATTTGGCAAGCGAGCAAGATATAAAATAAATCGAAATATACGAAATTTTGTACATGTAAAATATACAAAATGAAGAAGAACACACAGTGCAGTGTTACATAATATGAATTACCAGCGAAGTGGTGCAAAGTAGTGGAATGCGAGTCAGCTTTTCTCCGCGATTTGAAAATTACTCGTAGTACGAAACAGAGAGAAACGTGATTTGTCGTGTTCTTCGCACACGCACGAAGGCAATAACCTCCGTCTTTGTTCGTGAAACTTACGGATTCAGCCTCTCGACTAACGCCGAAAAAGAGAAAAAAAAAACGAGAAAAAAGAGAAAAAAGAAAAATGAAACGGCGACGAATGCCTACGGACGTTTGTATAGCCGTGAGCGTACGAAACGATCGACGTTCTTCGATTCGTCCTCCCCTTCGATTCGAGAGGAAGATAATGGCGCTTCCGCCTACGCGGCAATATGGGAGAGAAACGGCGACTGATTATTTGTTGCCGAGGTTGCTCGCCGAGGAGGCTCTAATATTTTGCAAGCTGTTCCGCGAGTCGGCGAGGATGCCGCGTAGGTGAACGAACACGAGGGAAAGGGAAAGGGCGATCAACGAAGATAGAATGGACGAAAGGCAGGAGGAAAGAGAAACTGAGAGAGGCTGACGAGTAGTACTAGGATATTCGAGGTTATGTCACGGTTCATGTCGTGACTCACGATGTATTATTAGTCATCGTTCGTTCTCGTGACTTCCAGGACGAGTAGAAAACGGCTTCCAATTGGTCCCTGGCTCTTCGGAGGATTCTCGATTGTCCCCGCGAAGATACAAGATCCCATTGGTGAAAAATTTGTCGGGTCTCTCGTCTTCTCGTGATTCATCAGCTTTTCCTTCTTTCGTTCTCTCGATATATATATATATATATATATATATGTATTACACACGGATGGAGGAAATTGACTCTCGCGCGTGTGAATGGTCCATTCACGATAATGGACCTGTGATCTGTACTTCGATGTTTCGTGTACATATATATATATATATTCATATATATACACGAAATATTTATATATATTATATATTATATATAATATATAAATATGAATATATATATAATATATATATATATTCATATTTTAAATAAATAATTAATAATTTTAAAGTTAAATATAATAAGTATTTTCCTATGATTGAATTTTATTAATAAGTGAATTTAAAAATAAAGAATAATTGAATATAATACTGTAAGATATAGATATAGATATAAAAATTAATAAAAAAATTGAATATAATACTGTAAATAAAATAAATTGTTTTATACTTAACATAAATATAAAAATTAATAAAAAATTGTTAAAAGATGTTGAACATGCAAATAGCTTTTTAAAAAAATATATATATGTGTGTGTGTGTGTGTGTGTGTGTGTGTGTGTGTGTGTGTGTGTGTGTGTGTGTAGGGGGGGAGAGATTGTAATTGCAGAAACGTATTTAACGATATTATACTCATTTCAGTATCAATTTCATCAAAGCTCTCTCTGTTGCAAATTCGACGAGATCGAAACAGTTTTCTGTAGTTTCGTTAAATTACCATTTTGTTGTCTCTAGTTCGACAATTGAATTACCTGGCTCGCTTCACCTGGTTGCCAAAATTGATTTTCCACGCTAATTTCCTCCGAGTTTCTCTTTTTTCTTTTTTTTTTTTTTTTTTTCTAAATCGCGTTGATTTGCCATTCCTTCGACGTCGCCTGCTTCATCTCGTTTTCGTTTCGTTTCGTTTCGAATCGAGGCAGCGATCTCAATCAGCGCGTAATGCCGAGGACAATGGTTTCCCACGCGGAAATTGCGCGCGGAAGGGATCGTTCGCAGTTTATTGATTCCGAACGCTCTCGAACGGCTCTCTCGAGTTGTCAAGTGACAGTTACACACGCTGTTATTATTGTTATTATTCGTCGTCAATGGTATTTTTTTCAGCAGGCAAAGAGAAACGGTAACGCGATCCTCTCACGGCCGACCGAGGACGACCCTGCCACGCAATGGCATGAAACGATTTTCATCGGTGCATTCATTAGTCGTCGTTGAAGGCGGACGTATATGCACGCGTAGAATTGCAACAGGAAATCTAATCCATTCGTCCCACTTTGCAAATGGTTCGTGGCCTTTGCTCTTATTTAATAAACGGGTCGTGAACGTCGGTGCCCGGCGGGGACTTGCCCGGCCAAGTGACTGCGATTAGGCCAATTGAAGCGCCGTTATATAATCTGCGATAATTGGCCACCGCACTGATTCGGCTCGTCCGCGAAAAATTTGCGAAAAGGGTGATTTACAGGGACGATTCGCGCGATCGGGACGAGAGCTGTGTCTTCGTGTTGAGAACGAAGTTGATCGCTCCACTTTTCTTTTTTTCTTTCTTTCTTTTATAAACGTGGCGATGCACGACGGAGAGAATACAGATGCAACTTTTCTTGGAATCGCGTCTCTTTTTTTATACGCAGCTCGGTATTTTCTGCGAGAGGAAAAAGCATTGGACTATATATATATGTGTGTGTGTGTGTGTGTGTGTGTGTGTGTCGAAAGAGATATTTAACTTTAATTGTATAAAGACAGGGGTACTATGAATACAAGAATTCTTGTCTATCGTATCTATAAATTTTACAAAATTAAATTCAAAGTATCTCCTAAACTGATCATTCTCCGTTGGAACGACTTGTAACCAACGAAACATGCGAGATAAGTTTCATTCGAAACATTTTCACTCGAAGCTTGATAATTGCGTGGGACGTTTCAAATGAGACAGCCTGTACATATCTTTGTAGAGCATGTCGAGCTTCATCGACCAACGTTCGAAGAAATATACGATCTCATTTAGGAAAACGATGCGTCTGCATTTCCCAGGTGCGCAGCCGCGTTTACAAGAAAGGCAAACCCGCGGCGAAGTAGATCCTATTATACCAATCAATTTTCTGTCCCGCGATATATTTTCGTATCTCTTGCCATTCTTGACGACTCGTCCCAATCGCGAGAATCACCATGCATACGTCCGCGCCGATTGAAAAAAACAAGAGGAAATCTTGTTACCGTTTTTTTTTTCCTCTTTTCTCTCCACATAATCGTAAATATCAGCTTTTCATTCCAATCGTCGACAGGTTAATCTCTTTATTGTTCGCGGTGAAAAATAATACGTTGAAAAATAAAAAATGGAATATTCGACGTGTTTATTTACCTTTGTAATTAACGTTTATTTGTTTGTTTACTCACGCACATACATATTCAGTTTGTTTGCGCGGCCGAAGGATGGAGCTATTAGAAATTAATATTACAATGGCCGCGCGATACGCGGAATATGTTAATGAGATTTCATTAAGAGTCACAAAGTTACGGTGGACGTTGCGGAAGAGAAGCGAGAGATAATGCCCCGAGAAATTGCGTATATTGAAATCATCATCGTGTGACGTCAATTATCTTTCGTCGCTATTAATATTAACGCGTGACAAAAATAAATAAACGTACGTGCGAATAAAAACGAAACAAACAAACAAATATGTACGTGTGAATAAAAGCGACCGAAAGCGAAATTGTGACTATTTTTTTTTTTTTTTATAATATTTAGACGAAATCGTCCAATAAGAATTTTTCGCTTCGATGAAAGATAAATATTCGTTTGAGAACATTTTACAAGCGTCAAAAAAAAAAAAAAAAAGAAAAAGAAAAAAAGGAACTTAATTTAATACAGAAATACCGACATGGATGAAAAAGGAAATTCAGAAGTTGCGAGGAATTGCTGGGAAAATTTCCTTGGATCGTAATTACAAGTCCGAAAGGGTCGACAGTGTCACTTCCTTGCGATTCTTACGTTATAATTTTCACTGGCAGTAACGGTTGGTTAATCCCCAGCTGGAAATATCATTTTCAACCTGTCCGGAGTGTTACGGCCACGAGAATTCAAAGAGTTGGGCGGGGGGAGGGAGGGGGGGAAGAGAGGATCTACCCGTTAATGAATCGGAGCAGAGTATCGCTAGATTCTACTACGGTCGCGTGCCCTGAATCGGATTTAATCGAGACTTTTGAAACTGAAATCCTGGAGAGGGTTGTTACTGATAAGATGGTCTAACGTCCCTTAATAGAATCTCACCCCCTCGCAGCCGATGCTCGGCTGACGGCGCCGAGTATTAGCTATGTAAGTGAATTGCACTCTGGAGACTGCTCTCGTACTGAAATTTCCCTGAAAGCCGGGAGAGGAGGGGGAGGGAGGGAGAAAGGGGCACAGGGATACGTGGAAATCTCGTGTAATGTAGTTAGTATCTGGCTGGCGTCGTTGACCGGCCAAATTACGGCTCGAGTGTCCGCTATATTGTTAGCCCGCGCCCTTCGTGGCATCAGTTTTCAAAATTGACTTACAATTAGTTGTCCGCGTGCCCCGGCAAATATCTTTGACCGATCTTCCTGTTCCGACCCTTGGCGGGATAACGTGCTCCCGCTCCTTCGTTGCACGCCACGTTTATTCAATCGAGAGCAATGATTAATTTTAGATCAATACTTTTAGCTTCGATTATACTAAAATTAGGGGGACATGGAATTTTACGAATTATATATATATAATAAAATTATATATAATAATAAATAAATATAAATATATGAATATAATAATTATATATAATAAATAAATATATATAATTTTATTATATATACATATAATAAAATTTATATTTACTTTTTAATTATTAATTTATTTGGTATATTATTTTTAAGAATTATGTGTATATGTTAAATAGATATAAAATTAATTGTAGCAATTTCTTCTATTGTTCATATAGGAATTATATTAATAAGAATATTATTAATAGTAAAATTAAGATCGTACGGTAGATATTATATAATAATTAGTCATTGACGCGTTGGGTGTGGAAAACGTGGCTTCGCATATTGAACCAGGATCGAGCAGAGACGGTTTACCAAAGCAAAAAAAAAAAAAAAGTTTAAGAAAACTGTTTAAGGAAATACGTCTTTCAGTGTTGATATATCGATATTCCTTATTTCATTCTACGTTCAATTTGCGCGGTCCAGATTTACACGCGAGAAAAGAAATTGAAATCCGCGTTAAAGGTAAATCTAAATTGGTTACGAATAAAGTAATCATATTTCAAGCTATTAACGAGAAATATGTTTGCACAAGTACATATAAATATACTTGCTTGAGTATTAATTTAATCGTCATTTAAAACTGTATCTTTTTTTTTTTTTTTTTTTTTTTTTTAATGGAAAATTTGGTGGTCCGTTTGAATACGAGAAAAATAAATTAAAAATTTGTAACGAATAAACCTTGTTTATTCGTTACAAATAGAAGTATAAAATAATTGTGTTATAAGTTATTAATGAAAAATACATTTGAAATTACATATGAATTTGGTAATAACGACAAAGTATATCATTTTTTATTTTAATGGGAAATAAGTATAACGGCAGCATATTGTGTCAATAATCATGTCGCGATACATCGAATTATGCAATAAAATTAACGTTTTTTCTACCACAATTTACTACTTTAAAAAAGAGTCGTCTAAAGCCCTGATCTCAGTGACACCTAAGTATACTTCACTCCTATACTTCACTCCTATACATTGTCAGTTGTATATCGTGTTTGTTCTTTCAATTCATCTTTTGCTCTACCTGGAATTTCTATAGGGTGAGCCAAAAATTCCAGAGTGGGTCAAAAATCACTCCCTACTAAAATAAATCCGCAATTTTTTTGTTATACATTTTAAAAAAATTTTTCCTTCTGGAGATTTTGAAAAAAATCATGTTTGAATTTCAGTTTAATTTAAAATTAATCAAATTAATTTTTCCTTATGTTTCGATGTCTTATTAAAAAAGAAAAATAGGTGGGAAGAAATTTTTGGACCACCTTGTATCTTCATCGTTTTCACCTATTTCCGTGGCTGCTACTTTCATTCATCTCACTTGCTTATATTTCATGTCACTTATCTTGTGGTCTATCCGTATTACGTATGTCATCGATCAGTATCCTCTTATAACATTGTCCTTGTCTTTCCTCTTGATTTCGCCTATTCTTCTCGTCCCTTTCCCTTCTTTCTCCTTTTCTTGTATGGAGGAAAGAATTTTGAATATCGTCGATCGAATCTGAATCCCTTAACGACCAGGCAATAAAAGTCGCACAGAAATCGCATAGGAAGAATTTCCATCACGTTGTCTGTACCTATATACAGGATGATTCATGTAACTTGCACACCTGAAATAACTTTTAAATTACGCGTCTAATGAAAAATTGTTTAATACGAAAGTTGTATGATTTTAAGGGTGGCAAAATATGGCGTACTAATTTTTGGTACCAAATTTCATCTTTATTTTTTTTTTACCACCCCACATTTTTTTTCATCACGAATCGAATATTAAATTTCTAAATTTTTAAAAGTAAAAAAGAAAATTTATATTTTACCATAATTTGTCTCGAGTATATATATATATATATATATATATATATATATATATATATACATACAGGGTGATTCACGTAACTTGCACACTTGAAATAACTTTTAAATTATCCTCGAAACAATTTATCGTGAAATATCTCCTTTATACATATACATGGCGAGCTAGAAGTGTGCATTGGTTTTGAAAATACCCGGAGACGACGTAGTCGGTCAATATCGCGTAGTATCTTCGTTCCCTGCCGAGGCAGGCAACGGTCGGAAAAGTCATTGGTTAAAAGCCGTGGAAACGCGGCGATACGTACTTATCATCGTCGGAAGCCGGGCGTCGTAGAAAAATTGGAAACGTTCCACGGAACTTTCTTTCGTTCGAGATTTGCGAGCGAGCGAGCAAGCGAGCGTCGTCTGAGAAATTTCAGGGGGGGGGCAGGGAGGGAGGAAGGGAAAGAAAGAGAGAGAGAGAGAGAGAGAGAGAGAGGGGAGGAAAGCATGGCTTTCTTTCGAGAGTTTGAATCGGGACGTTCGAATGGAGCTTTCGAAGTTTGTACGTGGTACGAAGGCGTCGCGATTTGAAATAGTATTTTCTCAGATGGCGCTCTCCGCGCAGCGGGAGGGGCAGGGGAGAGACGTTGGATCGTTTGTACGTTCGATGTTTCCCGTAGAAATTACGAACGTCGATAAGACGATATCTGCCGGTGGCGCGGCTTAAACCGGTGAACGATTATCCGCACAATAGAACGGTCGTCGTTCCCCCGAGGAAAGTTTTCCATCGAAATATCGATAGTTGTCACGGACAGGATAGTTGCACGTTTCAATTTGATCGATGAAAGGTTCGATCTCTCCCTTTTTTTTTTCTTTTTTCTTTTTTTATTTTCTTTTCGTTCGTCGATCAACAGTCTCGAGGAATCTCTCGAGAAATAATTGAGAATTGTGGCTCGCGTGATTTATCTACTCGCCTAATTTATCTATTTATTTCAAAAGTCGACGGAGCTTAATGTCTTTGATAACCTAATATTAGTCATATCAGAAACTCTGAGTGTAAAGTCGAATGGTTTTGAAGCTTGATTTAAAAAAAAATTTTTTTTTTTTAAATCTTGGAGATATCTAGAAGGAATGTACAATCTAGTTCCGCACTGCAAAAACTCATTATTTTATTAGACTAAGTAAATTATTTTCGAAACTTTAATTTTATCAATAATAGTTCTTCAACGAATGGTACTGTTCGAAACATGTTCCAGTATGAAGGGGAATGTTGCAAAAGTAATTGCAGAAATTCAACACCTATCTAACCGAGGTTGCATCTGAGAAAGTATGATATATGTTTATAATTGTGATCATTAAACGCTATATTGGTCGCCCAAAACTTGCAAACAACGAAACACAAGGAATTCGTGGTGAATTCTTTCTATTATAAAGTGTACACAGATTACATGGTCAAAGTAAAATGGATTACAATGTAAAGTACGATATAAATTAGAAAATGGATCAAAGCAACGGAGGGAGAAAGACTAAAAATGTAAAACTTGAAATATTTCAATGCCCTTGATACATATCCGTCCGGCATTATTTGCACCGCCATTGACCAAATGCCATGGCATTTTTTGACACTATTTGTAGAAACGATACGCTCTATATAAAAACAACATAACTTTTAAAAAGTCATATATTTTTCAATGAAATTTTGGGAAATGAAATAAAATGAATTTGTATTTATATATACACACCTTTATTTTTGATTTTTTTCTCTCTGAAGTTAAATAAAAATTAATCCACAAAATGTTGAAATGAATTACTGAAAACATACTCGTTATTTTATTAGACTAAGTAAATTATTTTCGAAACTTTAATTTTGTCAATAATTAATAGTTCTTCAACGAATGGTACTGTTCGAAACATGTTCCAGTATGAAGGGGAATGTTGCAAAAGTCACATAAGTAGCTCTACTTTTACAAACTTTGCAATATATATTTTTGCGTTTGCAGCCTTATACGACGCAGCTGAAGCTGAAATCAGTTTTTTCGTAGAATTATCTCTGTTTGGTAAAAATTACGTTTCAATTTATTCGGATTTAATAAAGCAACAATCGATTATCTACCGCAGTATACAAAATGACGAATTTTCGTCATTTGGCTGCCGGTGATTGTCTGTGAAATGACGAATTTTCGTCATGCGGACGGAATATGTGTTAAGGATCGTGCGTGGCGCGTAAATTTTTTTCGAACGACTGCCTCTGAAAATTGAACAGATGCGTTTGAACGAATCGGAGTCGGTGGAGCGCGTTTCTTCGCTCAAAATGCATGGAGATCGAGTTCTAAGCGAATTTAATTTCCTATTCTTTGCCGATAATTGTGGAGAAGCGACACCGTCGGCCGTGTTTCGCACGCTCGCTATATTTTATTAGCGAGTTTCTCGAATACTCGAAGCTACCAGCTTCTTCCAATGCACAGAGTCTCTCTCTCTCTCTCTCTCTCTCTCTCCTTACTACTCTCCAATGAAATCGAACCGACATCGCGGAAACACGATTTGCTTTAGGTAGAAAAGAAATGAAAAAAAGAAAAAAAATATCGCGACGAAGCGTTATTTGATTAATTGATAGTCGGTCGATGTACCGACTTGGCCACACATTCGATTAATTAATATTATCTGAAACGCGAAACTCTGGCGCACGTTCACATTCACGCAACGAGACCGAAGGGATACGGACAAACGGCTAATTAATGTTTACGTCAAAGTATGTGTTCATTCAATCTGTATTATTCGCGTTCAATGTATTATGCAACGAGCGGACTGGAAATAATCGTTGAATTTAATAATCGTTGAAATTTCACGTCTCGTTGGTCGGACGAGACATTCTTCAAAAGAAGAAAAAAAAAGGAAAGAGAGAGAGAGAGAGAGAGAGAGAGAGAGAGAAGGTTGCTAGTAGTAAAAGTCAAACCATAAATGTTTGATCATCTACACGATCTGCCAGTAAAACCAGCTCATCGAAAATCAATAGAGAACGGGGAAAAGTCGCTTTGTAGGAGTTGGAATTAAAAGCGTAACGTTCCCGTGGAAATTTGCCCACGAAACGCAAAACCCCTCCAAAAAAAAAAAAAAAAAAATGGAACGAAAAATTTACGGGATAAAAATTCCCTCTTTGTTTCGCAACTTAGGCAATTTCTTTCGCGTACGCTTTTCAACAAACGCCGAGAAATCGGCAAAAAGAGCGGTCCTAATCTCCGCGGAACCTAGACGAGTGAATTATGCTTGCTTATACTGACTTGCTAATGAAGGCCGATTTAACGTTTGGGACGACAGATCGTTTGAACATTCGTCGATAGAAATTCAAATCTCGATTTGGATCGAGAAAGTATCGGTGTATTTAGTTTTTTTCCTTTTCTTTTTTTCTTTTTTTTTTTTTTTTTTTGCGAAAATATCTTTGCGAAAACGAATGATATATTAACTCGTCAAATCTGTTTCCGCAAATAATTCACTGCGTATGAAAGTAACAATTTTCCATAATGTAAGAAATATAAATTTCGAATAATATAGAAATACAAATATAATGCAAAAAAAAAATGGAACGAAATATAATATAAATATTAATATAAATATTTATACAACGTATGAAATATAATTCGAGAGCCAAAAAATCTATATTTAGTTATTAGAATGTTATTAGAAAAGCTACAAAATATGCCTTTACAAATACTGGAATTATTTTTTCCGTCAAACTATTAGAAATATTTTACATTCTGTACAAATATGTGGAAAATCAACGAAAAGGAAAAATCCACGTATAAATAAATAAACGTGTTGATTTAACTCTTACGACAATAAACTTTCATTAATTTAATTGATTCGACAGATTTCGACAATTCACGAGGGATCATTTTGCAGCTCTACCACGTATTTGAGGACAAAATATTTCCAATGGACTAAAATATTTTTAATGAATTACGCGTTCTTTCCTGGTCTTGACCAAAATATTATTAATTTTGATACTTTTCTAATACCATTCCGCCACTGAATTTACAAATCAATATGTCAATACACTTTTTTCGATTCTCGAATTTTTATATTATTATTATATCAACTTATTACTGAAAGTCGCTATTATTACTATAATAATGTTATTGCTATTATTATACACATTACTTTTGTGAACTTATTTATGGACCTCTCTATACATAGTTAATATATTCGTTTCAAAAAAGATGCAAGATAACTAGATGCACCAATACTTTCCGCCACTGGAATTACACAAGTCAATATATCTATACACTTTTTTCGACTCTCGAATTTTTATATTGGGAAATGTATAATAAATATATACTTTTATCACTTTATTATTATATAAATATTATTTAAACAGAGGATTTTCTCATAATTTTATAAAAGTTTTTATATAAGACATCTAATCACATTAGATAAAGTTATACACATTGCAAGCAATAATTACGAATATATAAATAAAATGATAAAATAATACAATTATTCAACATAAAAAATGTTTAGGATTTCTGAATATAAGGACGTATCATTGCTGATGACAATCTGTCTCTTTATTAGCAAGAAAAAGATATCAAAACAGTCGTAAATATATGAGCTGATTAAAGCTTTTTAGTATCCTTCAGCGCTTTTTCCCTTTACCTTCAGTGGAATCCATATTATTATTACATGAACTCATTACTGAAAGTCGCTAGTATTGCTATAATAATATTATTGCTATTATTATACACATTACTTTTGTGAACTATTTATGAATCTCTCTATACATAGTTAATATATTCGTTTCAAAAGAGATGCAAGATAACTAGATACTTTCGCCAATACTTTCCTGTCCCATTATCCAATATGAGAAGGCAAAGTAAGCTCGTTTGAATCAGCCGAGCTTCCTTGGTTTACGCGAAAGAAGACCAATACTTGATTATTCCATGGGGGCAGCTCACCGTCGGATTTTCAAATCAGTCAAAGCTTAATTGATTCGAGCTTGACTTGATTTCACCGTGCTTTAGATACGGGATAATGTCGAAACGTTTAAAGAGCGGCGGAGATTTTCGATCCATCGAGAAGAGCCATAAAACAATAAAGGAATCAGCGAAAGAAATTCGGACGATCGTCCAATAGGCAAATAGTCAAGCGGGCGTTCTTTCATTCGACCGAGCGTCGAGGATCCTTTGAGAACACGGATATTGTTGACGACTGACGGATAAGAGACACGGGTTGACGTGCTTCAGAACGTAGCAGAATGGGGAGGATCTTTTCATCTTTCTGCGTCTTTCTCGACTCGTTTCTCTCTGTTCGCGCGATTTCGCGTGTTCGATTCGAGATAAAAGTATCCCCCGTCTTCGCGTTATTCGTCGAACTTACCGTCCGAACAAATTTTTCGCATAAACGCGAAACCGACTCACGACTGTGTCTTTTCATCCGCGTTTTAACTGGGCTGTTTCTTGGAACGCTGATCGAGCAATCGAAGACATGAGCACCGTCTAGACGACGGTGCTCCAGGGGGTGTTCTTTCTTTTATTAGCTCTCGGGAAGTTTCGCCAGGCGAGTTTATTCGTCTGCTGCGCGATCGAACTTTATATCAGCGATTCGTGACGCTTCTCAATGTGAACAGGGATCACCCGGATGCGCATAATATGAAACGAGACTGCATACGTGCGATATGCAAGAAGAAGAGGCAGATTCGCCTGTTCTGTTTCTCGTTTGTTCCGCATCGCGAATAACGCGGTGACGATCGCAGTATGCTTCTACTCTACTCACTTAGAATCATTCTTGCTCGTCTGAACATTTAATTCGTCTAAAATATATATTTTATTGCCAACATGAACGTTTCAATGTGTGAAAATACATTCCAGTACGGTTTGTCAACTTTTCAATACGTTAAATGCGTTAAAGTGTCTACAACTTTGCGTGCCTTTTCTCGAAAAATTGTTCGTCCCGTTCCGAATATCATCCCAGTATCGAATATCTTCGAACATTTACCTATGTCGATATCGATTCTGAAAATGTGTGTATCTACTGTACAAAGTTTCTTTATCATTTAAGGCTACGGACGTGTGCGTTCTAACAGCGACTTTACGATCCTGGACGCGTGCGTTCTAACAGCGACTTTCCGATCCTAAACGCGTGCGTTCTAACAGCGACTTTACGATTCTGGACGCATGTGTGCTAACAGCGACTTTACGATCCTGGACGCGTGCGTTCTAACAGCGACTTTCCGATCCTGGACGCGTGCGTTCTAACAGCGACTTTACGATTCTGGACGCATGTGTGCTAACAGCGACTTTACGATTCTGAACGCGTGCGTTCTAACAGCGACTTTACGATTCTAGACGCGTGCGTTCTAACAGCGACTTTACAATTCTGGCGCGTGGATGTAACGTTTATATTTCGAATAATGTTAACAGTTTTATTATTTGATTATTTAGATGCTACAACTACAATGCTACAACATTGATACTGCAACTGTGATAAATCAAATGTTAGTGTAAACCTAATCCAGAACCATAAAGTCGCTGTTAACACGTATGATGAAGAAACTTTTTCGCCATTTTTCAAGAGAAATAGGTAGGTTGCGACCTGTGGTCATTGGAAAAAGTTTACCTTCGTGATGAGTAGAATACAATGCAAAAGAAAAAAAAACATTTTCTGACGTTGAAATTCAATGTCGAGATCAATTTTGTGGCACGTTTTTTACATGTATTTCCATCAAATCGAAGATGTAGAATTCGTCTGTGATAGTCACGGACAAACTTTTCTTTCCACCCTGTACATTGTGTCAAATTATAAAATTGTAAAAACTGTAAAATTGTATTAAATTGTAAGGAAGTTTTTTTTTTTTTGAAAAATCATTTTATCATTCAACTTAATTAATTAATTAATTAATTAATTAATTAATTAATTAATTAATTAATTAATTTTATCATTAAGCTTAAACATTCGTAATTTTCTTGTCAAAAAAAAAATATCAAATATTTGGAAAGAATAAAAGAAATTTAATTTATTTTTCCAGAATAATAAAGCAAAGTACGACACGCAATGGTATTTTGCGTGTCGAGTATCAGTATCTAGATTCTTTTCGTATATTATCTTTCGAACCACAAACGCAAACATCTTCGTGCGTTTAGTTTTTGACGATGTGTTTGGTATGTAATCTAAAAAATATTTTCCGACGAAAATAGTGTAGGCTTTGTTGTAGGTTGCCGATCAACTGAACGTTGCACGTCACTGAATTTATATCTTGAATCGGATATAATTCAATGGTTTATTCGATATGCTTCAGCTGGAAGTTTACACGCGTTAATTTTCCACTATTCTTGTTATATAAATAGTTGAAAAATGAATTCAAACAAATAACGTCTAAAAGATGATTTTTACAGTATATATATATACAGAAATTATATACGTGTCCAAGTTGACTTTCACACAAACGTAACAAAATCGCGAGATAAGCGCACATAAGCGATCGTAGGAAGAAAATGTTTAGAAATGCTATAAAGGAACTAGTCTACTCTCAGAATAATCTTAAATACCCAAATATCAAAATATCTAAAATATTTAATATCAAAATATCTCGGTTTTATTTCCCACAGAAAATTCAGTCCAAAGTGACTGAAATTGTAACTAGTTTTCTCGCACGACGAGCATACTCGTTACACAAAAAATTCCTTCGCGACGAGTGTACTCGTCATTCACAGCTTAATCGTTCCCATCCTGTACTTTGTCAGTGTTTCGCAACTGGCACGGAAACATCTTTCTGTCATTAGACTTTCGACAAAGTTTCCAAATTCAGAAAATCGAACGGATGTCTGCTTCTCTCTCTCTCTCTCTCTCTCTCTCTCTCTCTGCCTATAGAAAAGTTTCTGCTCGCGAGAGAGTGGCGTGCTCGACGCTCAATCCTCGCGCGGTTGCAGATGGTTCGCATTAGCGGGTCGTGGCTTATCGCGGTAAACGCCGCGCTCGTAAATCTGATCGCGTTTACACGCCGCGCCCAGCTTGCTCGCTGTTTACGCTCGCTTCGTCGTCGTTCGTGGCTCGCGTCGTTCTTGGTTACGAAATCGGCGGCCCGGCGTTTAAGGGGTGGTTTGTCGCCTGTGTTGCCTTAAACTCGACGAGCATAGTAAGCGCGCGTTAGTCCACCAAGACAAATTCTCCTTTCTCCTTTCAACGAGCACCGGTGATTCTCCTTTTGTGTGGATGCAGTTGTATCGTGGATTACACAACGCGCCTTCCTTTCATCAGTCACAAGTCATCGTTCACGGGGGTGAGGGGGGGGGGGTTGTTCGCGTATTTTAATTCTGACAAAATGAAACATCAAGAAACGCAAGTAAGTACTCGTAAGTGATATTCGAATTGGTCCCGTTGGTCTGTACAGATAATCTCATTAATTTCGCGCTCAATCGAAAGATCGTATAACTGCAACTTTCGTTCAAATCAAGTGACCAGTGCCAAGTAACATGAATATAGTTTATCTACGTGCACGTTATGAGAAACATTAATCTTCATCGAGATTCTGAAAGTGTTTTAAAGGTACCCATAAGCGATAGTCGTTTTTCGACATTGTGCAAAATTTCATTTTATTTGAAGGTTTTAATCTGTAATATAACACTAATAAGCACACTAAAAATATATTCAACTAGGCTATAGGTTATGTTGTAACAAGTTAAGTTAATTGTCACTAGATGGCAATGTTTATTAAATTTGAAGAGTAAATCTTTCAAATTTTTATTTGGAAGTTTTGATCTGTAATATAATTCAACAATAAGCACACTAAAAATATATTCAACTAGGCTATAGGTTATGTTGCAACAAGTTAAGTTAATTGTCACTAGATGGCAATGTTTATTAAATTTGAGGAGTAAAACTTTCAAATTTTTGTTTGGAAGTTTTGATCTGTAATATAATTCAACAATAAGCACACTAAAAATATATTCAACTAGGCTATAGGTTATGTTGTAACAAGTTAAGTAATTGTGACTAGATGGCACTGTTTATTAAATTTGAGGAACTACTTATGGATAACTAATATAACTGAAATTTATACAGTGACTCACAATATTATCGGAACATTAAATATTGAATCTGTTATAATTTTACAAAGAAAAAAGAAGAAAAATATTCGTGCAATAATGAACTTAGGTTTATGTTCATGTTTGATGCCTACACTTGCTCAAAATGCATCGTTCATTTTATCCGGAGATGTTCTTACACTGTGCGATAGATGAGGAAATGAAGATTCTTCTTCTTCTTCTCGAAAGTGTTATAAATTGTCATAGTGTGTTGAAAATTTTTTGTTACGAATGAATCTACAATGGATTTAAAGATTGAAGCTTTCTTTTTTTAGAACGAACCCTATACGATTCCCCCATCCCCCCCGCTGATTTATTGAACTTTGAATATCGGGCGAAAAAATGAATGTCAGTGTTGCAATTTCTTGAATTTCAGAGTTTAATAGAACGGAAATTGAAGAATATCGTACGTCGAGTTTTCGAGAGAGAGTCGTTGCAAAGGAGAGGCTTCGGTCTTCAAATCTATTTCAAATTCAGTTGTGAAAAAAATTTCTTCAATGTTTTTATATACTACACCAATTTATAGCGTTTCTGACGAGGAAAACGTATCACTTACCCACCAGTTACGCGATGTGAAATCATATTAGAATAAAATGAACGATCGCGGTGGTTTCAAGTTTTAAAATGAATCCAAGGTTAATCGTATTGTGTTATACGATTTTTTTCTTACGAAATTATATCTGGAAAGTAGAGCAACGCGATTGTATTTTGATTGTACGTGTAAAAATGAGTCGAGAAGAAAGAATAAAAATCTTCTCGTTAAAGCTTTCGTTC
This sequence comes from Tetragonula carbonaria, assembly GCA_032399595.1. Classification (NCBI taxonomy): domain Eukaryota; kingdom Metazoa; phylum Arthropoda; class Insecta; order Hymenoptera; family Apidae; genus Tetragonula; species Tetragonula carbonaria. The sequence goes on from JAUCRC010000003.1 coordinate 2,767,294, forward strand.
TCGAGAAAATCGAGTTTGAAAATTTATACTTGAAACTGGCTAATTCCAGACGTGACAGAAAAGAACGATTACACAGGAGATTATTCTGCGGAAAATAAGTAAAAAGTGTGGAACAAAATTTTCCTGTATGACGTTTCGTTTTCGAGAAGGTCGAGTTTCGAGAAAATTGATCAAGGCAATTTTCAACGAAACACGCATACTCGAAGTCTGTTTCCTTGAAAACGACATCTTAAACGAAGGAATTTCACTCTAAATTTTTTTTACATATTTTCGCACGTGAAACATTTCCTTGTCGATTATTCGCGCCTGTCCAGCGTGGAATTAGATAAATTCAAACATACTTGATGAATTTTCAAGCTTTTCTCGAAAATGAAGGTTTTGAAAAATCTTTCTTTTCGACAGCCCTTGCTCTACTTTCCACATATGTATGGAAATATGTTGTATATGGAATCGATGTCCCATTGTTAAATGGTCTTTTTTATATAGAAAAAGTCTTTTAAATATAAATAGTCAGTCATCGAACTAAAACAAAAAAAATACGCCTATTTGAATTACATTAAGCACAAGTGTTGGAGAAACTCGATAAACGTCATCGGGCATTTTAAAAATTTCGCGCAAAGTATCGGATACCACGTTCGATGATCGAGGAGATCATATTTCATGAATTTCTCGACGAGAAGGAAAAATTCTATTGCATATATCGAATTGTGATAGAATTCGATCGCGGGAGGCAGAGCGTTCGTGTTTCTCGTTGGAGAGTGACTGCATGCCACGAGTGGACCAAACCGTACGTAATTGCGGGACCATTCTCCCTGCGTGCGACGAAAAATAGCGGATAGAGTATAGGAAACACGAGGTGGACGAGGGAAACTCTGGAATCGATGAAGAACGAGCCAAGTCTGTGCTCCTCCTTCTGCTCCCCGAGGTGTCGATCAGATAAAAGGGAGAATGTTCTCAAGATGGGAGTAACGATGGATGCGTTCTCGCTGGTTTATGGTATTCTGTGTACGAACGCGGGGACCTTTGAAGAATACATTTGCATGATAATACCTAGATATTAGCTACGTGTCGTAAATAACAATAGACATTACGTGTTACAAAACATTAAAAAGCAGCGATAACATTTGCATGATAACGTGTTACGTGTCGCAAATAACGATACGTATTATGTTATACTGTAAATATAGAGCTGGCTAACTGGCGGCCTGCGAGCCCTTGCCCCTACTTTTCTGCTCGCTAGCGCTACCCCCACCACCGCATCGATCTCTCCCCACTCTCTCAGTCTGTTGATTTCCCTACTGAACAAGTGAAGAGATCGATGCAATGGAGGGGATAGAGCTAGCGATCAGGAAAGGCTCGCGGGCCGCCAGTTAGCCGGTTCTGCATTTTAAGCGATAACTATAATAGAAATACGTTATCGTGATGCATAATGGTACGTCTCCAAGTTTCTTGGGACAATGCACATTTGCATTGGATGCAACGTCGCGTCACGTCCCAACGAAACGCAGCTTTTCAACCTGATGCGCGAAAGTGCGTCAGACTAAAGTAAAAATGTTCATTCCAGCCCGCGGGCCATTTTTCCCAATCTCCTGCGTATTTTACGTCTCATGTTTCTCTCGATTCGCTCGCTTTTGCGCGAGGCTGGATAACATGGTAATTCATTTCGGAACGTCTGACGTTTTAATATAAAGTAGAACACAATTTCTCTTCGGCGGCACTCGCCGAAAGAGAAGTATTGAAAAAAAGAAAAAAATTTGGTTATTTTCCATACTCCTAGCGTACATACTTCTATATCTTTGAAACTATTTTTCCATGTTTGTTGGAACGTTTTTTTCACGAGCTTCGGTGAGTACCCTAGAGAAGTTACGAACCCTTTCTTCTATTCACCGAAGATATATTTACACGCCGAAAGCAGATTTTCACCTTTCGCGACGGGCAATGTAGAAAATTAGACGTTCTCGCTGTGACAGAAGGATGATCCACTCAGTCAAGGTAGTCAACGTCCCTCTAATCTTGCCGATTTGCCGCGCGTGTTTCAGGTACTCGTGGCCGAGTGGTGACGGGGCACACACTCGAAAATTCTAAAGTGGACATGCGTGTCGAAGATCGGCCCGAAGCCGCACACCGATGACGCAGGGTAAGTGTAACATTTACAGGGCGCCGTGTCGTTGCTGTTCTTCCTCGATCGGCGGCGACGAAAGGAGGAAAGTGCAATTCGGCGATGGGTCGGATGAAAATCGTGCGTTCGCCGTAAATGGCACGGCCAGGACCAAACGAGCACGTTTCTCAAACCATTAGGTGAAAGGCCCCTCCGCATTGTTCGTTCTTTTTCGCTCTTCTTCTCTCCGTTCCTCTTTCCTCATTAACCTGATTGCCTCCGATATCTCCTCTCGTGGTAACAAACCGGCGCGCGGCTCTCCTGGTTGGTACTTCCTGCTTCGTGCGCGTCCTCCATGCTGCGCGCCGCATGAAAAATGGCCCAATTAATTTTTCCCCCCTGCGCGAGCCGCACGATCATTGCTGCGCCGTTAATTGCTGCCCGCGACATCTCGGTATCGAAGCGTCGTTGGAAATTTTAATGCTCGGAGGCTCTCGTTCGAAGAACGACATTGACCGAGCCGGCGATCGAAAGGCTCGCAACAGTCTACTTGTTGCGAGTATTTCAGCCCTCGATTATTATCCCGTCTGGCGATAGTGTGTATTAATTTTGTCATTGCAATAACAATTGTAAACTTCCATGCGCGTTCCTACATGAATTTCTAAAATTGTATCGTAACATTTTTATAGAATTTTTTAACATTTTTGTATGTACGATACTTGGATAATATAATAATCGGTCGTTTTTTAGAGACATGCTAGATAAACTATGCCGATAAAAGTTATCCAATGTTAATGGAGTGGAAAGGATTTTGAAGATTTAAAGATCCAACTTTTTTTCTGGACTAGTCTTGTCCACTAGTTTGTTAGTTTAGAAGATATTTTAACTTGAGTTTGATAAAATCTTATAAAAGGACGAGAGACAAAAAACAGTATGAACAAGAATACTGTCCCCCTGTCTCTCCTCGTTTTTCATATAGATTTTATAAGGTTCGAATATCCCTTGAACCGACAGTTTTTCGTAACAGTTCTCTTTTATAGAGAATTTTAGAATCGTAGAGACTTTCTACTTTATTTTATAGAGATTTTTGTCATTGTCGAGGTGTGTCCACTCGAAACAGTGGAGGCAACCTCGGTTCCCCCTGCATTTACGAAAAAAGCCTGTTACGTTATTGCCTCTTTAATACCGAGTAACTCTTATTAACAAAGTTTGTCCGTGTCTCTGAAAACAACCGAGTTTTTTAAACGACCCCGGTATACCCCGTACACCTCAAGAAAATATTGAATGATACACGTTGAAACACATATTTCCGCGATTACGCGTCCACGCACCATTCAGGTTTAACACGTTTCACACATTCTCAGTTTCATGTAAATTTTACGCTTTCCGATAAAAAGCGTGTGCCTCTATTTTTGTCAATTTGCTGCTGCTGCCAACCCCTTCGTCGAGGGACGGGGCAAGTTGTTCGTTTACCAAAGAATTAAATCCGACAGCGCGTTGCAAATTTTTTTTCGATCTGATGTAATATTTATCCTCTCGCGATTGTGTGTCGAGCCGAGTGGGATGCGGATTGTGAAGGAACGAGGCGGGCGGTATATTGCCTCCGGTTTTTCGTGTCGGCTCGCACACGCGTCCGCGAGATTCCATCTGGAATCGTTACGGAAGCGCAATCGATGGCCGAAGCGTTCACCGGTAATATCCACGGGAGCGCGGGGGCTTTTCGTCGCAGCCGGTCAGGCTCGTTTCTCGTTTTCTCTCTCTCTCTCTCTCTCTCTCTCTCTTGAAAGCCATTCTCGAAATAGGCACCCTCGTTCTGAAAAGCAACGTGCGTGCCCCCTCTTCCTGTTTGAATATTTAAACTTGACGCGAATATTTAAACTCCGGCTCGTTCCGAAGTTACGTCGTTAATGGAGCGGAATATTAACCCTTTGCACTCCGAACAATTTTTATAAACTCCGAGTCGTTTTTACTATCGGCTACCAGACTATTTACAAAGACGCGAGCTCCATTTCTGTGGAATATTGAAAATCTTGCTTTGTCGTTAAAAAGAACGTGAATACATTTTTTAAAAATATGCTTTGCTAATGCAACATAATTAAAAAAAAATATGCATTCTTGGCGCTTGTCGGGACAAGTATATGTTTCTTTTTGATGTCGCTGCTGCGGCGGAGCTCTATGTTTATCTTACAATGTCGCCGCAGCAGCGACAACGGAGTGCAAAGGGTTAATTTTTTCGAAGAGAAGAAACAAAAAAAGAAAAAGAAAAAAGAGAAACAACGAACTCTTAAACACTCTCGCGCGACGCTAGAAGGTTCGTCAACTGAAAGTTTCACATGTACAAACGAAGAGCCAGACGGTTTGCGTCCGATGCTAATAATAAAAGGATTGAAATTGCTTTCGAGAATCGTCCGGAAGGCGGCGCCCGATTCTCAGCGTAATTATGAAAAAAAAAAAAAACAAAGCATCCCCCGTTAATCCCGCGTTCCCAGAGAAAAATTTCCTCGTCCGTTCGCTGCGAGGTGCTGCGACGAACAGAGCGGTAACAGAGGAAACTTCTGAAGCTCTGTGTTGATTAGTTACCGAGGCTCTCTTGCTTTAAACATTTTCGGAAGACGGAGGCAGAAATTCTGTATTCTGCGACGCTGAACTGGTTTATTATTTAACGTCACGGGGAGGGGGGGGAGGGACGTATCGCTCTGTTGTAAAGAGCTTTTTTAAAAATAAACAGGGCGAACTCGCGGCCTCGGAGAGAACAACCGGCTTTCGTCGTGAAGGAACGATCTCCTTCGTTCACAGGGTGAAGAGAGGTGAGAGAGGGATCGAATCTATATCTCTCGTCTTGGGAAAAGGATTATCTCGCCTCTTATAATTCGGCGTGATAAAACACGTTAAGCGGGAACAGCGACAGCTCACTCTCCTCGATGATCCGCCGGGCGCGGAAATTACATTGCTTTCGAGTCGCTGGGGAAAATCAACGAAATCAACGCGAGACTGAAGAGGAGAAGGGTTTCGTTCATGGACGGGACAGTAGTTCCATTCCCCCAATTTCGAATCGCTGATTCTCTTCTTTCTCTTTCTTTTTTTTTCTTCTTCTTTTGTTTCGTCGAGCTCCTCTAAAATTCCATTTATTCGCAGCAGCGCGATGCACTGCGTGGCATTCCGCCACGGTAATTCGAACTTCAATTTCCACCGGTTCGTTTTTTCGGCCACGTTTGCGTTCTTTCGCGGGCGCAAAGGCGTTCCACCGTGAAATTCTTCCCTCGAAATTCTCGGCTGTCTCTCGCGAACGGGGTGTGTGGTGTATATGTGTGTGTGTGGTGCCGACGACGCAGTTTCCCTCTCCTCGAACTGTTTTACGATTCGGTACGTCACTTTGCACCCTCGCGTGAATTTATATACGAAAGCCCCGATCGTAAGAGGAACAAGTTGCCACTTATCCATCGCGTTTTCACACGATTTCGAACGATCGAGTTGTCCCAAAAACGACGATTTTGAAATTCGTGCGTGGCCACTGTGTTGCGGCGCAAGTCCGTGTGAGATAGCTCGATTTTCGCAGTCTATGTAGATTATCAAGTGTCGATTTTCTACTTGAACATTGTACGTTATACCTCGCAGCCGTATCGAGCCGTTCTTCTTGCTCGTTTTCGTTTCAAAAACTAGGCAAACTATGCACGGCGCGTGTAATTGAATAGTCACGACAAATTCTACACTTTTTCTTCGAACTATAAATTTGCCAACGTGTTTGTTACTGTAAAGTAATGGACTCGTTCGCAACACAGTGTATCAGTGTAGTGTAACTTGGAGGTTACGGTTTCTATAATAGAGATATTCAGTCGTATCGTTGTAAAAAACAATCAAGTGGATCATCATTCGCAGCGAGAAGGAACTAAAAATTGAGCTCAAAATATGTATTTTTTATCCGAACGATCTTTTGCGTTGATGTCGATGTCATTTCTTTTGTTCTGTAAATTCATGAATGTTTTTTGATTTTCTGCTTGTAACGTTGTAAATTTATCTACTTTTTCTACTAAACATATATATATATAATACTATTGCAGTAGTATAATATGTATATTATTCAGCAGTATATATTGTATAATAGTTTATATAATATATACAGTAGTATAGTATTATAATATATTATAATATGTATACCCATATATATATGTATATATTTTAAATGTCCATTATATTTAAGATGTAATAATTCTATTAAAAAAAGTGGACCATCTTATTGATCGACATCTACCGAAAACCCGATGTTTCTTTCGAAATTTCACCGGAGTGAAAGTCCAGGGTGTATTGGAATTCTGGACACGGCTTAGACCTCGAGTAGAAGGTCTCGAGAGTGCCAGCCCCCCGTGGAACTCGCTTCTCGAGGGGGGCAGCGTCGTGCCGTGAAAGCCTGAAACTGAAGAAAACAAGAAACGCTTGTGACGATTCGTCCGAAGCTTGAGAAATAAGAGGCGATCGTTGCGTAGATAACCGCGAATTGAATCGGCTGCCAACTCGATGCGGGGAATCCTCTCCTCCGCGGTGGCAAGAAACTCAAAGCTGTTTCGCGTTTAACGCTTCCGATCAGCCAGGTTGCATCGATAACTCGCGATTTCGATTTTTCCAACTCTGGAAAATCGATCGGTCGGTGTCGGTGTGTGTCTCTCTTACCCTCTTCAGCGGGAGTTTCCGACGAAATCGGCGCGTCAGACGAGTTTTCGACCAGTCGTTGCGGCGAATGCAATAAATGGTAATAAATGGTAGGCGTTGAAACGCGAATTCAATGACTCGCGGTGGCCCGCGTCCCGTGTTGTCTTTGTGAAATCTGTGTGTGGAACCCCGTTCGAACCACGTCACGCTTACGGTAAAGCTCACGGTGTGTTTCGCGCGAAACTAAAGCACGAGAATCCCAGCAGCCGCGCCGCGAGCTTACCTTGAAGCCTGTAGAATGGTCTCGAGCCATTTATACCGCTCAGGGTAATACCAGAGAGGATCCAAAGTGATCAATCATTTTGCGTTTGTTAGTCAGCTTTTTCGAAGCTGACTAAACCTTTCTTTTCTTCAACAATTTGGAAATGTAGCCGTTGAAATTGTTGGTAACACAAGTCTGCGGTAATTGTTTCTTCAGACTTCAATAAGTCGAAGTGAATATATATCGATAGAATCTTTCTTAGGGACAAGGTTCGTTTAAGGCACGGGTGTTCAACCTTTTACATCTTCTCGGCCTCAAAATTGGCCGAGAAAAATTTGTTGATTGGTTTACATATTTTCTTTTTCATCGGATCAATGTAATCTACGCGAATATCCGTTCCACGTGGATTTGATTTACGCGAATAAAAATCGTGTAAATCGAATCTGTCAGTATAAAAGGAAAAATATTGGAAATAAAAGCTAGTAAAAGCTTTAGAAATACACGTGTACATATTTATTTCACATAACTTGACAAAAAAATAAGACATTTCAGAAAACAGAAGTATGTAAGTTTTTATTCGATGTCGCTACTGTAATTCAAAACAATAAACCTTTTCTTTTTAATTGGGATAAACTCATCATCCTCATCGCTTGAAATATTTGCAAGTTCGTCTTCATTTTCATTGTGAATGTAAATTTTTTTGTTTGAGTTTTTATTATTATTTTCTGTTATTAAGTTCCCATAAATTTGCTGATATTCGCTGCAACATTTCATGAAATTTTGAGGCTCGTTGAATGGTTGGATCATTGTCTATAATGGCATGTGCCAATTTTTTGGCTAGCTCGACAGCTAAAATCTTTACAAAAATTTTCCGCAGTTTCTTTCTGCGTCACGCGTTCCGCCAATCGATCTCGCAATACTAACTGTATAAAACTGTCACTTTTAAAAGTTATAGGAAAATATGTGTGTATATACATATCTGACCGCGTGAAATAAGATCGTGTAAATCAATTCCGCGTATAAAAAGTGTATATTATTTATGAGGATATTGAAATAACTCTTATAGCGAAACAATACATTTACACTAATTAAGAAAACTTTTCGCGAGAACACTGAGCTTGTTCTTTTAGTTCGAGCACCTCCACGTCACACAAGACCGATACGCGGAATTGTAAAATTCTATTTCCTCTCTGTTAACCATCTCTTTGCCCATTTCGTTGTAGTATTTAATTTCTTTCTATGTTTCGTAAGTGATAATAAACCACCTATTACTAACAGCGATCCGACATTTTAAAACACGTGTTTCAACGTCACGCGAAAAATTGGAGAAGCTGACTCTGATGCAGGTTTCATGAAATCAATGAAGTCGATGCATGTATCTCCGCATGAATTTTAAATACAAAAATGTTTGAACGTTCCTGATACGCTACATCGAGCATCCCCATGTCACAAATGACACGTATCGTTGGTCTGAACACATTATTGACCGAAGACGTCATACGACGTGTCTTCTGATAATTGGCCGAGTATTATACAATTTGACACTGTGGCTAAGCGATATTTGAATTTGAATTGTGAAATTCTCAGTTTGCGAATTGCGGAAAGGCGTTATTTAAGTGAGTTGAAGTCGCCTCCAATTCTTCCACTTACGTTACGCCTGCTTCGCGCATTTTATTGAACGTTATTGTTGAATTTTTAAAAATGGCACATGGCGAGTTTTCCAGTAAAGGAGAATGTCCCGCCGAATTTTGCGATGATAATTTATCTGACTTCTGGTGATTTAGAAGATGACAATTTTTCAGAATATAGCTCCGATATTCAAACGATCGATGTAAGGCCAACAAAAGGACAAAAAACTTTTGACAGTGACTCCGAAAATGAACCAGCATTCACGATGCTGGAGAAAATTCTTCTTTTTGCCGCAGAAGGCTGAATTGAAAGCAACATTTGACGAAAACTTGGAAAACTTTACAAATGTGCCTGGCGTAACCATTGAATGTAATAACCCACAAAGTGTCAGTGAAGTAGCAAAATTAATTTTTTGGAAACGATTTTTTTATGCTTGCTTATACTTGGTGAACGAACCTACACCATCGACAGAAAAATTCATATAAAAATTATGATAAGACTTTAAAATGGACTGACGTTGCTAATAGTGATATGAGAGAAAATTTCTCGGATTAATAATATAAATCTAACAATGTTAACTATATTAATTATTAATTATAACAATATTACTAATTATAACAATTATTAATTATAATTATAATATTATTATTTATAACAATATAACAATATTAACTATATTAATTATTAATATAGTTTCTTGCTATATCATTCTCTTAGAAAAAATATTAAACTACTTTGCATGACACATGCACAAAGTTTTCAATTCAACACATTACGATGATGATAATAAAGTTGTTTGTATTTAATCATTACGCGGATTCTTTGCTTTGTCACTTTTTAGGAAAAATCGCCACACGCGTCAGTTTTCACAAAAAAAAAAGAAAACCCCGGTCAACAATGTATTAACAGTATTCTTAATAATGTAATATTGGAAGTACCGGGATTCCGATCGATATTATTTTCTTCGATCAATCGTGCAGAGCCACGTACCTACCATCGCCCCTTGTCCGCCATTTTCGCACTCGACGACGGCGTCTTTGTCCTCCGCGCGCGTTTACGAATTTACGAAAGAGACATTTCCGCGGACATTGAGAGGAAGAACTTCGAAAGAGCTTCGTTTCTTCTTCGCGCGGCGGTAATTTCAGCGAGGTATCGTTTCGTTCGAGGTGAAACGAAGGGGAAAAGTTCTGGAAAATAGTTAGCAAAAAGAACTTGGCAGAATGGTGGAACTTTAAGAAGGACAAAGGATCTCTCTCTCTCTTTCTCTCTCTTTCATTGCCTTCTTCGACACGTGCTCCTGTAATTGAAAGTAAACAAATAGAATTAGTCGTGAAGTTGGCGGCGCACCGGGAGAGACGTCGCAATCTCGCAAACTTGTTCGCGCGCGGCTGCAGTTTCCAAAACGTTCGATGGAATTCGCCGAGTAATTAAGCGGCTGGCACGAGAGTCTTTCACGGCACCTGTTTTCGCTTGGCAAACAGAAAGACGATTCGATCTTTCCTCCTCGGTCGTTTCCCGTGGAAACTGGCGTAAAGAGAAGACTTGCTCGCTTGCTTGCTCTCTCTCAGAGCAAGCGTCGAGCTTCCTTATTGGCCGTCAACGCTCGACGCGTCGGTGAAACGGGAACGGGAACAGGTTACGAAGGGAATAGGAAACGATCTCTACAGAATATCGAGGCGTTCCTCGAAAAACGACGACACCTTCCGATCTTCCGTGAACGTTTCTTCGTCACACTTCCTCGTCACTTCGTGTCCGTTTCCAAACACGAAGAGCCAAGACCGGAAGGAAACTTTCCTTCCCTCGACGTTTGCTCTCGCGAGGCGACGTTTTCGTTTAGGCGCCGCCTAAAGTCACGTCGCTCGCCCCCTATCGTGAACTTTAAACCGCCCTTTCATCGCTGCTTTCACCGAGCAGATTAAATCACGCGGACTTTCCTCGCAAATGCTTCAGCCCTAACACGCGGCTTCATCCGCTCGAGAGAGCATTGGGAACAGAGAGGATTCCCGCGTTCTCGGTCGCGAATCGATTCCACCAGTGTGCAGTCGAGACACGCGTTCCCAAATAGTTGATTACTCTTCGAATCAACCTGGAGAGACGCGGAGAGTATGCCGCGAGAGTTGTTCCAAACGAAATGTTCCAAGGTAATTTCCAATCGAGAACATTCGCGCGTAGTAATTTGTCCGCGTAGACGACATTTCTTTTTCTCGAACAGACTTTTCGACTTTAGAGATGGTTCATTGAGGAGATCAAATCGTGCAAATTGTTGCAATTCCATCCAGCGGATTGGTCGACCGTGCGAGCGTCAAAGTTCATTGACGAGCTTCGAGCTTCGTGGTAGATCGCCGTGTCAAACACAGGCTGGCACAGGTGAAACGCCAACACCTCCGATGGTTCAGTTTAACGAAACACGATCCTACTTTCCGTCCATCAACTGTGTCCCTTTTTTTTTTTTTCTACCTATCGAGGAACTTCCCGTACGTGCGAGAATTTTTCGTTTGGAAAAATTCGTCCGAAACGACGCCCGTTTCGAATTCCAACGGGCTGCCCCCTCACTCCCCGTGCGCCCGTAACTGTGCTCGCATCACGGCCAAAGGTATCCACGATATAAACCGGGATTCATCCGAGAACGTTGGAATAATATCGAAATAAAAAAGAATGAAGAGAGAGGAAGGAACGTTTCAAGACTGTGAATGGATATCCATGTGCAACGACGGGTGGAGAGACCACCTCCTCGTTCTCGGTATTTCTGAATGCGAACGCGACGGTGTGAGGACTGCCGAAGCAGGAAGGCATTTCGTTTGGAATCAAAGGAGGAGGGGGAGGGGGGAGGAGGGATTATTTTCTTACCGTTTATTCCAGCTCGCCGAGGGATAGTCGAAAAACCTTTATCCCTTCGGCCCTGCTCAAACTCGAAGCTACTTCTTTTCAAGCAAGTCCGTACATCCTATTCACGACCTCACTACACACGGATGCGTTTCATTCTGTAGATAGGCGAGATACGATGACAATCGTAGTATTGCTAGGCCCACGAAATGCTACTTCACACGCAGTTCAGAGTCGAGAGCTCGGAAAATTGCCTGATCGCGTAACTTTGCGAAACGGTTTCCCACCTCGTCTGGTTTCGTTTTTTCACGAGATCATCAACGACAATTTGACAATTATCAATTGATGACAATTTCTCAATTATCAATGACAATTTGACAATTGTCAATTGATGACAATTTCTCTTTTGAAATCGTCGACAACCGCGCGAACGATGATGGAACGATGATTCGACGACTCTTTCTTCGAAGAAACGAATCTTCGTTTCGGAGACGGTCTTCGCGGGACGTTCAGTTTTTCCTTTTTTTTTTTCTTCTTCTTCTTCTTCTTCTTCTTCTTCTTCTTCTTCTTCTTCTTCTTTTTCTTCTTCTTTCACCGGGGCGATTCAGCGTGGCTCATCCGTCACGCAGCGACGACGCGAGCCTCGTCGCACGTTTCTTCTCGCTTCCGCGAGAGTGGAACAAATTGTACGTGGCAGCGGGACACGGCCAGGTGAGTAATGGGCCTGGCCGAGGGGAGGCTCACCCCGTCAGTGTCGTACGTCGAAAGTCAAGCGCGAGATCGCGCGCTCTTCTGTTTCTACAGAGAGAGTAAGAGAGTGAGAGAGAGAGAGAGAGAGAGAGAGCCACCTTTTCAATGAATACACGCGCGCCGCGTGTTTTATCCCATCAATGGACGTGGAATGGCCATTGTGCAAAGACCAGAGGCAAATGGAAACATCACCGTTTCGAATAAAGCGACAGGTCTGCGGTTTATTTATTTCTCCCCCCCCCCCTCCCTTCTGCTAATAACACCGGAACCGACGAATCCGGAGAATGACGGACACGCTGAAGCCAACACGCGGCGGCGGACACTGTTTTGATTAGATGCTGCGCCACGGCAATGTGTCACGGGGCGGAATGAAACGTCATCCTCGGTGCGTTCGTTCTCTCGGCGAGCTGTACGAGTCGAGAACGAACGTGTGTAGGCTCGTACGGACACCCTGCAATTTGAATAACGCAGTTGGAAACAATGTTACCGGCGGTTCTGCTTTTTCTCTCTCTCCCTCTCTCTCTCTCTCTTCACGTGTCAGATATTTCAGAGACGGAGCGAACGAACAAAACGTGCGTTCTCTATAATTGTACGAGAGATGAGCCGTGTAGCGCGATCGTCTTAGAAAAGCAATACCTACGCTGTTCTGGCGTGGTCTGATTTTATAAAATTTTTAACAGAATTTTTTTTATCAAATTTCATAAATTATCTTACACAATTGTTAGTAATTTTGGACCATCCGGCAGCATAGACTCAAGAAGATACTTGTAAATATTAAGATACAAGATATATTTTTACTACATATTAATATTATATACAAACCCTGTTCGGATTAATAATAAATTTGAAGACAATTGATTTTTTAATATAAACTATTATATATTCTTTTGTAATAATTTGCACTTGATTAAATCGTTTTCATCGCAATAAAAATACAGAAGGTCCAGAATAATTTTGCTCTGTTTTATACAAAACGTGTACATTCCTGAATTAGGAATCTAAAACATGATTTACAAAATTTCTTTATCTTATGCAGATATTCCCCAAGAGTTATAATAGCTATTTTACAATTTATCTTTCAAAAGAATTTAAATAAATCACTTATTTTATGTACGGTTAAAAATAACTACAATCATCTTTGTCTATAAAAAAAGTTTTTCGATAAAAATTGTTCGACACAGATGGGCGGCTGTAATACGCGATGGTAGGTAGTTGGAGGGATTCAAGGTCATTTCAGAGTAATTTCAGCTATATATTTTTTGCTCCGCTGCTCGATATTTTTTTTTTATAAAGAAAAGCCTATATCGAGAAAATGTGAATTCTGTAAAATCTGCTGTATGAAAAGCGAAGAGAAACTTCTCGCATTCATATTGTTTTTTTTTTTTTTTGTCTTTCGTGCACAGATTTTGTAAGATCAAAGTTAAAGTATCTCTTGAATTGCTAAGTTCCCGGCATAAACAGATCTACAATGTTTTTGGAGAATTAATTACAGTGGGTATAGAAAGTATTCGTGCAAATCTTAGTATAATTATTGTAAAACAACATGTTTGTATACATGTTTTCAATATTCTGTAGAATGTATGTAATAAAAAATAAAGGATCAATCGTTTGCACAAATTGACAAAGGAAATTGATAAATCAGCAGAAATACACGAGCGGAAATAATTTGTACAATTACCGTATGATCAGTATGCTTTAACGAAAAAAAAAAAAATAGTTTAAATTAATACTTCGTAGGATTTCCTTTTTGATTTTGATTTTAATTCTTCTAGGCGCTGAATTCACTAATTTCGCGGGAAGGCATGTGCATAATTTTCGTAATTTTGTAATTTCGCAAACTGCGCTCGATCCATGTACAAAGAAATGCAAAGTTTTAAAAGAAAAGCCGTGAGAACGACCTTGAAATCTCACACTATCGTTACTCCTCTCTGCTAAATAATTTTTATTAAAAAAACTCTCTCCGTATCTTCGGTAAACAAGCTGATCGAATCACTGTGGTTTTCACTGTGTCCGTGCAAACAAACTCGCAGGTTTTCGCAATTCCGCGAAACGTACCTTTAACCTTCCCTCATTTTTTACCGTACGAACGATCGACTTGACCGATGCCAGTCTAGACCTTAAAATGGAAAAACAACGGGCGAATAACATCGATGTAGCCTGGAAGGGGAGTCCTCCTGAGGGAGTCTGCGGAGATTGGAGTCTGCGGTTATCAGAGGGATACTAAGTAGGCGGAGAAAACCCAAGGCACGAAACCCTCGATTACGTTGCCAATCGGATTTTCATTCTTTCGGAGTGCTCAGCGCCGCGTGTAATCCGCCGTATTCTCCTCTTCTCCTTCATCCACGCTCAAGAGGGATCTCTCTCTCTCTCTCTCGGCGGAGAAAGCCGATAGTTAACAAGTTTTCAGTTGCCGAGCTAGCTAATTGTGCAGGCATTAACTTGCAATTAAAGTTCCCCTCGTTAAGCCGACCTTGTTTTCACGATGTGTCAATAAACGCCGAGACACGCTTTACCTTCTTTGTCTATTGGCTCGACGGGCATGTTGCTTCTCGCTGACGCGTCGATTCTTCCTCGCGTCAAAGAGCGAGGAATTCCTTAATTAACGCGAGTGTGCCGCGTATCTGGCTGTTCCTGACGAAACTTCCCAACCGAAATTTATTACCCAAATCTGTATCTCTCTCTCTCTCTCTCTCTCTCTCTTTCTCTCTCACCGATGGGTTTCTTCACGCAGCTTCCGCGAATCTCCAAGGCACTCTTGTTCTCGTTGCGCGAACTTTTTCGAAAGAATATTCCGATCGAACGTTTTTCAACGCAGTTGATCGTCGCCGCGTCATCCGTACGTGGGTGACGAGCTTGTTTTCAAATTTCAAAGCGTTGAAGGGGAAAAAGGTGTATCGATGGCAGCGCAGTAAATTATTGAATTATTTTGATGAAGTCGACGCAAAAATACATGTCATTTGCGGCGTATATTGGAGAACATTTTCAACTAATAATTTTCACATTTCACAATTATAATATAAAATTTTAATTTGATTTCAACAATTTCATACGTTTCAATGCTAACTAAGATCTCGAGTTGTGAACTCGAGGGATCCAAAAGAAAGTGTGCAAAAATCTTTGATTTGACACGCTGATTTTGGAAGCGCGTTCACGTCATAAATTTATCAAAGAAAAATAAAAAATAAGCACAAAAGTGAGCTTTCAAAGTGAATTGATTGTTTTCAACTTAAATTGCCAAATTAAGTTGTCAAATAACAATACAATGGCAGTGTAGTAAATTATTGAATTACTTTGATGAAGTCGACGCAAAAATACATGTCATTTGCGGCGTATATTGGAGAACATTTTCAACTAATAATTTTCACATTTCACAATTATAATATAAAATTTTAATATGATTTCAACAATTTCATACGTTTCAATGCTAACTGAGATCTCGAGTTGTGAACTCGAGGGATCCAAAAGAAAGTGTGCAAAAATCTTTGATTTGACACGCTGATTTTGGAAGCGCGTTCACGTCATAAATTTATCAAAGAAAAATAAAAAAAAAACATAGATTCGTGGCAAGGAACCCCCTTCACTCGATTTACGCTCCGACGTGTTAACTGTGTTTCGTCAAAACTATGGACTATGTTTTTCCTATTTGGTCGAACTTTTCGCGAACTGTTCTCCGCATGTCGATGAAAAGTTCGCTTTTATTCGAGTTGCACATTTTCTCCCCTTAATCCGGCAAGTCTCGCGATAATTCGTTCGAGTTCCACCTCCGGAGCGAGAAAGGGAAATTGTATGCGAAGCTGGGAACTATGCCCCAGCGCTATCTGCCGATAGGAATTTTCAGCGCGACCAGACGATACTGATCCTCTTACGGAGACGGGGGAGAAGCGATCGTAAAGATTTTAATCGCCCTTCGCCATTGAGATCTCCCCTGGAGAATCGAGCGGGCCGAGAAGGCCGAACTCGATTTATTTCCATTATACGTCGCATATAATGTCGTTACGTTGCCATTCGCGATACGAATTTCAGGCGAATGAAGTGGCGAAACTCAGCGTCTCAGGTGACAAAAATGGCGCGCGGTGACACTCGAAAGATGAAGATTTTTATATAACGTCGGCCTATTTGACAGCCACGAGAATGTTTATTCGTCTGCTGTCAACTCCTGTCCTTTTTTTTTTATACGAAAATCCTTCTCTTTGGTCTTCGACGTTCCATTCGAACTTGTTCCGATTCGAATTAGAATTGAATTAGACCGTTATTAATTCTCGAACCGAGGGAAGGAAGGACGAGGGAAATGTGATACGAAGAGGAATTGCAAAAGTAAATCTCATTTACTGCAAAATTCACGACAGTTCGAACGAACAATTACGTACACGGTATTTCCAATGATTTCGAAGTGATTTTGGAGGTTTGCTGAAATAAGATAGCCGCGAATATGTAAAATCTATGTTTGTATGAACACGATGTTTTTGGAAAAGGCGATGCAAATTTGGACTAACGAAGAGAAAAAAGAACTGTGTACTAACGTATGGTTTGACCGAGCAAAAGTAGTTGGACGTCCGTTCTAATGAAATTTTCCACTGTTTGCTCGAAATTTCAAATTGAAAGTTCAGAGCCGGCTGCGAACAAAAACGAAAAAGATTCGCAAAATTTTGTGAGTTCAAGTCGATAGAAAGATTTCCTTTTTGTTTTTCGTTCTATACCAAGATGAAAATTTTATATAAATAAATATTATCCATTTATACAAAAAATAACGTTCAGATATAACACAATTTAGCCTCTCGCAACACGGAACGAATAAATCTTATAAAAAGCTTGATTATATTCCTTTTCTCGTTTAATTAGAAAAAGAGGGTCCACCGATTCTCGGATCCTTCCCCTTTCGGGCGTTTATTCCTTTTTCACGGATTTTCAACCGCCATCCGCGCGATGATGGGGAAACTCTTTTTCAAGAGACGTGCGTGGAATTCGTTAGCGTGCAAGACCAGTTAATTGCCGGTGGCCGCGTTCGCATGAAATTTCGTCAGGAAAAGTGAACGATGTGTTTGACGTGAAAAATAGGATTAATCCCTCTTGTTTGTACGAAAGTAAAAAAAAACCACCAAGACGTTTGTCCGTCTATATTGGTCAGAGGTCTTCCCGGGAAGGGAAGTGGCATTTTATAAATGGCAGTCGAAAGTAAATTCTTTATTTTATCGGTCCGTGGCAGGAGAGAGAGAGAGAGAGAGAGAGAGAGAGAGAGGGAGGAAAGGGGACGAATGTTATTCGTGTCCTATGCAAACGGGGAATTGGAAAATTTTAAGCGTTCCAACGGACGTCGGTAAACTTCCTCGGCTTCCGGAAGGATCTGTTCGAAGGCTGGGCATACCGAGGCGATTCGACTTCGACGCTAGTGGTATTCAAAGTACGGAACTTAATGGATTCGGCGAACTCGAAGGCTGCTTTCAACCAGCCGTCTGGATGCCGTTTTGTTTGCTCTCGCGTCGTACCTCCTTTTTTCCCCTCTCTCTCTCTCTCTCTCTTTCTCTATCTCTATCTCCCGGTGAGCAGAATCCATAAAGAAATTTCGATCTCGGTTGCGATCCTGTCATTGAGTAACCCTATTCACCTTTTCACCAAAACGAAACGAAAAAAAAAAAGAAGAGAAAAAGAAAAGAATCGAAGATATTTTGATATTTTTCCACGGTAAATCTCGAGGGACAAGTTAAATCGTAAGTAGGAATCGAATTCTATTAGGAGTCATCGTAGATACGTCCACCGAGATTGGACGGGTATTCGAGTCGGGTTAAATCAAACATTTGCGCAACGTGTCACCGGCTTATTGACCCCCCCGCGTCGCGATAAACATTTCCATTTTCAAGCATGTTCCTCGAATAGTCCCGGCGAATCTGCGTACCATCTCCGAGAAAGACGAAAGAAAGGGAAGTGAGAGAGGAAATACGTCCGCGGGGTGAAAATCGCGTTTCGAGGTACACAATGAGGTGAGAAATTTCTTTTTCCGGTGGACAGCAGTTTAACACGTTGACTGCCACGGTACTTTTCACGATCCCGGTCTAAGAAGCCAATTTAATTTAATCATATTATATTATTTCTTTATATTATAATATATTATATTATATTATTATATTATTATATTATTATTATATTATTATATTATTTAATCATATTATATTATTTCTTATTGTATATTATAGTATATAGTATATTGTATATTATAGTATATAGTAATCGTCAAAAAGCATATAGAATGTGTTTTTTTGAGAAAAAAGATCTTGCGAATTATCTCGTAGTTGGCTTGTGTAAAGAAAGACTATTAGATGGCCCAAAAAGGTTGCATTACATATTACACACACGCACACACACACACACACACACAATGCGCATGAACTTTTTCATAATTCTTCTAAAATAAAACTTATAAAGTTTAAAGAAGCATTCGTCGACGCGTTGATTGTCGAAGAGATTCAACCAGTTTCAAAAAAAAAATTAGGTTGCACGAGTTTCATTATTTACAGAGTATCACAATCTGTCAAGAGAAGCCAGCCCTTTGCGTGGAAGAATTGTTTGAAAAATCATCACAAATAAAAATATTCTTTTGCTCGTTGATTTCGAATAAACTTCGTATTATTATACTTTCTGTTCACGTAAGCCAATAATGATTTTTTGTTCTCTTCCCCGAGGCTATCTGTTCGTGATATTTACACGTGATAGTCTACGAATTTCATCGTAGCTACACAAATATGGCAAATAAACAAACTACGAGATATCTCGTAATTGGCAGTCAACGTGTTAATCGACGTCTAACGCGAGGCAGACAAATGCAATTCGACGAATATCGGTAGAAAACGATATTTATTTGTCGCTGGAAATCTTTCTTATCCTGTGATTTTGTCTTTTGTGGAGATGTCGTCTGTCGACGATGTTTCACACGAAATAACTAAAGCGAAATAAAGCGAAAACGCGGAACTGCCGGTTTTTTACATTTTCATGGACGCCAAGCGTGAGCGCACACGTTGCGCTCCCCCCTCCCCTTCTTCTTCCCCCTTATGCAAATAGGCGAATATTTCAACCGTTTGTCCAGCCTCGACCAACGACTGCCTCTCGAAGCGAAATGCGCAGGTAGATGGTAAACACCGCTTTCGCGTAACCGTGCGCGAACAATTTCTGAACGGGCGCGTTCCTTTCTCTTTCCACTCTGCTTGCAAAATTGTTGCCAGCGAGAGAGAGAGAGAGAAAGAGATAGAGAGAGAGAGAGAGGGAGCAGATTGCAGCGAAGCAAGTGGCAGCTCTGTCCGCGCGAAGGGAAACGATGCAACGTTCCGTGTTCGTCCAGCATAATCTCCACCCCTAACTTTCCCCGTTTAAACTTCGCCCGAGACAAGAGGGCGGAGCAGAAACGAAGAGGACACTATCTCGAAGCAGAGATTGTTCTGCCCTGCGATTTACCCCGGCGAGATTACCCTCCGCGTGCTCTCCGCTCGCTTTAACTTTTAACCCTCTCGCGACCGAGAAGCTATCTCCCCGCCGGGGAGGTTCATCTCGCCTTTTTTAACCCAACACCCACCCGCCAGTCGACCGCCATTTTTCCGCGGTGTCCCCTTCGTTGTGTTGCCCCCTCGAGAAACGTTACACTGCCACCGAAATTATACACTCGCGTCGTATCATTCGTAACTTGGAGAGAGGCGAGATTTCTGTCGTGTCGGAATTTACTGGGAATTTACTCGCCAAGTGCAAGATTTTTGAGGACGTTCAACAAACAATTGCCAAAAATTAACAAGTCGCGAGTCGATGAAATCCGAGAAGACTTATTTATTTCCGTGATGTTTGCGAAAAAGGATTTTCAAGCTGGAGTATATTGGATTGTTCGAATTTAGATTAGTTTTTCATTGACACCGGTTCCGTTGCCGATTTTTCGTTATTTTAATTTCGATAAATATAATTTCAAGGTATTACTTTGACGAACAATTTTTCCAGATATTTTTCGTATCACTGTTTGTGCATCGAATGATAATAAATAATATTAAATAATAATAGTTTATTATATAAATTGCACGATACTAAACACCTTACTTTAACGTTATTTCGATAACAAATATCTACAGCGTATTTTGATCGAATTCAGTTGATCTTGGTAGATCGGGGAAAAAGAAATTGATAAACGCGGTGAACGTGTTATTCAGATGTCGAAACACGACAATTCGTAGCGAATTTTTCAAAAATTCTTCGCTTCGCAATGAAAAGTTTCGAATTGCTTGAGAACTCGCCGTGCTTGAAATTCACTGTGGATCGTATACGGCCCCTACGCGGCACGGAACATGTTATAATAAGGAATCACAGTTCGAAACGAGACCCCGGCCGAGCCACGTGAGAAGGTTCGCTCATTTTTCTAATTGAACTGGTTGCCACCAGAGACACGATGCCGTTAGATTAATAACGAACGAGCGCGGATACAAGTTCTCTCTCCGCGGTTGTTTGCTCCCCCCCTTCCCCTCTCTCTTCCCTTAAGCTTAATTACGAGGTAGCGCGATTATTCAACAAGTTTAATCAAGTCAATATCCTGCAGGCTTTAGTCCTGCAGCTTTTCCTCGTCGCGTGTATTCGCTCATCGCCGGATATTCTTTCGATTTATTCTTTAGCGTGTATTCCGCTTTCCATTCTCCCCGAAGATCGTCGTTCATCGATTTCTGTTTGCATTTTGACGAGGGTGTAATTAGTCGATCGCTATCTTCGAATCGCTCGGAAATGATCCCTCCTCTCTCCCTCTGTCTCTCTTCCGATGAACAAGCTTCCTTCGATCGTTTCCCGAATACGTAATTATTCGCATCGTGCGTTTCGTC
Source organism: Tetragonula carbonaria (assembly GCA_032399595.1). Classification (NCBI taxonomy): domain Eukaryota; kingdom Metazoa; phylum Arthropoda; class Insecta; order Hymenoptera; family Apidae; genus Tetragonula; species Tetragonula carbonaria. The sequence goes on from JAUCRC010000003.1 coordinate 2,788,331, forward strand.
GAGTGACGAAAAGCAGTGGAATTTATATTTGGATATTCGTGGAAACTTTTTTTTTTTCTTACCGATCGTCATCGTTATCGTCACGGTCCGAAAACCTACAAAACGAGAGTGTCTCGTTTAAGTCTCGTGGTAGTTAACTTTCACTTTCACTCGCTGAAAATGAACTCAATTCGATCATTTATCGTAATTATGATAATGAACATATTCGAGCGCGATGAATGTGAAACACGTTCTTTTCGAATATGAATTTTGTGCCATTTTCGGAGTTTAGCGTTTTAGGATCATTTGAATAGCAAGTTATAGCACGCGTTTGAATGTATTCTGGGAGTTACTCGATACGGTAAAAAATAATATGTATCTAATTGTTGGAAGAAAAAACAGCCTTCGATGACCTTGAAAACTTCGGCAGCGGGTGGCGAACAACCCATGCAGAATATTGGCCAGTTTATATCATTCAAATGACGTATCAAATATCTATACGATATTTACTTTCTACAAACTATAATTTTCTTATACAATTCTATTTTCTTTAGAATATTTCCTCACAGTTAAAGGAGACACCCTGTATAGACATCGAAGTTCACATTTAGTGCTAGTCGCGTCTCGACAAAAAGGAATCAGAGACGAAAACGATCTGTGATGAATATGGCGATTATGACCTTCCAAATTCGCACGATCACACGAACGGTATTAAATAATTAACAACTGCTCTGAATTTAACAACCAAGCTTTGAAAACGAACAACAACATTTGCAGGATATTATTGGCCTAATTATTGGTCTATTTCAGCGACATCATAGTTCTCAACCGTCTCGTCGTAGAGTTCATTTTCAATAAATTTTACGGCGCCAACATTGTAAAACTCGTAAATAAGAAATCAATATTTTAACAAAATTACTAAGGATACGTTTGTAAATAATTGCCAAGGATACATAACAAATTGGCGAGCATATAAATAGTAGTTGTAAAAGAATTAATCGACATTATAGTTTCTACATTATACTCTAAAGTCTACAGTCAAAAGTTAAAGTTCATAAACTATAATTATTGTTAAATAAGTAATCAAAAGTGTATAAATAATTAAATTATAATTTTATTGTTCATTTAAATAGTGTTGATCAATAGTTATTAAAAAATATTATCAATAAAGTATATATATATATATAGAGTTGATTTTATTATTTACCGATTATCGTTCTTACAACCACCGAAATGGTCAGAATGACCAATTTATGATTTTTGTTCGAAACTTTATAGATGTAAAACAGCAATGTAATATAGATTTTAACTGAAAGCTTGTGCACTCCATTATATCGGAAAGTTATTCTATTTCATTTATTTTCTCTAATGGAAATTTTACGTTTTCAATCGTCGGTTGTTCCAGTGTTAATATCACTCGAATTACGTATGAAAAAATATTTCATCGTGTCCTCGAAATTAAAAAAGATATTTCGTAGTCACGCAATATAATATCTTAAACGACACGTTCTCCATCGCATATATTTCTACGCGTTTCTAGGAAATTTCAAAATGTTCAAATCGTTCACAAATATGGACGCGCACAACATGGAAAAATATATGAAACATCGAGAGAGTACAGTGTTCTCTCAAACAATATTTACCGCGTGAAATAACTATCCAACGTGGTCCTATTTATTTTCAAAGATACGAACCTGCGTAAATAATAATAATAATAATAATTATTATTATATATATATATATATATATACACGTTCAGTTACACGCCGACGAGAAAGAAGAGATCGTGATAATTTCGCGAGTCCATATTAAAATTCACGATTATTGTAAGGCCGAGCGAGATATTAAATAATTACGGCCGTGCTGAATTTAAGCTGCATTAAACGCGCTACGACACAGTATCCATTAGTCCATTAACGCGTCCATTTCGAACCAGCAATTGTTTGTACTTAATAAGATGGAGAGCACTTTGCGCGGCGTTGAGCCCGTCATCGATGGATGATCGATTAATACCGCCCGCCGTTGTCGCGCGTCGGTTTTAATCAGAGAAAATATATACATACATATATATATATATATATATATATATATATGTACTTGTGCGATCGCTGTGCTCATTTGTAGTTAAACGCGCGTACACAGCCGAGGAAAAGGTCGCTTAACTCTCACTCGATCCGGTTCCACTGTAATCAAGACGTCGCTGCTGGCTGATCGCCCAGAGCAGCCTCTTTCCCGCCTCGACGATATTTTTTTTTTTTCTTCTCCGCCCACGCAGGTGCGTATATAACTTTATACCCGCGTACGCTGTATAAAGCACGCGCTGCGAATGCACGCGTATTGTTCCCGTATTGTATCGTGAACAACAGTTTCAGAACAGTTTCAGAAGAGCGGAGATTACGGGAGATTCGGGTAGAGAAACGATCTTCCCTGATTGACTCGCTGATTGCGACCATTTGAAACGCGAACGAGAAATGGCACTGTGTCCCGAAAAAAAAGAAAAAAAGAAAAAAAGAAAAACTCGGTGATCTCGTAGCTTTCGTTCGTGTGATTTTTAACTTTGCACACTTACCGCGTCTATACTGTGTTGTAATGATATGTTACGTACCACCGTCCCGTTTGTTCAAAGAGATGAGAGAATGAGCCAACAGAGATAAGTTTGAAGCATCGTTTCAATCAGCACGGAGAATGTTGAAAGCGCTGTTTATACAGTGCTGTATACACAGAATCCGCGCTCTCCGAATTGAATTATCATGCACGGATTCCTTTGTATTCCGCGTCTTTAATTCCTTAAACGCTGGAATGATCTCTCGGCTCTTGGACAATAAGATTGGATCGTGACACTGTATTATGCACGCGCGAGGTTCGTTGCACGCACCTGGGAGAACATTAAAGTAGACTTCCCCGAAAACAAGGCCTCGTACAATAACAGGCGTAATGTGCAATATTTTTTTTATTTTTAATATTTATTTTATATTATTAGAATAATATTTATTCTTTCATAAGTAAAGCGAAACTATTCCCAACTGTACAGTAACATTCATCTGATGAAATATAACCGTCAATGTGCGTCATCCGCCATTGGAGGGCAAGAAATTCAGTCGGATTAGGGTTAAACAGAGATACAGTGGGTGGAATTTCATTTTTTTTTTCTTTTTTGCGAAAATAAAATCCGTTTTCACAAATAGCCACTAATACTAAAAGATAAAAGTAACGTGCGCAATTTCCAGTAATTAGTTACGCAATAATAATAATTGCAGGAGAAATATAAAAATTCGAGAGTCAAGGAAGTATCAACAAAACCTGTAATTCCGGTGCTTACAGCATTAGAGAAGGACGCTTATCTTTGAATCATTGGAAGTATTTTATATCCTGTTCGCAGAAACAAGTGGTAAAACTGCAGAAAGATACCTCGTAAATTATCAAAATCTAATTCAATTAGGTTAACAAGAGTTATCTATTTGCGTGGGCAAATGTTTCCTTGCTAGTTCTACCACGCGTTTGAAAGCAGAGTGTAAAATTATTTTCTAATGATTTGCAGAGGCAAGGCGCTCTCTTTTCACGATCTTTGACGCAATGATAATTCCAGTTACTTACAAAAGGATATTTCGCTATGCTTTTCTAATAACATTCCGCCATTGAGTGTAGATTAACCCCTTTTAACTTATATGGTTCACGGACCATAACGAGTGACCAAATACAATGCGGACCATAACGAGTGACCTGTATACAATAATCCGACGCTTTCTTTTTAAACTCGTCGGAATAACATCACTGAATAGAAATTACTAAGAAGTAGTAAATTTATTATTTATTTTGCCCGAGTTATATTGAAAACTCTCGATAAGGGAATTCAGTTGAACGTCGCTGATTTCAGTTCTCCATATACATATTCTCAAAAAGACGCGAAAACGCGTTTTGTACTTTAACAACTTCAATGTTTTTAATCTCTTGCGTTGGCAACTGGTTGACGGACCGTAACGAGTGACCAAACTGTACACAATAATTCGTCGCTTTCTTTTTAAACTCATCGGAATAATATCACTGGATAGAAATTACTAAGAAGTAGTAAATTTATTATTTATTTTGTCTGAGTTATATTTAAATATACTTGAAACTGAGGAACTATTGCAATTTTGGGACGAAAAGTTCTCGCCGTGCGCGGCACGTCATTTCAGCGCAAGAGGTTAACTCTTTGCGCTGACAACTGGTTGACGGACCATAACGAGTGACCAAACGATATACAATAATTCGTCGCTTTCTTTTTAAATTTGTCGGTACGATATATCACTGGATAGAAATTATTACTAACAAGTAATAAATTTGTTATTCGTTCTGCCTGGTTTATGTTCAAATATACTTAAAACTGAGGAAATATTGTAACTTTCTCGACGTGCGTGGCATGTCGTTCCAACGCAAACGACTAAGTAATGGAATCACAAATGTGTTGAATTTTTATGTTTCCTGCATCATTATTCCACAACTCGTTACCGAAAAACGACTGTTCCACGCGGTGAATATTATTTGTCGACAGAGCAATATTATTTTACTTTCACAAAAAAGTTATCGCCAAAAAAAAAAGAACTAGATGCGCTAAAATGCTTCTTCTAACTCCGCTTTTAGTTTTCCTAGTTTTTTTCTTTTTGTCGATAAGGTATTCAATCAGGATTGAGGATCCGTTTGCAACGAAGTGCGCCATCCAATTGTCTGACCACTATCGACGATATTCGTTCCATCGCATTGATGGAAAGGTGAGCGAGATCGAGAAAAAGGTGTGCACGTGTGCCTGGCCTGAACGGCGGTTTTATTCGTTGATTGGTCGATTCGATGGTGAAAAAAAGAGAACCGACCGGGGAAAACCGTTTTCATTCGAGGGAAACCGAACGCTTATCGATTCATTGCCGATATCTGCAAATTGCGGCTAATTCGATGTCACGGTCACTGGTTCGTGGGCGTATTAACTCGTAGTGAGGTCTCGGCTCGTTAAATTCGCATCTAGTTTCGCGGAACTATGCTTTTCAAAAGCAATTGCTGCGAAAACGTCCTCATTCGTTATTACATACAAAAAATTTCTTACTCGCGATTCTGTGGTTAAACGGACATTTTCGATGCTGCGGATCATCTCGTTGAATAAGCAAATATTTGGACATTTTTCAGGGACATTGACTTGCCTCTTCATTATTGCATACGACGGTGGCAAAATTTCTTACTCGCGATTCGGTAATTAAATAGGCGAACATTCGGATGATTTTTTGAGTGGCTGCGGATTTTTGTGCATTTACAAGAAATAAGAGATTATATTATCATAGAATGCAAATAACGCGCAGAAAAAGTATGAAATATCCAAAAGTGCAATACTCTGTAGAATAATTTCCCATCGTCCGTGTTTCGTTCTTCCAAATTTCGAAATTTCACGAAAGACGCGAGTTTGCAAAAATTCGAAGATCCGCTGACGTGCGGTGTCCGTGAATCTGTTTCGTGCGTGACGATCACTCTTCGAGAGATCATCGAAAAAGCTTTTATTTCTCCGTAATTAAACGTGCGGACATTTCTGAGTATCCTGTTCCTCTTCTCTGCTTTTCGGGAAAATTAGTCTGCGTTTACTGATTAAAAAGGGATTATCACGAGCTGCTGTACGGCCGGGTGAATGCGTTCGATTTTCGAATTCGAGGAACGGTGGGCGATATATTTTCCGGTTTGTAGCTGGAAATCGATTCAGCCGGTAGAATGTGTTGAATGTAATATTATAATACACGCGATAAAGGAAAACGATGCTTCCTATCGGAGCAGATGGCCCGCGAGCTTTATCAACGTTCGTTCAATCAAAATCATTACGCGGCTCTCGTTGGTTACTTTGCAAACTGAACCGAGCAATTAGCGCGCGGAAATCACACGCTGTTTCGGGAAAAAATATCTTCGCTCGTTTTACTGTTGTACGTATGCTCGTGTGCTCGAAAAGTGATTAAAAAAAAAAAAAGAAAAGAAAAAATTTTGGATATTCATCGTCGATATTAATCGTAACGGGCGACTCGGGCTCCGTTATATTCTCGTTTGAATTCATTTGAATCGCCATTGTATCCTCTTCGAGCGTTTCGTTTAATCTATCTCGTTTGTAGCGAGGCAGCTCGGTAAAATTGTTTCTTTATTTTTATTCACATCAATCGTGATATATATATATATATATATATATATATATATATATATATATACACATATATAACTATACGTGTCTCTTCGTCTCTTTCAATTTACTCGAGGAATAAAGCTATTGTCGAAAAGAAAAAAAAAAGGAAAAAAAACGCTTTCAACAGTTGATTCGCAGAGAGAGAGAAGTGAATTTTCATAAATATTCGAAGTTTAATCTATCATTTGCATCGCGGAGCGAAATGTTGCGCGGGTGAAAATTATAATTCGCGAGCAGCGATTAAGGATGTTGTATATTTATTAGTTTGCGGAGGACTCAGAAGTCGATTAGTGTAAGTGACTTTTCATCAAAAATTGCTTGTGTCGTGCAAATATGCTTTTGTTAAAACTATCAATCGATGGAACAGTTTAATAAATAATTTCGAATAATTTGTATAGTAATGCTATTTTATTTTAACAATAAAATAACATGTTTATCGTTAAAACAAAATAATATATGTTCCAAATGTTATTTCTAATAACTTCAGACATTATGTTCTAATAATTATGCTTTAATAATCGCAGTGATTATTATAATAACGATTAAACTGTTCTAATAATTCTAATTATATATGTATTTTAATTATATTATAATTAAATTAAACTGTTCTAATAACTCTAATTATATATAATTTTAATGTTTTGTAATAATAATTATGTTTTAATAATTATGCTCTAACAATCGCAGTGACTATTATAATGATGATTAAAACTGTTCTATTGATAGAGGGTTTTGTCAAAAAAAAAAAAAAAAATCGATAGAACCAGTTTAGTTTCTAATAATTTATATAGTAATATTTAGTATGAAATATAATAAATATATGAAATTAATGTTTAGTATGAAATGTAATAATATTTCTTAATAGTTTTAGTTATTATATTTTAGTAATTATGTTACAGTGACTAAAATTATATAATATCGATTGAAGCATTTGTCAAAAAGAAAGAGTATCTTCGTGACGCGAATTTAATGAAAAGTAACTTCTCTATAATGCATATACTGTATCCTCGTGTTCCAATATTTCATTGCGATTAGTATTAACTGAGAATAAGCATTTAAGTCAATGCTTGATAAGTGCAATCTAAGTCGCGATGTAAATAAAATTTAATTGAACATTAGACAGAAAAAAAATTCTGTTCCATTTTACTTGAACAGTTAATTATTGGAGAGACTGCGCAGCGGGAGGTAAAACTGTGAAATAGATCGGATCCAGATCGGATCCAGATCTCCTGGTCAGTGCGGACCAAGGAGAGAGATTGGAAGTGGCAAGCCGCGAAGGATTTTTACGACGTGTGCACGTAACAATCCTGGCCGGACATAATTCTCGTATTTCGATGGTAAAACGACGTAAAGGCGAAACGAGTGTCCTTTACGATCCCTTAAATGTTCCGTAATTATTTCCAGCAGGTGGACGATATTCAGCGCAATAACGCGATAAATAACCTGGGTATTTTCGGTCGGTAACTTCCGTTACACGTGGGTGTAGGTAATTACCGCGTACTATTCGACGCTTTATTCATGTCGGTTTTATAAACGTTAATTACGTGTTTGCCGCCTCTTGCTTAGCCGCTGCAGGAAGTTACGAACATGAACACCGGTCCCCGACGCGCCGCTTTCTCGCGGTTTCTTCGGCCAAGAATTGAAAAAAAAAAAAGGAGACTCGTTATCGCGAGAAAAAGAGCCAGTGCCTCGCTCTGAGGTGACACGATGAAAAAAAAGAAACTACTTCGGTTCGCCGAACTGATCTTCGTAGCGTAGAATTGTCTACGAGCAAACCGGTTTCCTCGAGTCGAAAATTATCTCTCGATTGGACGAAATGTGAAGATTTTCAAGGAAACTCGCGTTTCAAGGAAACAAAAGGAGGAAAGAGGACTGGTACTTTTAATTAAGACGTTTCCCACTGTTCGGGTGTAACTTAATTAATTTACGCAAGATTACAGTCTCTTTTCTTATTCGAGTCATAGAGTTTCAGTTCTGTTTCTTTTTTTTTTTTTTTTTTGTAAATCTACGCGCTGAAATTGTTCTCAAGCCTTTTCTGCACAAGATTATCAAGATCATGCGTTTTCGGTTATTTATTTTTGAATGGCCAGACGACGATTTCGTCGTAATGGATCCAATGTTCGTGAACCATGATTTTCTAGTAAAAGAACCATTATGACTGCAAGAGGTACAATTAAGATTTTAAAAACACACACATACTTCCCGATTCACTTTCCCGAATAAATTCGTTCGATCGACTCGAGTAACCTACACTATACATTAAACTACGTCCAACTTTTTAGATTTTCTGGGCTTCGTTGGCCAACAAAAATTTGTCAAGAGTTGCGCATAATTTACATATTTTTTTATTAGTTCAATGTAACCTATATAACCTATATAACCTATCAGTTCAACGTAACATGTATAATAACCTATATAACCTATATAACCTATACAACCTACATAACCTATATAACCTATCAGTTCAATGTAACTTACATAATAACCTACATAACATATATAATGTACATAAACCTATATAACCTGTATAACTCATATAACCTATATAACTTATATAACCCATATAACCTATATAACTTATATAATATATATATCCTACATAACGTACATAAACCTATATAACCTATATAACCTATGTAACCCATATAATCTATATAACCTATATAACCTATAATATAACCTATATAAATAGTATTACTGTATTAAAACAACTTTTCTAGTGAAACAATATATCGATTAGAAAAATATATTTATATTAATCGAAAAAAATATGAGCATTTTTAATGAAAACACTTGTTTTTCAGACAGTAATTTCATTAATATCTGGTTTGATACAGGTAGCGATAGGAAAAATCTGCTCGCAAGCGTAAATATTTCCCAAAAGAGGAAACATAATAAACAGCGCATGTTTGTTGAATATTTTTCTTTAGGCAGGTGTACGAAAGTCCAATAAAGACGCTCGGATAAATTTTTCCCCGAGTTGTATACGTCTGATTGCAACTCAATGGAATTTCATTTGCGTGTCCGCTGGCAACACGTTGATATCTGACTGATTGTTAGAATGGAGTAGCGAACGTGCCAAAAAATATTTCGTTGGCTCTTGGAAATTATTAGTAAAAGGAATTCATGGTTAAAATTATTCAGATAATAAAATTCTCGTTCGACTGTTTCAAATTTTGGTTACACAAATGCACGGGCCGCGTGTACTAAACGTAAGCTCGAGCTTAATTCGACCAGTCTGCACGACGTTGTGCCGCGTCGAGACAGCTAGTTGCGTGAGACCGCCAATTTCTCCGAGACAGGATGCCTGTAACTTCAACCGACCACGCGAAACAGGATTAAGCAAACCTCCTCGCTTTGCTTTCCCTTCGTCGGGATTAGATCGTCGCACCTACACGGTCGTCGACTTGCAAAAAAAAAAAAAAAAAAGAAAAAGAACGGTGTCGGATCGCGATCGTCGCGGAAGCGGAGGAAAATCTGTGAAACCGGATGAAACTGCCATCGTGGCTGGCGATGACTGTCGTCGCTCGGGCCTCCGTCTGTTCGTTGCTTGTGTGTGTGTGTGTGTGTAAGTCGCATTATCCAATTTTCCACGGTGCAGCGCGGTGCAATTGCACGCAGAGGCGGATGGCGTGGGCCCCGGTGCATTCGCGTTGGTCGGTCGCGAGTCGTACTTTTCACCGCGTGGCCGCCTGCTCGAGCTTCAGCTGTTCACGCAGAGAACACGCGTGAAACGTGCGGTCGAATCGACGACCGCCAGTGCATTCAACGCGGCAGTAAAATCGATAGCGCGCAGATTCGAAGATTCCTCAGCTCGCGTCTGCGAAGCATTCGATCGTCGTGAAACGATATCATCGGGCTAGTGGCGTAATTGAAACGGAAACTGCAATGAGAGGCATAACAGTAGCAACGACAGTGAATTACATCTCCGTGGAGAAAAGGAATATACTGTGTTTATTTTCTATATGTTATATGTACAAATAAAGAAATATAACCATTCATATGTAACGAAGAGTGTAACCATGACAATAAATTCTTTTATCCTTGATCTATCGACTTGTAGAAAAAAATGTACTGCGTTTTGATCTATGAATAAGATATAATTGTACATATATAGCGTGCAGCATAACAGTAACAATGACGATAAATTCTTTTATACGATCCATGGAGAAAGAATAGATCCTTGATGTATCGATGTGTAGAAAAAAATATATTATTTATTTTCTATCTGTTGTATGTACAAATGAAATCGTACATGAACAAGGATTTATCCTTTTAAATGATCAGGAGTACAGGTATACAAAGGCAAGTAATTTATATACATCGTCACATATTGCGTATCACGCAAAATAGTGCAATAGTGCATAATTGTGCATTACATAATTTTTACTCATTCACGCGTTATAACGTCTGTATTTTTTTTCATTGTTTCATAATTTTTACATTGTACGCGATAAGGATATATAAACAATTTTGCGAAGCATATTACGTAAAATGTAATATAACTACTGAAATGATAGATCTACTTGGATAGATCCAGTCTCGTTTTAAAGCCTTCACTATGACAGTCGTGAGTACATTATGCAATGAATGGGAAAGCGAGGATACTTCTTTTTTTCAAAAATTTTGCAAAACTTCAAACACTATCTGGAAACACTGAAATTCTTTTTTTTTTCGTATTCATTTTGAAGATTGGAGTCCCTTCAACTTGTACGATTTTTTCCCCTATTTTGTTGAACGTGTCAGAGTTGGAACGACATCTTAGCATTCATCTAACCCTCGTGTTCAAAGTTCAATGAAACGATGAAGAGAAAAATCACACAGCGAATTTGTTACGCTCGAAAAATGTCAATCTTCAAGATCGTGATAGATTTAGATGTTCGAATTTTCGAGAAAATTCCTCACATTCTCAAAATCATGACGGAAGCTCTAACGCTTGAAAATGAGACCAAACGAATCGTTTTTACGAAATTATATCGGTTTAATTATCGACAATTCTTCATTGTCATTTTATCACAATTGTGCTCTTTACTATAGCATAGTCGTGTGAGCAATCCGTGTGATTTGTAGTATCGAAAATTAACAAATGAACCGGTAATTAAAAACAACATCTGCCATCTTTCACTTTTAATTTCCGTTCGATACGTTTCATTTTCTTTTTCTTCCCCCCCCCCTCGCCCCTCCAAGCAAAATGTTTGTCACATTGCGTAATTCTTGAAAGTCAATCTGTAATTATATATCGCAAATCGTGAAATTGCGTTTCCGATCGATGCAAACGGTATCGCGTTACGTAGAACCGATACTCGTTGCGCGCGCCTAATTGAAATGGAAACTGGGTAACGCACGATTCGTTTCGCAGAGAACTCTGTTCAAGTGGTGACGGAATAGGTTTTCCGATATTAATACTGAAACAAATTCCAAATTCGTCAATAACGATTTTCTTTTTTTTTTTTTTTTTTACAATTGCTCAAAAGATAGAGGTATTTTTATCGAAATTTGCAAGCAATCCGTGCCCAATGTTATGTCATCGGGTGTTAAATTTCACTCTTGAATTTTCAATTTTGTCCAATTGTTTCTTCAAACGCTTGATTCGAGGACCGATTGTACATTATAAAAAATATGAACTTCTTAAGTGGATAAGTATCTCAGAATATCTCCTATCAGATTTCCTTAAAAAGTCGGAAACAGTAGGGAGAAGATTAAAATTGGTTTCTTCTTGGACAGAAAATAAATTATGTATAAATTTATTTTAATTATTATCATTTGTTAAATTACAACGATCGACATAGAATATTTTTAGATGTGCGTTCCTCTGAACGTTGATCAAGAATATTCGAATAACGTTTGAGAAAACGTGATGAAATGCCGAAAACAGACGAAAGCAGACAAAATAGATGGGAAATCGTGAAAGACTAACCAGAAAAAGGAAGTCTAAGCAAGATATAATGACGAGGAACAACAACAGAGAGTGAAACGTAAAAGGCGGAAAGAACTACGAGAAAATAGGAAACCTACGCAGTGCCGTGTGGGTAGTCTGGCAAATAGCAACGAGCACACTGGCAACATTCATAAAGGTGAAAGAGACGAATAATCGATATATCGGTATATATACGGTTCTCTTCGAAGTTGCTTGGTCAAAGAACCGGGCTGCGGTTTGGAAACATCGACGCATGATTTACGATGGTTTTCGATCCAGGGGAGAAAGAGTGAAATACCTCGCTCGCTGTAAAGAACACTTGCAAACGTTCGTGCCGCGCGCCTCTGTTTTTCTGCTAATCCGCGGGCGAAAGAATTCTCGATTACCTCGAGTTAACAACAATCGATCGCGTAAAAGTACAAAAGTCAGCGAAACTGCCGTGTTGAACGCACGCTCGGTGGAAAAAAAAATTACCTGTTAATAACAATCCTGTTACAATCGAGTTTAGCCTTATTTTCAAGTGCGAAGTCTCCGCTTCGACAGCTTTGCGTTAGTTTCTTTTTTTCTTTTCTTTTTCTTTTTCTTGAAGCATGAATATTTTTTCTTCTTTTTTTTTTTTTCAGAACAAAATGTAAAAATTTCTTTCGTGATTCGATCTTAAATTAAAACCAAGGGAAGTCTTGGAAGCCGAAGTCTACTGTTAAAAACTTGCTGTACGATTCTTTTTTTCGCCATTTTATTGAACATTGAACATTGAGGTTAAATGGCAAAATGCTTGGATTTCTTGAAACTCTGATTGTTGAATAAAGCGTTCGATAAAATGGCGAGAAAGAATTATTTCAAGTATTTTAAGGGGTTGACGCGAAGAAAAGACTTTGACCTTCGAGATGATGATAGATCTAGACGCGAGGAAAAAATTTTCAATGACTCTGACGGCGTTTTCAACGACAAATTTATATCCACTATAAAAACACATTTGGAAAAACAAAATAACTAAAGATTGATAAAGCAGAGCTTTCTCGATTATTATGTCTGCTTCTGTTTTACAAACGGTTTAAGTTATCGATAGTTTTCTATCGAGTGTACGAATACTTTTGTCCATCTCATCCCGCTCCGTTTGTTGAATTTCTATCAAAATTTTACTATAACAAAGGAAGAAAGGAGACGTTCGAATTACAATTTCAACTTAACTCTTTCAATGGTGTTTTACATCGGTACATCGATACGCGATCCCACATCATACGATCTGCATCGTTCTCGTCATTAAAGCCAGTCATTTACCTCGCAACTTCTTTCCTTCATTCGATATTCCCACTGCCGATTAACACCAGAACTACCAACGATTAGAATGTACAATTTTTCACAGAGAAATCAAACTGCAAGGAACAGGAGAAAATTTATGATACAGTGAAAAGTGCAAGCTTCTATTCTTTTGTAATGTTATATAAATATATACTGTATAAATTAGTTAATTATACAGTAGTTAATTTATATTATAAATTATAATTTATATTATAATTTATATTACTTAATTTATATTATATTATAATATTATAAATTACTAATAATAATTAGTTAATTTATAATATAGTGAAATTTATAATATAAGTACGAGCTTCTATATTTTGCTAAAGCTCATTTGGACCTGTGAAAACATGCTGTTAAACAGATATGTAAAATTTATAATTTGGAAAATTATAAACTCGCCATTTTGACTATTTTGGTAATTGCAGCGTTAAGACTAAAGCATCAGAGATATTAAAGTAACAAATCTTTACAATACAATAGGATACACGAGTTTTTATTTATGTATTTTACGAAGAATCATTCAAGTCTCCAGAAAGACGTTGTTTTGCAACTGTAAAATATCGGACAAAGCTATCAAAAAGTTATCAATTGGTCATTTTGACCATTTTAGTGGTTCTAATGTTGCCTGCTCAATTCGCCTTAAAATCGTAAATAGCCACATTGTCAGTAAGTAGTCAAGGAACACCCACAAGTACAAAATTTTATTTTATTCAAGAGTCGACATAGTTCTAATCTATAATGTAATTTAACAGCAAGCACACTAAATGCCAATATATTCAGATTATATTACAAGTTAAATTGTCTACTAGATGGCAGTGTTTATTAAATTTGACAAAAGCACGACATTATTTATCCCTAAACAAATTCCCTCGGTTGCTGCCGTGCTTTCTTCGTTACTTATTTATTTTTTTATTCGAATTAACCGCTCTAGCAGCTTTCGCCGTAGGTAAACATCTCTCTCATCGACGATACGCTCGTCGTCGTATGTTGCCGACGTTTTCGTCTAAATTGGCGTTTGTAATTGGCGGAGATGCTTCGCAGGTGGTTGATGACGCTTGTAGATCGATCGATAACAGGTGAACGACGTTCGTGTTACCAACACGACACAGACAGAAAGAGAGAGAGAGAGAGAGAGAGAGAGCATGTTTAACACCTTGGAGGCCGCGGCGTGGTGTGTTTGCAAATGTGAAACCTGCCGCAGGAACCATCCAATAAAAAGGAGACCGGGGGAGCTCTCTGAATGGCCGGCAAGGTTAATGCGATTGGATGATTGGCTCGATTAGCAAATTGGCTGGCGACGTGTAGGACATTGGGATAAATGAGGATATGTCTATGCTGGGAACACGGCCACTGCGGCAAATTGATGGGAAGGGATCGAACGACAGACCCGATGTCATCGTTGATATATTATGAGACATGGTTTTCGATAGGCCACGCCGGGCTTTTCGGTACGTGCTGCGCGTGTCAGCTTGACAATTAACGCGATCCTTGCGCCGGGGGGTTGCGTCCAAAGCCCGCGATGGTGAAAACTGGCCGTATGGATCTTGGGGAGAGGAAAAAAAAGGGAGGGAAAAAAAAAGAGAAACAAAATGGAATTCCGCCGATATCGTCGCTCGTCTTTTCTCTTTTCTCTTTTGTTTCGTCTTCACTGTTTCCGGCTAGAAATCACGCGCCGAGCAATGAAATCACGCGCTTCGTGCTTTCCGCGCGCGCGAACGAAGAGGAATTCTCATGGACGTGCAGCGGGAATTAACGCGTCAATCGCCGCCGCGCGTTCCTTTCCTGCACTTTCTTTTCCTTTGGCAATTGATTGCAGTTTGAAATACTATAAATATTTAACACCTCGTCGACGGGGTTGCGACGTTGATGTCTTACCGCCAAAGACGTGGGGGAAACATACGTGCTAATTTTTTTTATAAATGTCTTTATTTAATAGAAATAATGGACATCATTTTGCTTGAAGCTAACAAAAACAAAAAATTGTATTTAATCTTTATGAGAAATAAAACACACACACACACACACACACACACACATATATTTCACAGTATAATCGCGGAAATGAAAATTTTGTCCGTATAAAATTACAAATTTAATATTGAGAAATCAATAATTTTGCACGTTAGGTAACGATTTTCTGTGTGTAATGGAACTTTACAAAAATTACACATATATTTACTGTTAGTTTCGCATCTTCTCTCGTTGGCGTAACATACGCCGAAAGAAATAACCTGCGACTCATCAACATCGTCACTATTAGTTTCTGCATCCTCAGTAAATATTGTTCTCCGAGTTTATATTCCACTTTTCTCGTGCCTTTTTTTCATTCATAAAATTTTAAAACTACAATAATAAATATTAGTCTGTTGCTTATCTTATTACTTTTGCGTACAGTAGAATCTGAACTGCAACTGAGATGATTAAAATATGGCGGTTACTGCGTGTGTCATTTATGGCGTCATCAGTAACAGGTAACAGTATTCAACTTGACGTGGAATGGCGTCATCAGTAGATAAGGTGTTAGTCTTATTGAACATTTCTCAATGCGTAAGATTCTATTGGTTTTTTGAGTTTTAATTTTAATTCTTCGCGGTCGTTCGATGTTTCGGTGACAGCCAACAACGTGTTAATATTTTCTCGAACAAAATTTTGTCGTATAATATAAAAGTATAAAACTTCCTAACGACACACGTTCGATAAGACTGAAGACGGGAGAGGACCATAATCTTTCACGGATTCGTCTCGAAAGTCATCTCGTCGAAATTTCGAAATTACAGAGTGATTTGTCAGCGAAAGTGATGCGGCAAGTTTCTCGATGGAGGAGGATGGCCACTAAACGGCATCGACGCGTCGTTTATTTCCCTTAGATCGTGCGTGAAAGCAAATACCAGATGCATATCGATGCGTCATGGCGAACGTGGGTCGCGACTTCCAGCGTGGGCGCCAAAGGTGTAGTCCAAGTTCTTAGAGCATGTGGGCTACCCACCATGGGGAACCGTATCTGGCGAACGGCGCGTGGCACACGAAAATTTTTTCCGTGTCACCGGCATTGATTATTTTCACGTCCGTTATCGCGATGATACATACATTTGTATCTCGTTAAACGAAGCTATTTCTATCCGAACCAGTCAAAATGACTGGTCTTAAAAAAAAAAAAAAACGTAATAATGGAATATTTTTGTATTTATTGATTTATTATTTTCTTACAGTAGAAATCCCATGTCACGTGCTACAGTTAATACCAAATTTGTCGGGTTTATTCGGCAAATATTGAACAAATCCGCATCTGGCTTTAGATGGAAAGAGTTGTTTGTCATTTGCAATATTTGCACCTAGTTTGTAGCAATTCTGACTGTTTTCAATAAATATTATCCCATACAGCTGACATCAAAGCAAATTTATCACTTTGTAAACGTCAACTCCGTCACTTTTTGTTTTTTCTATCAAAGCGAATAAATCTCAGTATTTCGGTAAAATCGTTTCACGGTGTTGGAAAAGAAGCTTGGTCCCCATTTTCTGTTCCGTAAATATGAAAGTTCGAAATTTTTCGTTTCGTTACTCACCGTGCATACAAAATTCCAAATCTTTTACTCAAAAATCGAGAAGCTTGTAATTCCGTGCGAGATATTATACTTTCGAGCATATGGCCGTCAATTAGTAAAGAAAACGCGCAATTTTCCTGACAATTATCGCCATCATATCGAACGATAGGAGCATAAAATCTAAAAACGTGTGTGAAGTTGTACAAAACTGATTAATTCGGATTCAGGACTCTTTTACACTTTGACAAGTACCGGCCATTTTGACTGGTACTGGTATAAGTAGCCATGATACAAAATTATTTTGATTTCTAATAAATAGAAATGAAATAAAATTCGTTATATCGTTTCTTCAGTTATCACTGCAAAAGTCATTACATCATTGCGGGAAAAGAAATGTAACATGAAATAGAAATTTTTAAATAAAATTGTAAAATCAGTCGTTTTGACTGGTGTGTTGGCCATTTTGTTGCTTCAATTTGCATTAATTAGTGTGTGTGTGTGTGTGTGTGTGTGTGTGTTAGTGAGGAGCATAACTGGACAGAAAATGACGAAAAATTGTCGACAATTTGAACTGTTCTCATTTGAACTTGCCCTCACTTTCGAGCATAGAGCTTCTGCTTTGAAAAATTTCGTTCGTCACCTAATCGTAAAAAATCTCCTCTTTGCAATGACCTCTTAAAACTTGCCGCGGGATCTTCTTTCGCCTTTTTTCTTTCATTGCACTTTGAACGTTAGGATTTCTGACCCTAGTTCAAAGTTGAATAAAACGACGAGAAAAAAAATCGTGCAGCATGTTTCAAGAGTTCGTTATACAAAGCAAGAGCTTTCATCTTCGAGATCGTGTTAGACTTAATCACCAAAAAAAAAAAGAAGAAAATTTTCACTGTTTTTTAAAGACGTTCGAATTTTTGCAATTTTTTTTTTTTAAATAAAGAGAACATTTCTCCTTTTAATTCGTTGCATAATACTAAAAAAAACTGCATAACATCTGTGAAAAAAGGAACAAACTCAGTAGAAACGAGAGATCGTTATATGATTTTCTTTTCCAGGAAAATTTATAACACTTTCGTCAGACTTAATTGTGGTGTAAAACCGACTCTGCGCAAAACTAGTTTCTAGTCTCCCGGAGCAAGATCGTAAAATTTTCCTTTCCACCCAGCGAAACAACACGTATTTTCTCTCCATTGTGTAAATCGTTTCAATGAAATATTAATTACGTTAGAACGTCCGCGTGCGCGTTCAGTTTCGCCGTAACTGAAGAAACTAATAGCAATGGTATTTCGTTTAGCTCGAGGTTCTAACAAAATTGAAGTTGCACAGAGTCGCGGACAACCCCCGGTAATCTACTTACGGGTACGAGTTAAGACACTTGAAGAAAGGACAAAGTCTACGATCCTCGCCTCCGCTTTAATGGATCAAAAATATTTGTGCCCTCGTTACTTCTCCCTCCCTCTTTCTCCCTCTTTCTCTCTCTTTCTTCACGGCACATTCAAATATCGTTGAAGCGATTCGTTAAAACGAAAGTATCCTGTTCCGGTTACCGCGAGATGTCGACCGGAAGCAGTGAGTTTCCTCGCTTCAGGATTTTATTCCCCACTTCGCTGCCTTTTATTCTCTGCCCCCCCCCCCTCGGATCTGTTCGAGTTTTTCGTCCTGTTGTTTACAACACATTGTCCCGCGATCCATTATCTTCGTGCGGCTGCTTCGTTCCCTTCGAAGGGACGGATTCGTGCGACGAACGATACTTGCGGGGGAAACTTGGTCGCTTCTCTCGCCTCTCTGCGCTTCGTGTCTTCCGATGTAACAGCGTCATCCGTGAATTTCAACGAATTATGGGTTACTCCGCAGACTGGAAGTGAATAACGCGTATTCTCGCTCTGGAATAACGTCAGTTTCGCGCAGAAACAACTCTTTCCGGTGAAATAAAACGTGATACTTTTTTTTTTTTTTTTTTTTTTTTTTTTTTTTTTTTTTTTTTTTTTTTTTTTTTTTTGATTAATCGAAAAAATGTCCGTCAATATCGTCGGGAGTTACGTATTTGGAAAAAAAATAACGCCGGAGATGGAAAATATTCGGTCGACGAACAACGACAAAATAACCAATAAACATCCAGGGACCGATAATTGCGAAAAGTTCTTTTCAGGCAAATCGTGCGTGGAATGTTGGAAATAATGGATATACTTGCTGGTCTTGTACAAAATGTTGACAAATCAGCCTGTGTGTCGGTAAACAGGGAAGATTAGTTGAACAGAGTTTTAGGAGAGAATAATGATTTATCGAGCGATATTTAGTAAGAATTTGTCAAATTTATTTATACAGTGAGTATCAATGACAAGAACTGATCGATAATTCAAAATTGATACAACTTTTACTTGGTCTCATTTACAAAATGTTGAAACCTTTATTTTTGATAGTAACGAGTTCGTTTTTTTTTTTTTTTTTTTTAAGAAGATTTTACATCACGTAAGCAGACAGAAGAAAATCATTAAGATTCAAACAACTCCTTTGAAACTCGTTGCACAATTTCTTTCTCATCGTTTCATTGAACTTTGAACATTGAAGGATTTCTCAAATTTAAGCTTCGTTTACATTCAGAGTCCGTTGAAATGGTGAGGAAATCGTACAGCGTGTTTTAAGGAGACGTTTCCTTAGAAGAAAGTTTCAATCTTTAGAAAAACGTAAAAAAAAAAAAAAAATGGCAGATCTTGGTTACGAAAAAATTTTTTTTAATGTTCCTTAATGTTTGGATTTTTGAAACTGGATGAATGTACAAATTTTTGTTATAAAATCATCGAAAGGAGGAAACCGAACCGTAGACAGAGGCTTCACAGAGGTTTTGTTAGACATCTTACGAGTGAATCTTTTTACGAAATGGCGTCGTGTAATTTAAATCATCGGCAATGTTTCATTGGCCATTGGCACAGCTATGCTCTTCACTGTACTTTGATTCTCTCCAAACACTTCTAACACTTCTGAACAGGGGTTTGTACTTGTACTCGGACGAAGAACTTCTTTCTCTCTCTCTCTCTCTCTCTCTCTCTCTCTTTTTTTCTTTTTATGATGCGCTCACGGTCGAAACTACCTCGCCCACGCGAGAAAGACGGGTCACACCCATTTAATTTCGCGGTTTCTCTTCTCTCATCATCTCTCCTCAAGTTGCATCGCCAGCAATCATCTCGGTCTTCCTCCGGATTCGGCCCATCTCCATCTTTGTCTCTCGTCTCATCTCGTCTCGTCTCGTCTCGTCTCGTCTCGTCGCGTCTCGCCCCCTCTTCGCGTTCGCTCTCATTAGTCCGCCATTTATCTTCCGTCTCATTCATGCCACGTGGTTCACCAAAATCCCCGCCGAAGAATGGCCCGGTCAATTGCGCCTTCGTTTCTCGGCCGCCTCGATTGTTTCTCGATCGGATATACGTTCTAATTGCGGAGACACAATTACCGCGAGTAAATAACCAGCCAGGCGGTTTCTAATTAATTTCCCCGTTCCCCGGGTCGTTATCGCCCGTGCCAGCGAAATCGTTGCCGATTTTACGCTTCGTCGTTTCCATTATAAGCCAACGACAACTCGTCTCGCTCCCCGTAATTGTCATAATTTTCGGCAAACAGCTAGCCGATTTCATTCCGACGAAACTTTTTCAATTAAGTCGACCGTATTTCTCGCTGATGCATATTCTCGTCGTAACCATCTTTGTCGCTCGTATCTAGATCGGACGAGAAACCGGATCGAAATAAGAATTTTTATATACGTCGTGGAACGACGAGTACATATATTTCAATCGTTCAGACTACCTTACCCCTCTTTTTATGTTTCATTTCAATAGTTTGTCGATTGTTTTAACACGTTGCTTCGTTTTACCACGTTTTGTTCGCTGCGTCGTGAACACCTGTGAACGTGACCATTTTCGATGCTAGTCTAATAGAAATTTTTCTTTATCAATTGTCACAGTGTCTAGATTTAGAATCTGATTGATATTTTTAATCATTATATCATAATTTTGTCGTTTAACTTATTCATGTAGGACTGTGTCACTGGATCGTCCTTTTTTTTCTAGTATAGTTTCGTTATTATATACGGTAATTATTTATACGAAAAATGGTCAAGTACGTGTATGAAAGAAATTGGTCGAGGTCCTGGGTGTCCAGAGAAAACGAACTATGATAAGCTGTGATAAATATTAATTGGAGGCTACAGAAACGTACAACATACCTAAGCTAAACCTAACCTAAACCTAACGCAATTTTGCAAAAAAGAGTTGCTTCTTTTCCCTGTGCAGTTAAATGTCGCGGATTAATCGAAATTAATCAAAAATCGATTAAAGTTCAAAATTGAAAGACCAAATTTACGTTTGACATCAATTCGCCTGGAAGTCGAAGCGATGCTGCTTGAAAGAGTACGAAAGAAATTGATGAAATTGCTTCAAATATTGATAACATTACAAAGAAGAGAAAAATTAAGAAGAAAAACAATCCATTAAGAGACTGCCATTGTATTTGTTCAACGCTGAAAAAGAAAGTGGTGTCGAAGGACAATACATTTACGATCTGTGTACTAAGCAGAATTAATTGTTCCCAATATCGTTGAATTATACGTTGTCAAGCTTATTTAAAGATTTCTTTAATAAAAACTTGACGTCTTTTTTTCAAAGACTTTTGGTTCATCCGAATATTACCGAGCGAATCGGATATTTCCCGATTATTTATAAATGAAACGTTTTCAAGTTTTTAACTGAATTAAATAGTCGATAATCACGATAAAAAGAAAGCGACTTTCTGAACGTTGACTATTATTATTTCCTTTTTTTTTTTTTGTTATCAAATGATGAGAAGTGATCGTTTTAAAGACAATATTCTCGTCGTGCGACAACCTAAATCGTCGCAAGCGTAACAAAACAGGGACGAACGAGAATGGAATGGTCGACAGTTCGTTATCGTCGTTGGATCGATCGAGATGCAAGAGTCAAAGGGTTAATGAAGTGAATTAGAATTCGAGTCGCAACGACCGGGATTGAATGTTCGCCAAAATCGCCGAATCGAAAGAGCTTATGTAATTCATTTAATCCTCCTTGCTGTGGCCGAATCGATATCGTTTCGACCGCGATAGGTGGGCTAATCGAACGCACACGAACGAAACTCCACGAACGAGAGTAGTAGAACTACTACGGGGACTAGAAACGTGGTCGAGTCCGTTACGAGTGTAGCAACGACCTATTTCGTGCACGCGACCAATCTTAAGGAAAAGTGTTACGAGAGCAGAAAAGGGTCGGGACGAAGGTGAGCGAGGAAACGATCGATCGATCGATCGAAAGTCGCGTTGGTTGGCCAAGTGAAAAGGACGTCGAGAGATCAGGCAACTTATCGTCCCTTTTCCTTTGAACCGTCAGATAGTTACTTCCGATTCCTTGATCCTTTGCCGCTACGGGCCAAACTGTTGTCCTTTCGTTTCACTTCGATCTTCGAAGTGACTGACTGTTTCACCGTTAACGCCGTCGTGTTTGTCGTTTCTATTTGCTGGAGGAAACTCGCGGGAAATTGTAAAACCGCGTGGCATGCTTGTTGGTCTCGTAACTGGCCCGACTAATCGAGTCATTCTGATTTTATACGAGGGAGGAAGGATGGGTTTTCATATTCTCGAAATTCGAATCTTTCAGAATATATCGTTGATAGTGGTGTAATTTTTATTTAAATTTAATCAATCTTCATTAGAACGATTAAATAATTATCCTCCATTTAATCACATATTTAATGAAATTCCACTGTTATCTATAAATGAAATTAAAAATATTTTTAATAAATAATTTAACATGGCAGAAGATTAGTGCTTCGAATTTGAGCTTAAAATATAAAATTTAAATTTTTATTAAAAATTTCAACATGAAATATATATATATATATATATATATATATATAAATATATATATATATATTTCAAGATTCAAATTCTTTATGTTCAGATACTTCATTTCATTTCATAATTTTGTTATAATATTTATGGTTTTAATTATTTCAGTAACAATATTTTTCATTGTTGATTTTGTAATAAATAAATATTTAAATTTAGATTTATTAAATAATCATATAATTGAAATTATTTGAACTATAATACCTATGTTTATTTTATTAATAATTAGTAATCCATCTTTAAAAATTTTATATTTTATTGATGAAATGTAAAATTCTTATTTTCCAATTAAAGCTATTGGTCATGAATGATATTGATCATACATACATATATATATATATATATATATATATATATATATATATATATATATAATAGTAAGGTATCATATATATGTAAAATCTTGAGAAATTTGGGAATGGCCCCTTATGAGAAAAATTAGGGACGGCTTATTTAATTAATATATATTTTTAATAATTTTTTCGACTAAGTCCTTAATTTCCTTATTAGTATCCTTAATTTTGCTCATAAGAGACTAAATTTCTCAAGATTTTGCTGCCTTTTGATCATTTTCCACTTTGCATCATTCATTCACCCTTATATTTCCTCCTCCTTTGTAGTGAATGACAACAAGAAATTATTTATAATTTAAATTTGATACAACTTCGCAAAAGTGATTCACTTGTTTCTACTTTGACAGTCGTGAGTTCATTTTTTTTTTTTTTTTTTTAAGACGATTTTATATCATGCAACGAGTGCGAAAGTGAGGATATTTTTTTCTCGAAAACTGTAAAAATTCAAACCTGCTTAAAAGTATAAAAAATAATTCCTTTCGTAATTAGATTTACAATAATTTCGAAATCTCCCCTTTAAACTTGCACGATCATTTTTCACCATTTTATTGAACGTTGGATATTCGAATAGTCTCCCATTATTTCGTTTCAATGTCACTTTTTTCCACTCATAAAACAATCCATTGAATATTACAATTTCAACACTGTTCCGTGTGTGATTCTGTATGAAATTTTATTTAACACTCGCGCGACGATATTTAGACACGAGTGTTCAATAACAACAAGTCCGCTCGTTTAGACAAACAACCAGCCCCTGATCGAATAAAAATTAAAAAAAAAAAATAGATTTCAAGATTTTACTTTCGTCGTCTAAGACACCAAGATCATTTCCAAAGCGTGTTAGCGTAGGCTCTCTCGCGAGTTTTCCCCTCCTCCGATGCTTGTTTGAACATGCAACGTATCCAATTTGCCGTCGAAAGTCAGCCCGATCTGTCGCCCCATCGGGATACGGAAGATTTTGAAAAACGAGCCAGACATTCTAAGCGACGTGCATTCTAAGTCAAATGTAAGAGGTGAAATCTATCGGATTGCCGTGGCTGCGGATAGCCGGTTGGCCGGAAACGCCAGCGGCGCGTGGTGTCCGCTGGCCGGCCGCCAGGGACCGGAAGCGACGCTCGAACATAGATTTACGTACGATTCGAGCGGTGCACGAGCACACACTGAAACGCGAGAGATCGTTGGCGATTGGAAGAAATACAATTTCTTCTGGGTGACAAGATCGAATTGCTTCGGATTCCTTGCTTTCGTTCGAGAGAAACGAAATGTGTCACCTCTGCCTCTGTCGTTCGTACGTTATTTGCAGCACTTGAAACAGGTCGCCTCGTCCAACCGAACGCGAGATGAGTGTTAATTGCAAACGAACGAAATTAGTAGAATCATCACATTTGTCAGCAATTAGACGTGAAAAACAGTTGACAGTTGCACCGAGAATTGTACCGAATCCTAAACGAGAATCAATCATTCCTGAGAATTAAAATCGCTTCTGCTTGAAAATTGAAACTGTTTCTATCCGAGTCTGCCTTTGTTACAACGTTGGTTTAACCCTTTGCATTTATATTTGAGAAGGTTACCAATCAACTCGGAATTATTTTTCGTATTCGATCAAAATGAAAACATTTTTTTCTGGGAATATATTACAAGTTAACTTGCCGTTCTAGTAGAAAAAAATTTTAAAAGATACACAAATTTTATCTGCATCTCAACCCTTTGCTCAGTGAAAATCTACATAATATGTTTATATAAATTTTGATTTTTCAAAATTTTCGAAAAATAAATAAAACTTCTAAATTGGAAGGAACACATAGGACACACAGGAATAATCATGATACTACATCTGCCATATTTGTGGTTGTTCGTGTATAAGAGTATATAATAACTGTAAAGAAATTTATGTTGTCTTTTATTTTTTATTTTTCTTTGAAGATTTTTTTATAAATAAATGATCTCGGCAACAAAACCAATTAACCAGAACAAAAGAGGAAAGTCTTTTCTTATCTTATTTATTTATTTTATACATATACACACACATTTAAGCAGAAACTAAAAGAAAACTAAAATTGTAACAAGAGTCCATAGAATGTAATACTAATGTAAATATATGTGTAATAATAAAGTGTAGAACGGCGTGTATACGGCGACCTACGAGTGCAAAGGGTTAAAAGACAAGCCGTTCAATTGCTCTGCTGTTGAGGTCTCGTCTAGTAAATGGTAAATTAAATAAGACGATCGATGCGAATCATTTCTAGACGATAACGAACATAACAGACTAACGTCTTGATCTACGTGGATACATTCTAAGTCCTGATTTCCTGAAATCTGATTCAGACGAATGCCCGGAACGGAAATACCGACTAAAGGTTCACCAGCGCAAGAATGTTCAATATTCTTTTCCTCTCTCTCTCTCTCTCTCTCTCTATTTCTCCTTCTTTCTTTTTCTCTGGCATAAAAATCTCTAATCCGATGGAATTCGCCGTGCTTTCAGAGTCAGTGACGAGGTGACGACAACGACGACGACCACGACGACCACGACCACGACGACGACCACGAGCACGAACACGAGCACGACGGAGACACACGAAGAAGAAGAAACGAATCAACCAATCATGGCTAAAAGCGCCGAGAGACTTCCTGGTACATCCACCAGGCTGAGGACCAGAGATGACGGTTGCTGCTCCGTGAATTTCCTGAAATACGTTCTGCACATCTACAACGTGGTTTTATTCGTAAGTGATGTAAAGCCACGTGACACTTGATGCACACGGTGGGAGTGTGTTCGCATTATATCGAGCGATATAGCGAATAGCGGGATGAGAGCGCGCTGACGGACGAACGTTTTACGTTTCCGCTCTGCTCGGATGGCGCTCGCAATCGGCAATCGCCATGTTTCTCTATCCAACAGAGTGACGTCGTACCGTTCTCGCGAAACGGCCCCTTTTAATTGTTACTGCCACAACCTCGTCCACCAGCCGTTGACATCGACGAAACCGAACGAACTCTGCTGAACGAACCGTGGACAAATTGTCCATTTAAAAAGAAAAAAGAGTTCGACGTATCGGGGCGAAGTCGTGAATTACAGTCGAATGGATGGAGCGATGATTTGATCTAAAGATTTTTTTTTCATGTTGCGAATTAATATCCAATTTGTCTAATATCTAGTTAGTCGGGGGAATTACAGTGAATAGCGTAGTGAAAAATTTAAACTGATACGCAGCTTCGTATAAAAAGGTAACTCGGTCGCTTTCGATTTCGTGGAAAGTTTTCTCTAGAAAATTCGAGCGTTAAAAAATTCCTTTTGTAATAGATGAATCATCATTTTGAAGATTGCAGTCTCTACTTAAAGCTTGCTGCACTGATATTTTTTCCAGTTAGATTACACGACGACATCTGATTCCAACGTCCATCCAAGATCAATAATAAAATGGCGAAAAAAAGGAAAAAAGAAAAATCGTGCAACGAATTCTAAAGGTTCGAAGAGAAAACTTCGATCATCGAAACCACACTGTATTTAATCTTGAAAAGAATTTCTCGATGTTTCACGTGCGTTTGAATCTCTACAGAACAGAAAGTATCCTCACTTTGTCACGTGATTTAAAACCATCTTGATAATGAAAGTAAAACGAGCCTCGCGACTGACAAAGTAGAAATTCCACGCTTTAAAATTGGACCAAGTGGGATCCAGTGAAGTTATATAATCACTTTTTACAAAGTTACGTCAGTTTGAATTACAGGCAATTTTTCACTGTCATTGGCACGGTTAATGCTTCTCGCTGTAATTCGCAAGGAAAAAGGAAACTAACTGTTTAAGCCCCTTGTTTCTTCTTACAATCCTCAAGTCAGTGTCTTTCCCCGAGCAAGAAAAACAGCAATATCGCAAAAATTAACACGGCGGGTTTGCGATGAAGGGAAACAAGGATACTTGGTCGCGTTTCGTCCCTCGGATGCGTGAGCGTTAGTAAAACAGCCGGTGAAACATCGCGACTCGTCGTGATACATCCCATAAAATGCTAATGAAGTCCGCGTGGTAAGGCGAGAGGCTGCGGTCGAAAGGCGAAAGGCGAGAGGAGGGGAGAGAAAAAAAAAGATCAGAGGAATCTCTGAATCGATCGGTAGCCCGTTACCACGGAGCATCGCAGTTTAATGCATAAAATGTCGACGACGCCTTGTTGAAAAGCGGAACGGTTCCCAGCGAGAACGGCCCGCGAGATTAAAAATAAGCGAGCAACTTGCTCCGGCTTCGCACCCTGTTATTGCCGCCGTCTTCTCGCGAACGGTCATTTTTCATGATTCTATCCGCGTTTCTCTCTCTCTCTCTCTCTCTCTCTCTCTCTCTCTCTGTATTCCATCGAAATCGACGTGATATTCGCGGGTCGAATGCAGTAGCCCACGAAAAAGAGAATAAAAGGCAATGGAATTTTTCATGAATTTCGCGTCGCGAAATTTGAATCGGTTTAATTGTTAAAACTGTACAACAGTTTTAATTTTCTCGAAAATATGATTTCACCGGGGGAGGGAAAAAAAAAATGGAAACATTACGGAAAATTACGAAAAACAAAGAAAAAAGAATCGTGTTCGCGCTCGAAGCGAATCGTTGTTCGCCGTTGAAATCGTAGTAATGTAACACGAAATGGTTAAATGGATGTATTATCCTATCGTGAAGAGATATTGAACTTGTTACTTTGCTCCTTTCGACCGCCAGCCTGCAGTGAACGTTCGAGAGTAGTTCACTCAGCTCGGAGTACCGGGCGAAATTGGAAAATCGCCGCGACGACGACGATGATGATGATGATGATGATGATGATGACGATGATCGTTGCCCCGCTCTCGCTCGCAGCGAGCGTACCACGCGAGAGATTCGATCGAGCTGAACTCGAGCTGACTTTAAACTCCGCTCCGGTATGTAATAAGGCTCGATAATGCGGGGATAATGCAAGAATAATCTGGCCGGGGAACAATGGCCGGCGCAACAATGCCGATCGCTTAACGCGCGCATCGTTTATTCGGGCATTGATCGCGCGTTCGCGAGTGCAGTCACCCTGCCAGCCAGATCGAATCACTCGGATCGTTCCGCGGATCATTCCGATGCGATGACTGCTGCCGGTCGTCGCTCGTCGCCGAGCGTGTTTTCCATCGAGCCGAGCACGTAGCCGTCCGGATTCCTTGGCGACGATCATCGTCCACGTTGGCAGAAATTTGCCTATCCCCTTCTCCCTCTCGCTACTTCGTCACGCGCATAGTTTCTCGTTGTTAGGCGTGTTTGCGCTGAGCCTGGGACGCTGAGCGAATGTGCAACGAGAACGACGTACACGACGTTAGGAGCGTTAAACGTTGATTTCCCGCCGATCGGTTTTCGCCAGATCGCCGGACGTTGGACTACACCCCTCGTCGAAGGGAAGTTCGGCCCGAGCCAGTTGCGAACTATTCGCGGTCGAAGTTGAATGAAACTCGCTCGAAGGGAGGGGGAGAGAGGCTCTGGCGATGGCTTTGTAGCTTGTTGGATCGACGTCGGAATAGCTGGCTAAACCGGCGAAAAGAAGAAGGGAGAGGGGGGACCAAAGCCACGGATAATCGGCCGACTGGTTAGACTAGAAGAGCGAAGCTGCTTATTACACGATTTATTAACAACGTCTAATTAAAGGGTAGCGGACGTCGATCCGCTTATTTTCTTCCCTCCGCCCCCTCTTTCTCGACGGGGCAGATTCCCTGCCCTCTTCCTACTTTTTTTTCTTTTTTTTTCTTTCTTTTTCTTTTTTTTAATTAAAACGTCGTTGAGAAAAGATCGATCTCCGTTCGACTGTTCGGCTCGGAAGAAGCTTAGAAACGAAATCTCAAGTGTTAAATGGAAGGTAGCGATTCGTTGAGTCTCCCTCCTTCAGAGAAGAAAGAGAAAAAGAAAATGACCTCTGCAACGATCAAAGGGCATTCGCTCGACTCGAGGAGTCGAGCTTACATCTTCGCCCCTCCCCCTGCTCCCTGAGATCGACAGAGCCGTCACCTTGCACCGTGAAACTTGCGATCGATCGGCGGCGGGATTGCTGCAATTTCGACGACGACTCGCATACCGCCCTTCGAAACTTCGCAAACGATGAAGAGAAGATATTGCACCGGGTATCCGTGCCAGGAAGGCTCAATTATACTAGGCTAGCGAAGATACAGCGAGAGGATGAGTTACTAATTACCGATTAATAATGGGGCAATGAATGGCCGACGCATTCAAGCTTGGCCATTCGAGGACGTTAGGGGGATTTTCATTGTGGGCCGTATTGCATGTTACACGTGAACACGCGTGTCTTCTTTCTGTTCTACATAATAACGCGCCATTCCGACGATGGCAGAATGAAAAGGGCATGCGAAATGAAAGGGGCGGGGGGCCCATTGTTCCGATGTGGTGCGTGCCCAACCGCGGAAAAGTCTGGTAAAAAAGTTTATTCGTCGTTCGCGCACGGTGAAGTTTCCAACGCGGTCCATTACCGCGTAGTTATTTTCTTCCCTCCGTAGTAGTCATTTTTTTTTTTTTGACGGGGAGAGGAGAAGGGGGGAAGGATCAGCCTGTTTGAGAAAACACTGCTGTTTTTATTTCGATCCGAATTAATTCTGGCAAACAAAGCGTCGCGCGTTCGGTTTTAAAAGCGGTGTGAACGTTTTGTCGGAGTGATCAACTTTTCTCCCCTTTTTCTCTCTTGACTCTTTTTTTCTCTCCTCTTTTTCTTTTTCAACTCAGTTAAAATCGCATCGACGTTAAAAATTGTTGCATGTCTGAACGATTCGTTGAGTACAGCGTTGAAATATTTATTAGATCGCACGATCGCACGAATTGTCGGATCTTTTTTTTTTTTTTGCATTTCGCGAAAGTTCTGTGTCTGTATGGACATATTTTTGTACGTTATTCTCGAGTTTAGTCGAAATAGACGACAAGAGAACTGCCTGGCTTTTAAAAGCGACAAACTCGTCGAAGGTTCGAATCGTTGAAAATATTTTCAGTTTCTGAATATTTTCTGAGAGTAATCGCAAACTTCCGGAAAGGTGAAAATTTGTTGGAGAAATGTGTATCTGGGGAATAAGAATGGCTGAGGGATCTTTGAATTTCAATTCATGTAAGAACGTATTGGAAAATGCCTTGGAAGAAGATAAAATTCAAAATTGATTAAGAAACCTTTTCTGCAGAACTTTCCAGAGAAGCGAATCTCTAATCAAAGAATAACAACCGAGGAAACTAACGCTAAAACGTTTTATAAAGAGAAATTCGACGTATTCACACGACACGATCTAATAGAAATAATTCAAAACTCGTTAAAAAGACCACCTTCTCTGTGGAACATAATGAAATTTCTAGAAATACCAAATAATCTTCAATCGAAGGATAACAACCGAACAAACTGAAACGCTCAAATATTGCGTGAAGGGATATGGCCTAATGGAAAAATTTAAAATTCGTTGAAAAAAAAAACACCTTTTCTGAATGCAGAATACAATTTTCGGAGATACCAAAATAATCTCCAATCAAAGAATAACAATCGAACAAACTGATGCTCAAATATCGACCCGATGGCGGCCGAAACGTGAGCGACTATTAACCATATTGTTTTAATAATCCTTCGTTTTCATATCTTAAAACCATGCATCCACTTTTATCTATTACATTTCTTCTTGTCTTCTGTCTTTTCTTTTTTTTAGTGAAATAACCCAACATACCAATGTGCATAACTTAAAGTTTCTCTGCTTTATGTTATCATTAAGTGCTTTTAAGATGTGAAAATATAGTGTATTCAACTCTTAAATGTTAATCGAGACACCATAATATACGTAAATAATAGTGAAATTTAATATCGGAGAAATAAGTTTTAACCCTTTGCACTCGTATTTATATTTGAGAAGGTTACCAATCAACTCGGAATTATTTTTCATATTCGATCAAAATGAAAACATTTTTTCTGGGAATATATTACAAGTTAACTTGTTATCGTTCTAGTAGAAAAAAATTTTAAAAATACACAAATTTTATCTGCATCTGCAAATCTATATAATATGTGTGTATAAATTTTGATTTTTCAAAATTTTTAAAAAACAAATAAACCTAACTTCTAAATTGGAAGGAACACACATAGGACACACAGGAATAATCGTGACACTATATAATAACTATAAAGAAATTTATGTTGCCTTTTATTTTTTACTTTTCTTTGAAGATTTTTTTCATAAATAAATGATCTCGGCAACAAAAAACCAATTAGCCAGAACAAAGGAGAAAAAAATCTTTTATTATCTTATTTATTTATTTTATTTTATATATACACACACACACACACACACGCGCACACATACGTTTAAGCTGAAACTAAACGAAAACATTGTAACAAGAGTCCCTCGAATGTAATACTAATGTAAATATATGTACAACAATAAAATGCAGGACGCCGACATACGAGTGCAAAGGGTTAATATCCTTCAAGATACAATTTTAACGAATGGTACTTCGATTCATCTAGTCGAGTGCTACGTTGAGCGTAATATTTGGAAGATGTCAAGCAGATGATCACGAAGATGAAGAAAATAGATCAGAAGAGTAGCCTGTCACCTGGCCTGATGGGAAAATTGAAAGATGGGGAAAAAGGGAACGATTCGTCACAGGAGATTTGCCCGTGTCCCGGTCCCTTGAGCCGAATTAATTTTAACAATCGCTAATAACCAGTATCAAGGCACTTCCTTCGTAGAGCGTTGGGTGATTCGCGCAATAAAATACGATTATCTCGTCGCCGTGGTCCAATCGCATTACAGCCCCCCCCCCCACTGCCCGCGTTATATTTATAATTCCCGTGTTCCACGTGGCTCGATTAAACCGCGTCGTTTGATCACACGGTTCCGTGTTAAATATCGCGCGTTTAGCAGTGGCGAGGCAACATTCGACGAAATTGTTCCGGGAGAACGGCAGAGGCGGAAAGAGGGAAAAAAAATTAGAGGAATAGCGAGGAAGGTGAGATGAAAGTTGAAGAGAAAGAGGAAAGGAAATGGAGTAAAAGTTCTCTGCGATAGTACGTATTATTACGCTACACTTTCATCTCAAAGATCCAAAGGCAAAAATGATTCGACGTTTGCCTCGTGGAGTTTTTACACGCTGCTTCTCCATCTCGAGTGCAAGTAATCGAGCGCGTAATACTTGAAATTGAATCCCTTTAATTAGGAATATCAATTTGTATAATGTATATTTCTATTTTATGATGTCTCAATATTCTAAATATCAATCGAAGAAGAAATTCTATCGAATTTCCACTGGTCGATTTATTAGTATACGCTTGTATTTTATGACATGATATTTTCATCTTGCGAAATATTTTAAAACTCGATTACTCGAGAAAGAAGTTGCTCCTTTGAATTTGGATGCATTAATTTATTTATATTGACATTTTACAACGTTTTAAGACACGACTATCTTCATATTTTAATTAAGCAAAATGATTTAAAGCTCGAATTACTCGAAAGAGTATAATTGCAAACAGAAATTCCCGCAGGCTGGTCAAAATTGGTAATCCAGAACGAGTAAGTATCCCGTGAATTTCTTACGAAGGGAATCGAGATAGATCGCGATCGGCCGAGCTGTCGCATCATTCTTTTCGCATACGTACCGTTCGTAACTTGAATCTCTGCTTAAACCATTGACTGCCAGACAAATTTAGAGCGTCTTGCCCTGGAAGGCAATAAAATTTTATTTTAAAGAAAACATGAAATTTTCCAAGATATAATAATACCAAGTTACAGATTTAGTATTGAAATGGCATTTACAGTAATTTTTATTGAAAAATAAATATATAATTAATATATATATAAAAATATTTAATATGTCATGACCGAATAGTCTAAGTTATTATTTTTATAATAAAAAGTGATATTAAATATGTTTTATACGCTATATTAAATTTTTATTCATCCTTTCTAATAATTCCTAACTCAACCGGCAAAATATAAAAATATTCCCTGAGCCAATTGCAATCAATCTAAACTTGCGCAAACTACGAGATAGATATCCCGTAGTCGGCAGTTTTGCAGTACATATGCTCGCTACGAGATATCTCGAATTGTTGGCAGTCAATGGGTTAAAACGCGGACGCCAACTGCCAACTTGCAACATCCAAGTCTCGTCGCGCGAGAAGAAAACTCGTTCGTCGAACTCTCATGGCTGATAATTTCGCAGACCTAATTGACATATCGGATCGAACGAGAATCCTACGATTCGATTTGCATGACGCGAGACGAGAAGAAAGAAAGAAAGAAAAAAGAAAAAAATAGGAAAATACGATAGAAGAGCGAACGGCAATTGCACGGCCAACCAGAGGATCGACCAACGAGAGTCGACACTAAACGAACGAAACGACCGTCATCCGGCTTATTTCTCCGGCGAGAACGAGTCCGGGTGACCGGCCGGAGGTGTAATGGCTGTCCGCTCGTCGACGTGCACCACACCGGGACACCTAGTGCATTCCCTCGGGTACTCGCGTTTCCGCGCAGGCTGCAAGAACGAACGCACGTTGGCGAGCATGCATAGGAGTCCATGGTGCATCGTCCGATGCGACAGATCGCACTTGACGCGTTCGTCGATCGCGAGCTATCGAGCGTGAAACAACAACCGCACGTTTGTTTCGTTCGCTGGCGCGAAGCAAGCACAGCTTCCGGCGGTCCTCGGCGAAAATCCCTTTCCACGCGCGCGTTGTCTCGAAGCCTAACGATCCCAACAATAATAAGTATCGAATTATTCCGCGTCATTGTTCGCCGCTTAGACACTAGAACTACCGACAGTTAAGACGAAGCTATTTCTACCCGAACCAGTGTCAAAATGACTGGTCTTTTTAAAAAAAGAAACGTAATAATGGAATATTTTTGTATTTATTGATTTATTATTTTCTTACAGTAGAAATCCCATGTCACGTGCTACAGTTAATACCAAATTTGTCGGGTTTATTCGGCAAATATTGAACAAATCCGCATCTGGCTTTAGATGGAAAGAGTTGTTTGTCATTTGCAATATTTGCACCTAGTTAGCAATTCTGACTGTTTTCAATAAATATTATCCCATACAGCTGACATCAAAGCAAATTTATCACTTTGTAAACGTCGACTCCGTCACTTTTTGTTTTTTCTATCAAAGCGAATAAATCTCAGTATTTCGGTAAAATCGTTCCACGGTGTTGGAAAAGAAGCTTGGTCCCCATTTTCTGTTCCATAAATATGAAAGTTCGAAATTTTTCGTTTCGTTACTCACCGTGCATACAAAATTCCAAATCTTTTACTCAAAAATCGAGAAGCTTGTAATTCCGTGCGAGATATTATACTTTCGAGCATATGGCCGTCAATTAGTAAAGAAAACGCGCAATTTTCCTGACAATTATCGCCATCATATCGAACGATAGGAGCATAAAATCTAAAAACGTGTGTGAAGTTGTACAAAACTGATTAATTCGGATTCAGGACTCTTTTACACTTTGACAAGTACCGGCCATTTTGACTGGTACTGGTATAAGTAGCCATGATACAAAATTATTTTGATTTCTAATAAATAGAAATGAAATAAAATTCGTTATATCGTTTCTTCAGTTATCACTGCAAAAGTCATTACATCATTGCGGGAAAAGAAATGTAACATGAAATAGAAATTTTTAAATAAAATTGTAAAATCAGTCGTTTTGACTGGTGTGTTGGCCATTTTGTTGCTTCAATTTGCATTAATTAGTGTGTGTGTGTGTGTGTGTGTGTGTGTGTGTTAGTGAGGAGCATAACTGGACAGAAAATGACGAAAAATTGTCGACAATTTGAACTGTTCTCATTTGAACTTGCCCTCATTTTCGAGCATAGAGCTTCTGCTTTGAAAAATTTCGTTCGTCACCTAATCGTAAAAAATCTCCTCTTTGCAATGACCCCTTAAAACTTGCCGCGGGATCTTCTTTCGCCTTTTTTCTTTCATTGCACTTTGAACGTTAGGATTTCTGATCCTAGTTCAAAGTTGAATAAAACCGCGAGAAAAAAAATCGTGCAGCATGTTTCAAGAGTTCGTTATACAAAGCAAGAGCTTTCATCTTCGAGATCGTGTTAGACTTAATCACCAAAAAAAAAAAGAAGAAAATTTTCACTGTTTTTTAAAGACGTTCGAATTTTTGCAACTTTTTTAGTGTTCTAGTGTTAATTATCTTCGACACGTCGATGAAGTATCCACGATTCTGACGGTGTTTTTGAACCGGAGATGGTTCAATTCGAGTTCGTTCCGCGATTTGACACGCCGATTAATCTTCGATTAGGTGTGGTCTTCGTTCGGCAGCATTTAGTTAACCCTTTCAGCGCTCGACTGTTTCTTCTGAGATCGTACTTCAATTTAGCCAACAGCCCTTTTTATAATTTGCGCGCGTAACGAAGTTGTACAAAACTATTGTATAATAATAACGACAAGAGAATATCAGAAAAAGAAATTTCCGAGGACAGTCCTGAGTCAATTGACACACAATTGAAACAATTCACATAAACTAGACTTCTTACTGTTTCTTACGAAAGTTTAAAAAAAAAAACGGCGAAGGATATTATTTTCAATGCGCGCCGATGATTGCTTTCAATTTGAACGACATCGCAATTTCGAAAGATAGGATCAACAAAATTTCCATGTTAAATACCATTCGAATGAATTGTTTCCAATGCCTTGTCATTTTATTTGAAGTGATGCGATTCATAAATGAATTGTTGGTAGATGATACGTACAAAAGAAAGTTCTCGAGGGCAAAATATTTCACCCGATATAGTTCTTCAAGAGACCTTTACGATTCCGTTTCATCCGTCAAATGTTTCGTGTAAATTAATAGAAGAGAATCCGAATGTTGTACGCGAAATTTCATTCCCCGGGCGAAGGACCGACAGTGAAAAATCAATATTAGCAAGAATTATTAAAGTTTCGTCACAGCGACGAAACCGGGGGTGGTGGGAAAGACCGTGGAGGAAAAGAGGATTAAATTCTGTTATTTATAACACCGAACGTGGTAGGAGTTCATAAAATTTCGAGAGCGGAATTATCGTTGAAATTTTCGAACGCTGGAATTGTCCGATGTATATATCCCGGAAAGTTGAAAATTTCAAACTCTAATTCGCCGCCGTCGAGTAGATTCGCGTGTCGAACACCATTTTCTCGGTGGATGAATTTTTTTTTTTCTTTCTCTTGTGGCTTGAGAGAAACAAAATGTCTCGCAAAAGCTCGAAGAAGAGACGGATGCCTGAGTACAGAGTAAATGTCGGAAGTCCTGCCAAACGCGTACTTCTGTCTGTGTGCGTGCATAGTTGAAGAGCAGAGAGAGAGAGAGAGAGAGAGAGAGAGAGAGAGGATGTAATACGTAATTATTCTAATTTCGCTAGGGGATAGAACGGTTCTCCAGCTGTACAGGGAGTTTACGTGCCTCCTGTAGATTGAATCTAGGTATATTCCCCGGTCGAGAGCTCTGGCCGCTCGCTCGGTTTCACGCTCGAAATCGCGGCACTAGAATCTTTGTGCAACGAACACACAGGCGTCGTAGTCCCGTGATGGAATCTCATTCTCCGCTAGTGAAAAGCAAGGACGAGCCTCAACAGCGGACCTTTGTCGTACTCTGAAAGGTTATTCAATAGCCTCATCGCCTGGTGATCGTGCATTACGCAAAGTAGCCGCGAGTTGTGCGTTTTCACTCGTTCCCTCTCGTTCGTTGCTCGAGAAACGGCACTCGAGAAAAACGACATTCGCTCGTTGTCAGTCAGTCGGATCACTCGATCGGATCAAATCCAATACAATAGAGTAGTTCATTTTTATTGATAGAAAGAAAACGAGAAAAGAAAGAAAGGGAGGAAAACACAGCGAAGAAAAGAGAAAGATAAATCTATCAGGCAATTTTTTTTAGGCTGGCTGAATACGAATGCGTTGTACATTGGAATATTTTGTGAATTATCTTATGCGAAAGATTTTAGTACCGATTTAGAGTGTATTATACAGTCGAATTTTTTTTTTTTTTTTAAACGAAAAAAACCGCGATGCATCCGTAGTTGCATCTCGAAAGGGAGAGAAAATGTCACGGTTTATCGCGACATATGTCCCGTTTGCAGATCATTCTTAAACCGCAGAAAACAAAAGAAGCAAAGCAAAAGACACTTTTGCCTTCTTTTTTTTTTTTTTTTTTTTATATATAGCTGATAGAAAGTTGCTACCATGGTGGTCTACACTACGAATGTAGGAACGAAGGAAAAATCTCGATCTTTTCACAGTTATTTCTTATTTTCGTAAGCGTTGCTTGTTCCCTGGTAAAACACGTACAAATCGCAAAACATACATTAAAATACAATTTTTTTTTTTTTTTTTTGGATAGAGTTCAATTATTATCGATAGTTTCGAAAAAAAAATCCTCAGAATGAATATTTGCAAGAATATGTTCCAGAGAATTTATTCGCGAGTTAGTAACGAATCGAATCTTTCGTAGATACTTTGTCGAGTCACGAAACATTCACGAACATGTGAACAGAAGCATGCTCTAGTATGTATCTACAAATTGAACCACAATTTTTAGGAAAGTTGAAGAGACAGTATACACAAGATATAGTCAGTGATTAAAAATTAAATGCATGCATTTATGCATCGAAGTTATAATGAAAATGTTTTATATTGTCGATGAATAATGAATGAACGTTGTTACATGTGAATATAATGTTATTCATTCGTTACATTATTACATGTTAATATTTATAATATCATTATGAATGATTTTCAGAAAATTCTCAGAATGAACAATTTCGAATAAGATACTCC
Source organism: Tetragonula carbonaria (assembly GCA_032399595.1). Lineage (NCBI taxonomy): Eukaryota > Metazoa > Arthropoda > Insecta > Hymenoptera > Apidae > Tetragonula > Tetragonula carbonaria. Next base: position 2,826,298 of record JAUCRC010000003.1, read on the forward strand.
TTTGGATTTTTGAAACTTCAGTGTTCTGGATAGAAGTATACTTTCTTCTTTACATCGTAGAGTACTCGTAGAATCAGTTCGAATCTGTCATACTCGAAATTTTATTTCTTTCAAAATATACTTGCAAAGAATTCGAGCCCGTCACTGTTTCTCAAGACCGAGATTAGTATTTATAATATTATTATGAATGATTTTCAGAAAATTCTCAGAATGAACAATTTTGAATAAGATACTCCTTTAGATATTCGAAACTTCAGTGTTTGATTCTGGATAGAAGTATACTTTCTTTTTTACATTGCAGAGTACTCGTAGAATCAGTTCGAATCTGTCGTACTTGAAATTTTATTTCTTTCGAAATATACTTGCAAAGAATTCGAACCTACTTTATCAATGATCGAGTCTCTCAATTATAATACATTCGAGCCCGTTGTCACTGTTTCTCAAGACCGAGATTAATATTTATAATATCATTATGAATGATTTTCAGAAAATTCTCAGAATGAACAATTTCGAATAAAATACTCCTTTAGATATTCGAAACTTCAGTGTTCTGGATAGATCATGCTTTCTTTTTTACTCGTAGAATCGGTACTCGAATCTATCGTACTCGAAACTTTATTTCTTTCGAGATATACTTGCAAAGAATTCGAACTTAGTTCGTCAATGATCGAGTCTCTCAATTATAATACATTCAATCCCGTTTGTCACTGTTTCTCAAGATTCGTGGGTGACGTAAGTCCTCGTCGAGTTTTTCGAATTTTCGAACGACTCGCCCCCCGGGATAAGGTTTTAAGACTCGAGCTTCGGTAAAAGCCACGGACGCAGAACGATTATCCCTGACACGTTGTAAATAAGAGGGTGAACAGCTATGCTCGCGTGGTGATCTCCTCGATTCTTATGCTAATGGGATACCCAACCATTTGATTCTGAAGCGGCGGCCGTGCGAGAGACAACGTCGTCTCCTCGAGTCTCTCGAGTCCAACGCGCTTAGGCCGATTAATGCGAGCTCGCTTTTAGAGCCGAAGCGTGCGTTCTATCAGAGCCGAGGTCTACCACGTGTAACACGTATGTACATATACATATATATATATAATACCTCTCGATCCACTCACGGGCTACTGGCTGGAGATCGATGGATCCTCCAGCCGATAAACTTGGACGGAATGTCACGCGCGCTCGCCAATTTCTGCGAGCGTTTCCGATACTGGCATTCCCCGACTTACCCGTCTTATCGACCGTGCGAGAAATTGGGCCGGAATTCGGTGTACGTATATATCGAGCCTGCTAACGCGGGGGCCGGTTATTCGAATTTATTTGAACAGAGGCTATTAACTGGCAAGCGGGGCTGCCCCGATGTCAAGATTTCTCGCATTTCTCTACGTATTTCGAGATCTTTGGATTTCGCTATTTATTAGTAGTTCGATAGCAGCTTGCAGCATTCCAATTCGAACTCTCATTAACGACCATGTGCACCGAATGCGCGATTCAGGGGGGCTATTCTATTTTCGTGCAAAAATCGCACGTTAATCTATCTTCGATTTCGTGACTTTCGACACGGCAGAAGCTTCGTTTATTTTCCGCGCGTGAAATTACCTTTTCGTCTATTCAAATTAAAAGGACAAAAGGCGCACTTGGATCTTTTTTTTTTTTTTTGCGATGACAAACGATATATTAGCGAAAGCTCCTATAATAGATAGTTTTATGAATAATGTGCATAATAGAAATTTCTTCTTCTAATGAGTTGTACAATAACAATAAGCAAAAAGGGTATAAAAATTCGAGAGTCAAGAAAGTATTGACACGCTTGTAATTCCACTGCTTAATTTGCATTTAATAGAATGCTATTAGAAAATATTCTTTTGTAAGTTTCTGTAGCATTATTCGAATCGATATCGTGCCAATATTAGTAAAGGATGCTCGTCTTTAAACCATTAAAAGCATTTTACATTCTGTTCAAATACATGATAGAGCTGCAAAAGAAAAAGTCAATAACTTTTTGATTCTCGAATTTTTATATCACTTGCAGTACCACTGTATAATTCATTATTGGAAGCTATTAAAAATATTTTACATCCTCTTCAAATACATTGCGGAGTTATAAAGAAAAAAAAATCCATATGTCAGTATCTTTTTGATTCTCGAATTTTTACATTACCTGTGCCATTATTGTACAACTCATTGCAAATCATTAAAAATATTTTATATTCTTTTTCTAAATACACTTTGCAGGCAGACCCCTGTTCAATATCTTTTCGATTCTCGAAATTTTACTTGTATTACTTGTATTATCATTGTATAATTGCACCTTACTCTCGTACGTAGTAAACTATTTGTGAAAACAGTTTCTGTTAATATATTCATCCGTTCGCGCAGAGCCATTTCAACTATACGTGCCAATCTTTCTTCGGTCCATTGTAATTACATTTTTCATTTCATCGTTGCGCGTAGAACGGCCATTTCCGAATTGTCCTCTGATTGAAAATTATCCAAGTTCGCGTGCTCGTGGTGGCCAATTTTTCCAATTCATTTCGATTCGCCCCTCGTAAATGAAGCCCCTCGAACGAAGAAATTCGGTCAGCAACTGAAAAATATTTTCAATTTGTTTCGCGTCTCGCTACTGTTCAATTGTTCCAGCTGTTGTCTAACAGACGGCAGAAGATCCGGAAACGGAAAGTAGGCGTTTCGTTGGAACAGCAAGAAGACCGGCAGCCGAGCCCGGCGGGATTCGGTCGATTATCGCAAACTGCTCTCGCTGCAGATAATTCCGTTCGTTAAATTTCATCGATTTAATCGTCTAAGTTTCGCCTTACCGTGTTCCGCGGTTAAGTCTCTGGCCATGGCGCACGCAGCGTCGAAATTGTTTATCATTAATGGCACTACGAGGCGGCGCCGGTGGCCTTAAAACGCTCGCCATAAATCATGCGTGTGCACGCTGCCGTTATATGTGTATATATATAGCGTATACGCAAGTATTACAGGCCAAGGGAGGAGGTGGAACAAACAGGCTGGTGTACCGATGATATCTCGTGGCAGCTGCAGCTGCATCGAAGAATGCACCGAGGCCCCCGAACGCGAGAAATCGTCGGATCAGTCAGACAGCGTGTGTGTGTATGTGTGTGTGTGTGTGTGTGTGTGTGTGTGTGTGTGTGTGTGTGTGTGTGTGTGTGTCTGTTTCCCCCCTGTGGACACCGCTCGTTTTTTTCTATTCACTCGCATTTCATTCGAGCATCTTACACGCGAAAACTTGACTTAAGTTACAAACTACGAACTATCTGATTATTTGATGACGAAAAAAAGAAAGTGAAATCGTAAAAAAATTTTTTTTTTTTCATTCCAACTCAGCGATCGTTTTACTTTCCCGAGATGTTCTCGCGCCGTTAGGTATCGCGTTCTTCTTCAATGGCAACGTTGTTTTTGCTTTGCGACGAAGGCGAAGAACTGACGAGGATGAAGGCGCGGCGCGGGAATCACGTCGTTTTCTGGCAACAGCAGTTGCAGTTTGACGCAACCGCGTATATATATAAGTTGACACGCAAACCGGCGGATTTTTATTTACGCGTAACTGGCGGACATAGCGAGCACGGTACGAAATTAGACGCATCCCCGACATACTTCGTGCCGGTACGCGCGCGATCCGAAACGTGAAAAGCCGGTCGCGTTGCGTAACCACGCGGATATACCGTGTCGGTTGAAATTCGCGCAATGGCCCCCGACGGGGGTTGGAAGCTTTCTTCGCCAGCGCTCGTTTCTTTATCGTTGCACAGTCGAAATGAATATCAACCTCGAAAGTAATCAACGCGAACCGACACGTGGTTTGCCGCGAAATCCTTTCGTCGGAGCGATATTGGGAAATTTGATCGAGAATTCGAACGGATTTCTATAAATACTCGTGAACATTTGTTTACGAATTATACGCACATACACGCACAGGTGGACAAAAGTATTTGCACGTGAAAAATTATCGATATTTTAAACTTCGTGGAACAATCGAGTTGGCCTCGTTTCAAAGCGCGAGATCCCTACATTATCGACCTTGAGCCCGTTTCTTCCAAAGATATTTTTACATCGCGCAGCAGGTGGAAAGGCAAGAATATTTTTTTTCCCGAAGATTGTAAAAATTCAATTGTCTCCGAAATTTTTTTCCAGACCATAATTTCAAAGAGTGAAGTCCTTTTACGTCAACCCCCTCAAAACTTGCTTTGCCCGCCATTTTTCCCCGCCATTTTATCGAACCTCGAACATTAGAATATAAGAAATCCTATCATTTTAATCCTGACAAAGTTCATAGTTCAGTAAAACGGCGAAAAAAAATCGTACAGCAAGTTTTGAAAAATTGTTGCGAAGAAGAGACTTGGTGAAAATTAAATTAATCACGAAAAAGATTTCTTAACGTTTCCAGAGGCAAAATTTGAATTTTGACAACTCTTTCGAGAACAAAAATAATTTCCTTTCCACTTGCGCAATGTGAAAGCATCATTCAAAATAAAAAAAAAAAAAAACTAATGTAAGAAGGCGGAAAACTTCACATTTCAAAACGAGGCTAATTGGACTGTTACACGACTTTCTTTTACGAAGTTACAAGTACAGTTTAAAGTATAGGCAATCGAGTGTGCGAATACATTTTGTGTCCACCTCTGTATAATTATGTTCAGGAAATAAAATACTCTTTTAAAAAGCAAAATTGATACGAAACAAATTAGAGGCGAGTGTAAAGACGTGAAACCTTGCGCGGAAACTAAGCAACGACGCCTGAGGTCTTCGTAATGACGCAAAGAAAATGTTGGTGTAAATAAAAAAAAAAAAAAAAAGAAAAAAGAGAAGAAAGCAACGTCGTTGTTGGTGTAAGGTAGCTTGCTCGACGGTCGTAATCATATCGTGCGAGTTATACAACTCGTACCTAGTTACCATCCGCATAAATCTTGGCAAAAATTCAAGGGAGAACGTTTCGCGATTTATGGAATTAGCGGTGTAATATTTTATAACTATGAGAATGAAAAGCTTGCCACCTTGCAACCTTTAAAATGAACAAAGTGACGAAGATACGAAAAATTGCTTTTTTATTAGTAGAAATTATTGATCTATATTTGTTAACTTTCACAAGCTGAAGATACAGTGAATTTCATAAATACTCGTATCCAGCTCCATTGTTAAGTTCGAATGATAGATATTTTTTTACGATAAATATACGAACTTAATTATGACTTGACTTAATTGTGAATTTAATTATGAGAGAGCTTATTATACGTATCTCGATACGTATTATGTATGTATATATTAAATTTACGAGTCGAAAAATACGAGGCTAGATAATTTCGTAACAAAAAACTATATAGCAATCCGGACTCATTTTGAAGCATGAAGCTTCTATAATTCTGGTTTCATTTTTTATAAGAATTTCGTCGTACAAGTAAGTGAGAAAGGTACTGTTTTTCCTTGAAAATTCAGACGTCTCCTGATACATTGAAAATTTTTTTTTCATCATTGAGTCCACGATGCATTTGAAGATTGAAGCTTTTATAACGACCGCTTAAAACCTGCTGTACAATTTCTCTTCGCCAAGTTATTGAATATTCGAAAACGACGAAAATTCGATAAAGTTTTAGAATTTCTTCAAAAAAAAAAAAAAAAAAAAAAAAAAATCATATAGTAAATTTTAGGGGATTATTGTAAAGAAGAGGCATCAGTCTTCAAATTCTTAGTAGATTCAGTCAAAGAAAAAAATGTTTCGATGTTTTCAGAAACGTTTGAATGTACAACATTTTCAAGCACGAACGAAGTGTCATTACTTTGCCATTTATCACAGAAACATTTTTGCGAAGGATGAATTCGAGATTGGTAAAGTAGAAGCTTCACGCTTGAAAGCACTACAAACTCCAGATTCATCGCTTCGTATGATATCTCGTTACGAAACTGTAACATTTCAAATATTACCAATTGTTCGAAACGTTGGTTAATTCAGTGTACGTGAGTATTTTGTAAATTCAGGAGACAGCTTTCGTCCAATCCAGCGTTTCAAAGCCACGTAATCTCGATTACCCTGCAACGATTGCTGCGACAATTCTTCGTCTGCCTGTTCCGAGCTTGCTCGTCGACAGGAAAATGGTCCCTCGCTGGAGGGAAATGAATTTTCTGCCCCATCGACCATCAGCTGACGCGTGAAAACGTGGCGTGAAAAGAACGATCGGTGGAGCACCGTTAGACACTCGCCTCTTTATTTGCTCTCCGAATTCATAACCTCTGTTCAAGGTACACAGATAGTAAGTCACGGCCCGGTGTTCTCGGCTGTTCAACGAAGTTCAAGTTCGGCGGGCCTTGGCGAGAAGAGGGGGCGGGGCGTTCGTGGGAGACGTCGTCGGTGTCCCTCGAAGAATTCCAGAAAACCTGTCCAAACGAGGCTTTTTCAGGCCTATGAATGTCGTGCATACATAGTTAGCTGCCTCGAGGAACAGCGACGAGATCCAGCGCTCCTCTAATTGAGCAGGCTAGATAAAAACAACGCGGCTGGTTCTTTTATTTTCGGCTCGGGCCGATCGAAGCCGATCTTGGGTGTAGTCCAAGCCTTCGTGATCGGACCACGTTCGAGCCATTGTTCCAACCGAATTCTAACAATAAATGGAAATGCTATAACTCGATTAAAAAGTTGCTGAAAAAGACTCGATTCTGATATGAAAATATCAGGCGCGTCCTCGAAATTCAGTCGAAGCACGGCTTTGCGTTAATTCTTGCGCTATAAGGAGGATCAACAAAGGGTACAAATGAACCTGTGTAATTTTAGATAGTTTAAACGAAGCACTGGAATTAGCAAGAAAACGTTACGGAGAATTATTTTACCAGTAAGATGTTTTGACAAGAACGTTGTAGCTCCGTATTTTAGGATTAAGGAGAAAATTTGAAAAACAAAAATTTATTGAAAAAAAAAAAGTGAAATCTTTCTTGAGAAAGTAATTCAAGAAGACACATTATCGAACAAAGAACAGAGAAATTCTGAAGCTAAAGGAGTTTCGACCGAAGAAGATGGACCGAGGAAGAAATGCCCATGGAACTTTAATTTCAAGCGATTCTGAGAATCATTAGAATCTTTTAGCTGAAGTTATTCTGTACATAAAATGAAGAAAATTTACAGTTGTTTTAAAGTGAAATAAAATGCGTTATTTTGTCGTGTTAAAAAAGAAAAGATTATTTATTTAGTTGTCTCGCGTTATAGGGGATCGTACTTTAGGTATATGATTTCCCCGAAAATTTCCAACAGTATCCATCGAGGTAGCGTTAGAGGGATATATTTTGATCATTCTTTCTTAATGGCTGTATTGTGTTCGGGCGACGTCTTGCGGCTCCTCGTGATTCGGGAGACCACCCAAAATCCACGTTCGACGGAGACACCAACGAACGTCTCGAACGATTCGTCGCTCCTACAACGACCGACGACACGGAAAAATACGATGGCACATGATCTCGTAATACGCGCGGAGAAAGTCTTAAGCACGCGCCTCGCTTCACTCGATTGTAAATATCCTCCGAGAAGTCTGTATGTATGCAAATAATGTCGAAGCGAATGCGTTGTAAATACTCCATCCGGGATAATACTAATCGTAAATTACGTTTATGTCCCTCTCGAGAAACGTTCTCGCTGCCTGATGGCCATTTTCCACTTTTGTTGTTTCTCTCCTTGTCGCACAATTCGAGCGTACCTCCACGTGTGTATTAAAGTTCAGTCGAAATGGAAGCTTGGAAGCTTGGAAGAATTTCCTACTACGTATGGTATATTTCGTGGATTTTCATCAGTTTGAAAGTGTAGTCAAGCACTTACTACGTGGTTAGGTAGAAACGATGTAAAATATACGTGTGTTATCTACGTAGGGGAAGAATATACTATACGGGAGGCGATATACACAGGATTTACGATATCGTGGCCGAGATACGTGGCCGCCTTCGGCATCGGGACAATGATAAAATAATAAATCCCGCTGGCCTCTCGAGGAGCTCTCCCTCCGACGAGATATTTCGGAGTTGTTCCGACCTTACAGCCACTAGAATTCAAACGCGTCGAAAAGTATAATACTCAGATACGGAGAGATATTTGGACATTTACCATTTAGAAAACTTTCGTGTGAAAACACTTTGATACGTCATTGATATCACAGTGTGTGTGTGTCACGAAATCGTGATCAGATTTGTGATTTTACACGTAAAAACGAGTCGAGGAGAGAGAGTAAAATTTTTCCACGTGACATTCTAATTCTTTCTGGATTTGGATTGATCTCTCAAATTATTATAAATGAAAGAGGAAAGAAAGAAGTATTTGGAAACTTGAGAATAATCTATGCAATGCTAGGTATTGGATTTTTAGGATTTATTGTATGAGCTCACCATATATTTACTGTTGGACTAGATATCGACACTCGAGCCTATTTCACTTCAGCAACTATAATCATTGCAGTTCCTACTGGAATCAAGGTTTTTAGATGATTAGCTACATATCACGGATCAAAACTAAAGTTTAATATTTCTTTTATGTGATCAATTGGCTTTATCTTGATGTTCACAATTGGTGGATTGACAGGAATCATACTCTCAAATTCATCAATTGACATTATGTTACATGATACATACTATGTTGTAGGACATTTCGCTTTCGAGAAAATCGAGTTTAAATTTAGCTAATTTCAAACGTTTACTCATCTGCAGCATTGTTTTTAAGAAAATAGGCTGAACGTGTTTCGTTGCCTCGGTGCACGTGTGCTTGATGAATTTTCAAACTCGATGTTCTCGAAAACGAAGCGTCTCGCGAAAAAATTTTATATTCACTTACTTTCTATTTCTAAATAAGAATAAACTTGATAAGTTTCCTACTTATTTTCGCATATGAAATAAGTTTCTGTCAATTGTTTTCTACCTCGTTTAGAATTAAGCTGAATCCAAGTATACTTGATAAATTTTCAAACTCGAAAAAAGGAGCGTCACGTGGGAAAGTTTTATTCTTCTTTTTTTTTCAATTTATTTTTACATGTACAACCATACTCTAGCCCACAAGGGGAGGGGGGAATTCGAGAATGAGTTATCAACAGTGAATATTTTGCATTTCTTCAAATGAAAATTTAACTTTCTAATTTTTTTTGTTCTTTCCATTTCGTTCTTTGGAAGTTTGTTTTGACCTTGAAGTGAATAAAGGATTTTGGGCTTCCTCCATAAAAATTATGTGTTACAGAAGTGGGACATGCGCAAGAAAGAGGTTGGGAATCACTACTCTGGCTGGTTGTATCATTTGGAAACACCAAGATTTTCGTGGAAAATCACGATGGCCAACATTTTCATGAAGTCTCACACGTCAAGTACATCGATCGACAAAAGTTTTATGAAAAAAAATTCTTTTGAAATTTCATACAGATACGTTCTGTAGATGTCCAAAATAGTTTCGTGATATATTGCGCGCATTGATCTATCGATACTTGGATTCGAAGCATTCCTGGCTGGATTCTTCCGCGAAGATGTAAGATATACGTGGAAAAATGTAATGCGTCCTGTCGATCCTCGAGAAGGCCGATGAACGGCCGTCGATAAAAGAATATCGATTAGTCACCACCCATACAAATCCCTTTGCGTGGCCATTTCCGAAAATTTACGGCTTCGCGCGATGAGATAAAAAGGTTTTATAATTTTTGCAATATCTGCCAGCGGGGAATGTTTGAGATATATACGGCCAGGGAATGACGTCTCTCCTCGGTCGAAAACAAATCCTGGTTATATTAGGAACGTGTAAAACGCCTGTTTCAACGTTTCAGACCCTTTGCTTCGCGTGCATACGGGATTGATTTATGCTTTCTCATTTCGCGCGATACAACAGGCTCTTCGATATTCCATATTCCATTCGCAACGTGAATTAGATGTTACATTTCCAACAAATACGCGTGCAATCTTTAGTTATCTCTCCGTATGAAATTGAATTTAGTTTAGTACGTTCTGCGATAGATAACGTTATTTACAGTTTTTTTTTTTTTTTTTTTTTGGAAGTTTCTACAATTCTCCTCGACGACATTTGTTACGTTCAGAAACTGTACGTATCTCGATGGCAAAGTGAAAAGCAAAGTGAACGTAATCCAATGAAAAGTAAAGGCGTATTTATTTGAATCAAAGGGAACGGATACTTCACGTGTTACGGCCAAATACTTTCCACAGGGACTTACGCACGAGCAGAATGAGATTAGGACCCTAAATTTGGACTATCTCTTTGATTCGTCCAAATTCCTCCCTCGAGATTCCCTCTCGTGAATCTACGTCGTATCACGTTGCACCATGAACCAGAAGTACATCGGCAGTACGCGATAACATTGATAGCTGCCCGAGTTCGTACACTCTCGATGATTTCAGATTTTTCTATTTTTCGCGAGATATTCAAGAGTGGATGTATAAATAAAAAAAAAAAATGAAAAAACGATCGAAACGCATCCTACGTATCGGTACGGAGAAACGAATTTTAGATGGCAATGTTGTGATATTAGTGTAATTAACCTAGATACTATCGACAGGTAATTAACATGCTCGCACGCGTCACTTATGTGTGTGATGTGTGACGCATTAGCATCATCTGAGAGAGAGCAGCGTCGCATAACGAAGATTTTATTTCAATTTTTGATAAGATGCTCTCTGTATTCGACGCAGATGTTTCTGCATAATTCAGAGAATGGCAAACTGCACTCCCAAATATTTTTAGAAAAATAACACTCCGAAATATTTTTAGTAAAATACAGTGCCAATGACAATGAAAAATTTAAACTAATACAACTTCGTGAAGAAGAATCATTTTTATAGCGTGAAACTCCTATTTTGATGGTTGTGAATTTCTTTCTTTTTCTTTTTTTCTTTTTTAAGATGATTCTGTATTGAGGATATTTTTTCTCGATAACTGTAAAAATTCAAATATTGAAAGATTTATTTCATAACTTGATCTGCTACGGTCTTGAAAATTAAAATTTTCTCTTTACAACGAGCCCTTACAGTTCTCTGTACATATTAAACTAATACAACTTCGTGAAGAAGAATCATTTTTATAGCGTGAAACTCCTATTTTGATGGTTGTGAATTTCTTTCTTTTTCTTTTTTTCTTTTTTAAGATGATTCTGTATTGAGGATATTTTTTCTCGATAACTGTAAAAATTCAAATATTGAAAGATTTATTTCATAACTTGATCTGCTACGGTCTTGAAAATTAAAATTTTCTCTTTACAACGAGCCCTTACAGTTCTCTGTACGATTCTTTTTTTTTTTTTTTTACTGTTTTATCGAATCTGGAGTATTAGATGAAACGTACGTTAGATTTTCTTCAGTTCTCGTCGTTTGACCATAATGTTCAACGTTCGATAAAATGGTGTCAAAAAATCGCGCGACAAGTTTTTGAGACTACTTTAATCCTCAAAGTGATAGTCTATTTACGAAAAGAATTTCTTTTTACGCAAGTTACAATTTTTATACAATCTTCGAGAAAGGAAGTAGAAAAAAAACTAGCAACACGACTGTCAAAGCAGAGCTTCACATCTTAAAACGAAGCGAATTTTTTTGCAAAGTCACGTGTCAGTTTAAATTACCTACAATTTTTCATTCTCATCGATACAGTTACACCCTCCGCTGTAACAATGTTCGAATCGAATATGAGGATTTCAATCTCTCCGCGAGTAATGTTCCTGCGATTTACGACATTATTCCCACAGGGAAAGGGAGGGGAGGGATAGTATCGGCAAACGAAACGAGAAAGTCGAGAGGACAATTATCACTGGCAACGTACCGCGGTGTGCATCTTCCCGAGCATGGATAATGTGACCAGGAAAGCCGTTTCATTCGTCTAGAGTGCGCGTGTCTAGAAACTTGGTCATTGTACGAGCACAGTCGACATCACAGGCCACGTACGTTGCTGCACATTCCTCGATACCGTAAATATCGCGCGTCCGCCGATATTTACGCGGACGTTGCCCGTATATTTCCCACCGCGCGGTTAGCTTCCAACCGTTGATCCCGCGGGAGAAACGATTGGCGTCGTGGCCACGACGATGTCGCTGCTACGAGGACGAGCAGAAATTCCACGGAGTCGGGAGGCGGCGAAAAAAAAAAAAAAAGAAAAATGAGGAAAACAAATTTTACAAAAAAAAGAGAGAGAGAGAAAGAGAGAAGGAGGGGAAGAAAGATTGGATAAACACGGTTATCAACGACGTCGGTTCGTGGGCGGCGACCCAATATCTGTCCCATGCCGGCGGAATTCGATGGGGCAGTAAGTAAAACTTCGACATCGGCCGAGTAAAATGAAGATGTCGTGGTTACGTGATTACAAGCAACGTCCGTATCCATTTCGCGATATAAAAATTGATTCCCTCGCAAAGGAGAACGAGGTTTCTCTCCTGCGACTAATTTCGAGCTTGCGTGTGTGTTCAACCGGCGTTACTAAATTGAAATAATCGAATATCTAAAATTGTATCGTACAACCAAAATTGGTTACACGAATAATTGAACAAGAATTTTATTATTTGATTAATTTCAACCGCGAATGTTCACGATGCCCATTCTGAGGAGTACTTATAGTTGCGAGCAGATTTTTCCCATACGAAAGCACACAGAAAATAAAACAAGAAGAAGAATTTTAAACGAGCGTCTCGAAAATATTTTTCAAGGTATTGCCACTACCTGTGTCAAACCAGATATTGATGAACTGGTGTCTGAAAAGAAACAAGCTCGGTGTTCTCATTAAAAGTTTTCATATTTTTTTCAATTAATATACACATATTTTTCTAATCAATGTATTGTTTCACTAGAAAAGTTGTTTCAATACAGTAATACTATTTATACAGGTTATGTTATAGGTTATATAGGTTATATAGATTATATGGATCATATAGGTTATTATGTAGGTTATGTAGGTTATTATGTAGGTTATATAGGTTCATGTACGTTATATAGGTTATGTAGGTTATTATGTAGGTTACATTGAACTGATAAGTTATATATAAATAGGTTATATGGATTATATAAATTATATAGGTTATATAGGTTATTATATAGATTACACTGAACTGATAGGTTATATAGGTTATGTAGATTGTATAGGTTATATAGATTATACAAGTTATATAGGTTATATAGGTTTCATTGAACTAATAAAAAAATATGTAAACTATGCGCGGCCCTCGACAAATGTTGGCCAATGAGGCCCCCTAGAAGATCTAAAAAAAAAACTTTGGACACGCATTCTCTAGAAGCTTACATTCTCCAATTATCCGAACTTCAATCACTAACCGGGACCGCCTGTATCGCTTCCGGTCGGTATAACTCGGATCGAATGGATTAATCGAATTCAGACACGTTGATTGTATCTCGTTGGGAAATGGTAACTTTCCGCAGCGGCGACGGCGGCGTGGACAAGTTTGCGTAGAATGTGCGATGGCTGAACAAGTTCAGCGCTGGGTGAAATAGAATTAATTGGAAAAGCCAACTGCGGCGAATCGTTTAGCTCGCGTGCGCGCGTTTATTTGAGAGGAAAAATAGACAGACAGACAGACAGACAGACAGACATTCTTCGCTTGTTGATTTTGTTTCCACTGCGCGCGAGAAATAGCCTGTAGAATATTCGATTTAAGCGTTTCACACTCTTTATGCACGGCGCGGTGAGTAGTTGAAGATTAACAGAAACGTGCCGAGCTTGAACCGATGTCTGGTTTTATTTTTGTTTCAGTTATCTGGACTGGTGGTGGGCGGGATCGGTATCTGGACGGTGATTTCGAAGCACAGCTACGTGTCTCTGATGACGACCTCGACGTACCCGGCACTGGCGTACGCTTTGATCGTTGCAGGTGTCTTGGCTGTGGTCGGTAGCTGGCTGGGATGCGGCGGCGTAACCTCTGAAAATAGATGCGTTCTTCTTATAGTAAGTAATCGATGGATTATTCTGCCGCTTTGCCGCGGCGAATGTTCTCTTTCGGCTCGATCGACTTCCGCCAGTCTCCACTGATCTTCACAATTAATCCTTTTCCTCTTTTCACTTCTCTCCTTTTCTTCTTCTCTTCGGTTCTTTCAACGCGTACAGCAAGGAGCGCGATAAACAATGAAAAAAATTATATCGATAATTCAAACTGATGTGTAACTTTCAGGTTTCCTCTGACGTTGACAGTCGTGAACTCGGTTTCTTTTTTTTTTTTTTCAGCGAACGAGAAAGTGAGGATGCTCTCTTCTCTTTCTTCGTTCGAAAATTGTCAAAATTCAAACCGCGTGTTACATTTGCTTGTAAACTAACAGCTGCTTAGATCGTAAGAGAAGATAATTTTATCACTTGTTTTTTTTTTTAATTTCATACGAAATATATTTTTTTCATATAGAAGGCATTTCAGATATGAAGGTAAATTGGAAACATCGTTCTTCGATCAGGCCAGTTTCAAATATTGTTACTAAGAATTTGAAGTACAAATGTTCATCAGTTCGTTAATGATGTAGTTCTTTTTGTTTTCATTCACTCGTGAATTTTTTTTTTTTTTTATTCGTCTTACAACAAACTGGTATTATATCTCTAGTGGTTTCTTATCTGAGAAAGCGAACCCGGCTGCCTTCATTGCCGGATATCTGGTGCAAGTAGTCGACTGTTAGGTATTAATAATATCTATACTACAGCGTAAAAGAAATCAAAAGGTATGAAAGATTATGCTAGTCATTCGTTATAAAAAAAAAAAAAAAGAAAAAAAAAACAGACAATATCAAAGTCTTAAAAATAATAAAAATAATAATAATAATAATATATATAAAAAATAATAACATCGAAATCGACTTAAAAAAAAAGCTGTTGCGAATAACCAAGGTCAGATAACGAAGCACAGTCCCAGGCAGATTAACATCGATCTCTCTTCCCAACAGAATGAAGCAAATGAAGTTACTCGATTCACTTCGAGGAAAGTCGCTTCACGACCTCTGGATTCATTTTAGCGAGGGATCTTGCCGCGGTGTGGATCGAATCGGAAACGGTGCTCGTGCATCTCTCCGTAGGATTCATCGCTTTGTCGAGAGCATATAACATCGTTGATGGCAGCACGGTGTCTCTTATCGATCATGCGCTTCCGTGCCGGCCATTTATCAGGGTGCCACTATTGTCTGATTAATTAATTCTCCGGTCGGGGTAAACGCGCGAAGCCGGGATAGAGAGAGAGAGAGAGAGAGAGAGAGAGACAGAGGCAAAGATAAAGCAGAGGATATAGGAGGTTGTAACGTTAGGGAAACCAGCCACTCGAGCTATCGTTTTCGGAATTGCCTATATAGCCACCGGTAGCAGATGCTCTTCGGTTAACAGGGCGATCGTTCACGAAACTTTTGCATTGAGCATATTCTCAGCTCGAAACTGCCCGGGAAATCGCTGCTTTTATTGCGTAACGAAGAGTGCATACCATTACGGCTTCGCGTTTTTCAATCTTCCAAATTGTGCGTCCAAAGGATCCAAATACGCTGTCCATTGCATTTTTTTAATTAATAAAGTCGAAAGCCGGTAAGTCGAATGAAGTTTCTACCTCGATTTTTCTAACAAACGAAAACCGCTCGAAAGATATTTTCTTTTTAGACTCTTGATTCATCGTACCAGAGAATTGTAAGTGTAATAAACCGAGACCGAAATTAACAGGTTCTTTTCGAATTTATATCTTTCGTGTAGAAAAATATCTACTTTTGTGGAACATACTTCTCGTGGAACAGATATGTACTTTAGAATCTGTAATAATAATAAAGTTCCACGAAAACGTTAATTAAAATTCGAAACGTTATTCGTGTTATTCATTGAATAGCATTCAGCGTCAGTATCTGTTACAAAATATCGAGAACTTTTTTTTAACATCGATGGACTAATTATGGGCGTTTTCTCAGAAAAATTTTCATTTTTATCTCATCGTCCGAAACTTTTTCTATTTTCCATGGAACATTTATCTGTACTCAGTACTGAGTCTCTGCGAAGAGAAAAATTCGACGATCCGCGGAAACAAATATTCCATTCTACAACTCTTCCTTGTCACTTTCGATCGCTGAACAGGCCATAACGATTTAATCTCAATCGAAGGTCAAGAAGGAAGCGAAATATTCGCGATACTCTATTGTTCACGTTCTCTGCTTCATTACTTCGTGATCTCTCTTCTTCCTTTCGGAACTCTACAAGCGAAAATTTCATTTACGATATAAACGTTCGAGTGGACGGTGGAGGGGGGAGGGGAGGAAGAAGAGAATACTCACGATGGTAATTAAAATGGCGCTCCGCCATGCCATTGAGAGGAACATTCTCGTCAGAGCGTTTGAGAAAAAAAAAAGAAAGAAAAAGAAAAAAAAGAAAAAGAAAGATTTCACGAAGTTCCGTTTCCGGGGCAGCTTCAACGCTCATCTACGAGCCTCGTTTCTTTCTCGGCTACACCGGGGCTGAACCTTCCCTTTGACTCGCATCGCTGCCTCCGACATTATTGCTCCAGGCACCGGAGACTTTGTCCGCTGCTAAGCTCGCTTTCACGACGAAAATGAAGGAATGGAATAGCGAAGGCGAGTGCTTGAAAGACTGCTCGTTTACCTTCCGTTATCGATTGTTCCTTCCCAATTCTGGCCGATCTTGCGAAGCCTGCCTGTTTTATTTCGTGTATACCCTGCCTGACGCTGCAGTACAATGTTTGGGAAATTAATACCATCGGTGGGTATCGTGCAGCTTGAGGAGGAGATCGGCTTGTCACGGTTTATTGGAATAAAAATATAACCATCGGACGGGAAGAAACGCCAAGTATCGTTCGATCTTGACAAACGAACGATCTTGACAACGTGGAAAAAAATATACCATTTTAGCGTTAAAAGTGATTAACGCACTTAAGTGATGATTAATTTATTAACTCTTGTATAACAAGCTGGAAATACAGTGGATTTCAGAAATAGTAGATTTCGTAGCCACATTGTAAAGAACGATGAATATATTTTTAGAACGTAAAAGATCGTTGGATATGAGAACTTAATTATATCTCGATGTGCAAACGTATTTTGAGTATCCAGTGTTTCGAAAAATTCGCGATACTGCTGTTACAATTTCAGCTGTAGCAAGAAATTATACAACAATCGATCTGGGCTCATCTGTCGAAACTTGAAGCTTCCACTTTCGCAAAAATATTTTCATATCGTGTAAGTAAATGAGAACGTGAAGATATACTGTTTTACAAGCTGAAAATACAGTCCCATTGCTCGAATGATGGATATTTTTTCATATAAGAATTTAATTATACTTAACTTAATTGCAAACTTAATATCTATCGACATAATAAATGCCGACCATGAACTTACGTACATTAAATTTCGTAACGAGAAATTATACAGCAATGAATCTGAGCTTATTTCGAAGCATGTAGCTTCTACAATTGGTTTCATTTTTCATAAAAATGTTTTGGTATCGTGTACCTAAATGTTCCAATAAAAGTGGAAAAGTAAAAGAATTTGAAGATTGAAGCTTTCCCTTTACAACGATCCCCTAAAATCTGCTGTACTCTTCGTCAAATTATTGAACCTTGGATACGTCCGAAAGCAACGAAAATTCAACGAAGTCGTAAAATTTCTTCAATTTTTGTCGTTCAATAACTTGGCGAAAAAAGAAATCATACGGTAAATTTTAGAGAATTCATGGTAACAAAGAGGCTTCAGTCTTCAAATTTATGGTAGATTCAGTCACGAAAGAAACGTTTCAATTTGCAGCATATATTTTTTCAATATATTTATATATATTTATTGAATTTTCAAAGGAAGAACAGTATCTTTGCTTTCAACATTCCTGCGAAGAATAAACTCAAGATCGCGAATGTAGAAGCCTCGCGTTTTAAAACCACCGCAAGTTTTCGTTGCTGCGTG
Organism: Tetragonula carbonaria; assembly: GCA_032399595.1. Taxonomy (NCBI): domain Eukaryota; kingdom Metazoa; phylum Arthropoda; class Insecta; order Hymenoptera; family Apidae; genus Tetragonula; species Tetragonula carbonaria. The sequence goes on from JAUCRC010000003.1 coordinate 2,844,166, forward strand.
ATTTCTCATTACGAAATTACAACAGTTCGACCATCGTTAATTTCTCGAAACGTTGGTAATTTACTTCGCGCGTGTAAACGGTTGCGGTTGGCGATACCTTTTACGCTTTGCGCGAAGTGTATATGTACATACACACGCTGTGCGATAAATAAATCCCGACCGAGCGTAACGTACGATAAATAAATCGCCATGGCGATGACATGGAACAAAATACTTAATCGCGATGTTGATTTCACCTTGGATGATCGATCGCCTGCGACATTATCGCTTGAATTGCTAGATGATCTACTCTTCCCTTGTTTGTCGCGGCGCTCGCAATTTACCTTGCTCGCGGTTCCGTCGTCAAAGCGAAATCCGTCAAGGGAAAACAAACAGAAGAGAGAGATTCAAAAGAGCGTGCTGTTTTAAAAATATCCAGACTTGCCTGCGAGAGTAAGATTAGTTGTTACGGTTGACGCGCGACGTCAAGCGGTGTTCACCGCGAAATCGCTTCGAAGCTTCTAATTGCATTGGGCTGTCCGATCAAAGGAAGAAAGAAACCATGGAACGAAAGAATGGAATTCACCTTTGAAGGCTCCCCTTGTTCTTTACGTCTCACCGGTAACATAATTCTCATTCGTAGGATAAACGGCTGCGTCACGTTGTCGTTTGTCTGATCCGGCGTTTTTTCTATCGCGTTATTAAAGAAAATAATTCAACCAGACGGCGGAGGCCATGTTGCGAGTTGGGAATAGCCATGGACACAACGTTTCGCCATGGTTGGAAGTTTTCCACCCCTCGAACCTGTCTGTTGTTTCTCTGTCTGAAAACTAGCGTTTCCAGCTGAGCTATAAATTGTACTTAAGCGAGAATTAGCGCGGCACCGGCACTGGTATCTCGCGCTGCCATTGAGGCTGCAACCTTGCCGGACTGGCTCATGCTTAATTCCACATAAATGATAGTTAAATTCTACTAACAACCACCGCTTACCACACGGCCCCAGATCCCGTGGAAACAGATTTCCCTCAGTTTCGAATTACTATACGATCGATCGACGAGGATGATGATTATTTCGCGGAACTGTTGTGACGTTTTGCTTTCTCTCGATTCATGGGTTGGGGGGGGGGGGGTGGAGGGGAGGTGTGTCTGATTTTGCTGGAAACGATGTCATTTCGTTCGTCGCACTTCTTCGACGCGGTGTGCCATTCCCATGGCGCTAAACGACAAATTGTCATCGTTAGCCCGGTGAAACGTGGAAATTTATCGCTGTGTTCACTCGATAACGCTGTTAGCGTTGTATCCACCGTAAACTAACTATTCACGTTTCCGATGTGAGTAATAACAGCTGTCCTTGCATAATTTGCTAATGCGATCGAAATTCACGTGGGAGAGATTTTTTTCTCCTCCCCCTCTCTCCCCTCAATTCTGTTGTTCAATTCTTTAACGTTAAATTCCGTCGTCAACGAGGAGGTCTCGAACTCTGTAATCACGTACCTCTGATAAATACGTAGCTGCTACGTTTCCGGCCAAGAGATCGCTTCGCAAATCGAATCATCGGCGATCCGTCAAATTAATTCGGCCTTCAAACTGGCGTTGCATAATCAGTGGCTGTGTAATTTACTACGATCGAATGCTGCTCTTATCGAGGCTGGCAGCAATTTGGCCCCAACGCACGAACAGCGCGATCGCTCGAAGATCAAAATTGCTCGATACGAACGCCCAATTCACGATCGAGAAGAGCGCTCTCGCAGATCGTGATTAGCGAGCTTCGCGTGTTTATTAACGAAAGAATAACGCGCGCTGCAATTAGTAACTGATTTTTCTCTCTCTCTCTCTTTTCTGCGCCAGTGAATGACGTATCGCGGCGCTGGCATCGGCGGACAGGCCTCGACGCCTCTGGACTGGTTTCCAACCAGTTCCAACTCGTCGTCTCGAGCGCCGATTCGATCCGCTCCGGGCGAGACTGCATTACTTTCCTAAGTATCCGACGGGCCGATCGCGCCACTTACGACCAATTTATGCCCGGGCGAGCACGTCCGAGTAAGAAGATCGCGCCGCCGGAACCGAAGCTCCGTCGATTGCCACGCCGATTTGCCGATTTTCAGCCACCAATCCGAAACAGGGATTCACCCGACAGAAGAGAACCTTTTGTTGCAATTTTCTCCCTTCCGCGTGAATTGTCGCCAACTATAATTGTCGAGAATTATCGGAATATTGCAAATTAAATTGCGAAATGATGCATGAATCGATACAGAAGATTCTCCGTTATAGACTATAGGCGGATTGCAAAGAGAGCAAGTTAATGGGATTATTTCTTATAAAATACAGACACAGCGCACACAAATATACTGCGCTTGTTCTTCCTCGTCTTTCATACAATAGAATTTATAAACTCGAAGTTAAAGTATCTCTCAAACTAATAGTTTATCGACACGCACAGGTTAATACTTTTTTGAATACTGTTTTATCGATTGATGCAAAAAAAAAAAGAAGTTACATAAAGTCTTTCACACGACAGACTTTATAAAATCAAAGTTAAAGTACCTTTCTAATTAATAGTTTTTTTTCGATACACACAGGTTAATACTGTTTTGAGTATCTGCCGTATCGATTGATGCAAAAAAAAAAAATTGCACAATTACACTTATGATAAAGAAAATAGTAGAAACCTTCATTTCCTATACGCGTCTGTCCAGAAACAAGTGTATCTAAGTATAACCAAATAACTGCCCTCTCAGAATGGAAAAATATTTTTTTAAGCGACGAATAGTTTCTCAGTTTAATTGCACTTGTAGGTTAAAATGGGACACCCTGTATATATGCTTCCGCGGGCACGGTGTTTTCTTTTGGCTTAGGAAACTTCGTGGAACCAACGTTGGCGGTTTGCTTAAATTTTCTCTCTCGCGAAAGTAACCAAAAATGTACTCGTAAGAGTAAAGCGAAATCTATTCCCCTCTGATCCTGACCTATATCTTTCTCGAGAATTAATCTGACAATGATAATGTGCAAAGAATATACAATTATACAATTCGATTGTAATTATAATTCAGAAGCGTTGCAATTCGTCTGACTCGTTCGATAGCTCGCGTAGAATTCAATTCCGACCTTATTTATAGTCTTCAGATAACATCCTTATTCTTTTTAGGGATTCCTTCTAAGCACATTCCTAGAAAGTCCGAGAGTCCTTTGTGTCTGTTTTATGTTTCTTTTTTTTTTTTCTTCAATGTGAATTTTATACTACCAATTTTCTTTACAATAATATCAAAGATCAACAAAGTTCACTCGTTGCAGCTGTCTACCACGCCATCACGTTGCTACATTGCAAGGGTGTAATTGCAAAATTATACTGTACAAAACTTTGCAGAACTTTTGTTCGAACAGGACGAGAATTATTGACGTAGAAATATGTTGCAGATACTGGCCATAAAACTTGGCCGTATACTCTTTTTGCTTATGTATTCTTGCCAATTTGTACCTTGTCCTTGGCCAAAGTACTTTAGGATGACTCCTAACTTGTTAGGAAGTTACACCAACAGCTTGCCTCCGATGTTATACTTCCAAGTATAAAACAGAAAATCAAAGGAAACTGGAACATCCTCGTGGCTGACGACAAAGTTGAAAATGAATTTCTTTCGAATGTGTTCTACCGAAACACGACCAAGTTGTAATCTCTAGGATCATAACGAGCCATGCAAAACTCACTCACGAGTTCACAAGATCTCCGAAGAAGATCTCCCAATATGCGATACGTGCAAAGTTCAATTGACAGTGAAACGTATTATATAATCAAGCATAAGTCCTTCGCTAACAAGTCTAAAGGATAAACAAGCTGTCCTAAAATTAATACACTTTATCAGCCAGTCGAGCGTCTATAATAAATTGCAAGATTTAGTTCCAAGTCGTTAACGACCCACGCAAGTGGTTGGTTGATGCCACCATAAATGAAATAAAAATGAAAAAAAGCCTATTGACTCCTTATGAAATTTCTCTTCCAGACACTCCTATATAATTTTCGAGAAAATTGGTGCAACGAAAACTTACGATTCGTCGCCTCATGATTGCGCAATCAATATTCAAACGACGAGGGAGAAAAAAAAGAAAAGAAAAAAAAAATGTTAGCCGGATACGTTGATGGGAGGCGAGGAGAGGCGAGGCTCGTTAAAGTCGCCGTCTTACGCGGGAGGAACGTAAAAGGAGATCCCCGGAGGGATCATCGGCGATATCTCCTTGTTAAAACGTGTCCACGTCGCGGTGTAACGAGCCCGTCTCCCCCGATAGCGAATCTAGGGATCTGGTTGCCCGGCTTCGTTCACCTTCGGCACGCACGAAACCCGCGATACCCGTGATTACGCCGTCGTGCGCCATCCGTATACGGATGGGAAAATATATCGCGATCGCCTTATCCGGCTCTTTTATATTTACTTTACATGAAATACGCAGCGCGGGCGAGATAAATGCGTGGTTAGTCCAGGCTCGAGCCACGCGGCAGCAGCGTCAACAGACAAAGGGTATATCCTTTCCCAGGATCGGGGCCTCATTATCCGGGAATACACCCGTCTCCTCCGACCACCGTTCGTCCATGATGATAAACGATTTTCGAACTTGCGCGACACACTCATTGCAGCAAAATCACTTTGCTTGGATTCTAAAAGTGCAATCTCAGCAATCAATAACTTATAATATTCCATAAACAATACCATATACTCGATATCCTTTTTTTTTTTTACGTGGCAGAATCTTCATAAGATACCTGAGTCTTTTAAGGGAAGACCCAGGTAATGTCGGATTTTTACCAATTAAAATCTCTCCACGATGGCCGTTTCTCCCGCACACAGAGCTCTCCCGTGCTGTTTTCCTAAAGGACGATGTCTGTTTTTCGCCCGAACAGGGGGCTCGAACAACCCTGGACCCTCAGATTAAGAGTCTGATGCTCTACTGACTGAGCTATCCCCACCTCGCATATCCTAGAAACACATGAAAATACACAACGGAACGAAAATAGACATACTCTGGATCTCCTCACATGTAGGAATCTCAGGAAACAAAAAAGCCGACCAAGCAGCAAAAGACGCAATTATCGATTCAGCAATAGACACATTCAAAGACCTAACTAAGTCGATAAAAGGGAAACTGATAGCAAACTGAGTGCATGAGTGGAGCAGCATAGCTTCCTCACAGATCAAAGATTTCGCTGATAATTCCATCCAAACTAAATCAACCAAGTTTCTCAGGATAGAACAGGTAGACATAAACAGGATCAAAATTGCATATACTAGCAAGTGAACCTGCACTCATCTGCAACGAGTGTGAAGAGACCATAACAATTAACCACTTAATCTAAAAATCTGCCGCGCAAGAAAAAAAAAAAATAGACAACCTCATCCGATTCCTAAATGAAATCCAACTACTGACAAAAATAGCTTAAAGAAAAGTTAAATAGTCGCTAATAAAGTAGCTGATGCAACTATAAAGCTATATTTAAAAAAAACTGTAACTCTATATAAAAAAAAAAAAAACCTCTAGCTGCTTTGGCTTTGGTCGGGTTCAATCGTATCGAACAGAAGGAATTTGAAGTGATTTTTGTTAGAAAAATGTACTGTCGAACAGAGAGATGGACATACTCTGACGAAGCTAGAAAGGACGAAGGATTGTCTACAATTTAAATTGCTACATCTTCGTAAAAACAAAAAGTCGTTTTAGAAGCTCAGCTGGCCTTGTTTCAAAATGCGAAATTTTCGCTTTGACAGCGCGAGACTACTTTCTTTGCAAAGATATTCTTCAACATTGTACAACAAATGGGTCTCGGGTCTTTATCTACTCGCTTCTAACGTCCTCCGTATCAATCTTGCTTTTCGAAAGAATGTTTTATTCCCTGAATGTGATTATACAGAGTTGGACAAAAGTATTCGCGCACTTGATGAAAAACTGTTGACTTTGAACTGTTACAATTTCGTGAGAAAAATCGAAATTCATCTCATTTTAAAGTCTTCACTTTGATAGTCTTACGTTAATATATATATATATATTTTTTTTTTTCAAATGATATTCTCACATCGCGTAACAAGTGGAAAATACTTTTGTTCTCGAGTATCGTAAAAATTCGAATGTCGCCGCAAAAATGTAAAAAAATTTTCTCGTGATCGAGTGTTGAAGATTGAAGTTTCCCCTTCAAACTTGTATTTCTCTCGCCATTTCGTTGGATTTCGTACATTAGAGATAAAAGATCCGTAAAATTTGAATTTTATGAATTTTTGACGTTTAACTGTGATGTATTCAAGATTCAATAAAGCAGCGAAAAAAAAGAAATAGATACAGCAAGTTCTAAACGAAGATTTTTCCAAAAAGAATTGTCGGCGATTCTGGAGACGTTTAAATTTTTACAGTTTTGAATTGTTATAGTCAACTGGATTGTTGTACATGATTTTCGTTTCAAAAAGTTTAAATATCGTGAATTTTTCATCGAGCGCGCAAATACTTTTGTCCACCCTTGTACAAGAGCAAGATCAAATGTCATGTCGTTATAGAAGATTGATAATTAAAAGATATTTTTTTTTCTAACCGTGTTTTAAACTTTGTGAAATCGTGAAATTTTCTAACCGGTGAAAAGTCGGCATCGTTTGTTCAAATATTCAACATTCTCTGTACGAGAGAATAAGAAATTTGCACGTTCCTGGTTTCGACATTGGACGTGCTCAGCTGATCTCTAATATTTGAGTCTGAAATCTCGTATCTTTTTGCGAGTTCCCCTGTCCTCGACGATTCGACCATTTCGGATTTAATGTTTCCTTAATTGCGCACCGCTGCTTGAGCCAGCCATTCCTCTAGCATGCTCGAGAATTTCTTGCGCCGGATTATTTTGCTTTAGGAGACTCGAACACGTTCGTGTTTCTCGTGAGCCATGTCCTCGAGGGGTTGCAAATCTCCACGCTGGTGGATGGTGTGTGTTTTTTTTTTTCAGAAACACGTACGAGTCTTATTGTCAGAGGACGAGTGCGATTTAACGCTCTGCCTGTTCGAAATTCGTCAGAGAAATTTCGATCGGTACGACTCAACCTAATTAACGGACGAACTACGACCAAGATCGATACGAGTACGAGTCGGACGAAAAGTTATCAGGATCGTGTTTTTGGACGTACGAAGTACGTACAGAGAAGCAAAGACAAGGTCAGGTTGTTCGGGTTGAACGTTCTAATTTCTCGTTTCAGCGAGCACGATGAATTTTTTCAACCGCCCGGTTATCGGACACTCGCGAAGCGCGATACACACCGTCGCCGCTCGTTTCGCGATTATCCAGAATTTTTCCATTTCATTCGTTGCCGTTCGCGGATATTTCAGCAACGAAAAAAAAAAAAAAAAAGAAGAGAGAAATGAAGGGGAAGCCAAGTTACGGTCCAGCATGCGACTGAAATCAGATCGTCGATTCCACTCAATTGGGGAATCTTGATTTCCAATTGATTCCTCCGTTTCTTTCGTTTCTTTTTCCCCTCTTCTTTTTTTTTCTCTATTTCCCTCCCCCTCGAACCAAGCTGGCTTCAGGCAGCATTAACCTAGCGCAGCAGTTGCCAATCACCCGACCGAGCAATGGATGCAGTTTTTGCCCATTATGTCACCGGTAATTGGAACATTTTTGGACGGGCGAAGCGAGCCTCGCGAAACGTCGATTATCTTTTTTTACCCGTTCGTCCTTCCCGCGCCCTCGCGTTCGGGGGAAATTACTTTTCCAATCGGGCCCCGTATGAAAAGTGTAACGACAGCTCGTTCGCAGCTTCGTGGATAAAAACTTTTTACTTCTCTGGAGAAATTTTCGCGCGTTTTACGTATTATTCATACGTACACCCCGAAATTCGCGGGCGAGGTGTGCGAGTTTTCCGTCCTTCTCGAGAATGGGACTTCGTTTCAAAATGGCGGTTGCGTTGTTCCCCGAGTCGCGCACTGTTTCGAAACCAGCGAACTCTGTCGCGAATTTATAATTAAACGGCATAAGTGAAACGCTATAAACTAGATAGAAACTGACCGATCGAAGATCGATCGCGCGCCGCCGAGACGTTCCGTTGCGTTGTTTCGGGCCACGATCTTTTGCTTTTCCTTTCTCCCGTGGATGTTTTGCTCCCTTTCACCACCTGCGCGCGCCACGACCGCACGAGCGAATCGTCTCATTAGCCGACGCCATATACGGCGTTCAATTAAAATTTTTCCCGCCGCCGCAACTATCGAGTAGGTAAATCCTCGATAACAAACGGCCGCCGCCGCGTGGTATTTCGAAGGAAAGCGCCGACATGTTTGCGTTTTGCGTTCACGCGGCAAAAGTAAAAGACCTGCCAACCGATCGATCGATAACGTAATCTATCGCGAAACAAAGTCGCCGAATTCTTATTCGAATTCTTGTTTTTTTCTTTTTTGAAAATTCTTTTTGTTATAAATTTAATATCGTAGCTATTGCACCCGTTTCCTAATGTACGCGGCAAAAGTACAAGATCTGCCAATCGATCGATCGATAACGTAATCTATCGCGAAACAAAGTCGGAGCCGAATTCTCATTCGAATTCTTTTTTTTTCTTTTTTTTTTTAAATTCTTTTTGTTATAAATGTAGTATCGTAGCTATTATACCCGTCTCTCAATTTACGCGGCACTTTTTTACGCGAGTATTTGTTTTACGCGGCAAATTTACCTCAATTGATTTACGCGGTCAGATATGTATATATACATACATATTTTCCTATAAGTTTTAAAATCGACAGTTCTATATAGTCAGTATATTGTGAAATCGGTTGACGGAACGCGTGACGCAGAAAGAAACTTTGTTGCGTTAGGCCCGCACAAGGGGCGTTGTCTTTGGCCGCAATAGTCTGACTTTGGACGTTGAGAAGAATTCATTGTTACTATACTGTTACTATAGATTTATAATTTATATTTTTTAATTTTAACCCAGTCATGTCTAACAAAATTTTCAATCGCACGAAAGAAGAGAAAGTCGATGTCTTTGGACATGAAAATGAAAATTTTCAACCGACTTGAAGAAGGAGAAAAAACCTAAAACAGCGATTGCTAGGGCAATATGGAATATTTTATTTATCTTTATTTATTTATTTATTTATTTTTCCTTTTATACTGACAGACTCAATTTACACGATATTTATTCGCGTAAATCAAATCCACGTGGAACGGATATTCGCGTAAATTGAGGGACGAGTATATATTTTAATTGCATTTAATTATGCTAGATGACCTGTAGTGGAATGCGTGAAAAGGGAAATGTAAATGTGATGCGAGAAGCGATTGGAGTCGTGAGAAAGCGTCGTTGACAGAGTTGTTGAAAAAAGTGTTTATATTCGAGTTGTTGATCTGTGTGCTTTGTCTTGTCTAATTATCTGTTGTTTTATTTCACTAACATTGTTATTAAATAAATGTCATTTATATTGCATGTACGTGAAATGCATGTCTGTAGCAACGACGGAAAATTGCCGACAATTTCAACTGATGGAACTAATACAACGATCTACTTTGATTTCAAACCAAGCTTCTGTTTCAACAGTCGTGGCTTTACATTCACGCGGAAGCATCAAAAAAAAAAAAAAAAAAAACGGTTTTCACGGTGAAATTTACCGCCGTCTTGAAGACGAAATTCTCTCTTTGCGACGACCTCTTGAAACTCGTTGCACGATTTCTTTCTCCTTCGTTATTCTGTTTGAACTTTGAACGTTAAGGTCAAATGGCGAAAACCGGTTAGGATTTCTTTTCGAATTTTTGACGAAAAGAACATCAAGTACAACAAGTTTCGAGAGGTCGTTGTAAAAGGGAAGACCTGAATCCTCAGAATGATCTACTTACTGAAACATATGTTTTCAACAATCTTGAATTGCCACAATTTTCGAGAAGAGAACCCAATTGCAAGCTACGCGACGTAAAATCGTCTCTAGAAAAAAAAAGAGACCAAATGGATATCGTCATTAATACGAAATTGTAATATTAGGATTTCTTTTCGAATTTTTGACGAAAAGAACATCAAGTACAACAAGTTTCGAGAGGTCGTTGTAAAAGGGAAGACCTGAATCCTCAGAATGATCTACTTACTGAAACATATGTTTTCAATAATCTTGAATTGCCACAATTTTCGAGAAGAGAACCCAATTGCAAGCTACGCGACGTAAAATCGTCTCTAGAAAAAAAAGAGACCAAATGGACATCGTCATTAATACCAAACTGCAATATTAGGATTTCTTTTCGAATTTTTGACGAAAAGAACAAGTACAACAAGTTTCGAGAGGTCGTTGTAAAAGGGAAGACCTGAATCCTCAGAATGATCTACTTACTGAAACATATTTTTTCAACAATCCTGAATTGCCACAATTTTCGAGAAGAGAACCTAATTGCAAGCTACGCAACGTAAAATCGTCTCTAGAAAAAAAAAGAGACCAAATGGATATTGTCATTAATACGAAATTGTAATATTTCGCTGTAAATATATAAAACTTGAGAAGCATGACATCGCTAATCCACGGATCGTTTTTGCAAACGATCGACTGTCCTAAGGCTATTGTGCAAATCGTGAATTCTTTTTTCCTTCTTTTTTTTCTTTTCTGTAATCAGTTCAGTGATCGATTACATCGCGTTTTCATTGCGCTTTCATTTCGCGTCGTTGCGCGACGTCACTTTCGAATAGAATCGGAGCATGTGTCAGGCACGCCGTTTCTGCTCGTGGAATCGATTTATTTGCATTGTCCCACGGATATCGGCGGTGATTGCCGCGACCACGGGCCATGGTGTTCATGATCGACCGTCTATTCGCTGTCAGCGGTTCTGTCCAATTCTAAACTGTCAATTGCCGTTCCTGCACGGATGCTGCGGCGGCCAGTATAATGTACTTACATATCGCGCGCGTGTGTGCATGTATGCATGTGCGTGGAATTCCAAAGGGATGGAGGCGCACCTGTTTGCAGCGTGTATTGTTTTGTATTATTTGGATTTCGTTGGATTCGCCGCCCCTCGAGACAAAGTCTAAGCACGTACGTTTTCCACTATTACAACGCGATCGCATTAAATGCGTTATTTTATTCTCGATGTGTTCGGGACGCGACGTTTGTGGACGTTTATTTCTTTAGATATACGAGATTTATAAAGAAATTGTCGCAATAATTATTTATTTTAATTCCTGTGCAACAAAATCGTTCGTGACGGCCGTTTGATCTCGTTGACTCTTAACAACTGAGATTACAATATATTTTATTTTCAGCCTTCTTCACTTGCAATCGACGTAATTTGTATAATCAGCCGCTGTGAAACTCGCTTTTTAAAAATTACCAAAGTTTCGGAGAACTTGACGATATTTGAAATGTTGCAGTTTCATAGCAAGAAATCACGCAGCAACGTATCTCGGGTCGTGTCAAAGCACGAAGCTTCCACTTTCGCAATTTCGAATTCATCCTTCGCAGAAAATGTTTCTCATGTCGGGTAGTAAATGGGCAAGTGAAGATAATACTGTTCTTCCTTCGAAATGCTATAAATTCAAAACGTTACTGAAAACATTGTGAAATGTTTTTTTTCCATGACTGAATCTACCATGAACTTGAAGATTGAAGTCTCTCCTTTGCAAGGACCCTCTAAAATTTTGTTCTACGGCTTTTTCTCGCCAAGTTATTGAACGAGGAAAATTGAAGAAATTCCAAGACTTCTCGTCGAGTTTTCGTCGTTTTCAAATGTGTTCAAAGTTCAATAACCTGACGAAGAGAAATTGTACAGCAGGTTTCCCGAGGGGGTCGTTGCAAAGGGGAAGCTTCAATCTTCAAGTCCATCGTCGAATTCAGTGATGAAAAAAATTTTTCGAAATTTCGAAGGACCCTTGCATTCTCTGAGAAAAGACGATATCTTTATTTTCCCACTTTAGTTGGTTACGTGATGTGAAAACATTTTTGTGAGAGTAAAAGTTTCATAAGTTAAATTATTGTCACTAGATGGCAGTGTTTATCAAACTTGAAGAAAAAATGACATTACTTATAATACAGTTTTAATTTATAATACAATTTAGCAATAAGCACACTAAATGTCATTTGTTATATTTAACTAGAATATAGGTTATATTATAATGAGTTAAATTATTGTCACTAGATGACACTGTTTATCAAACTTGAAAAAAAACATTGCATATAATACAATTTAACAATAAGCGCGCTAAATATATTTAACTGGAATGTAGGTTATAATAAGTTAAATTATTATCACTAGACTGTTTATCAAACTTGAAAAAAAGAACATTACTCATAGATAGCCGTAATAAATGTCGTACGTGTCTGATCCTATTCATATCACGTTTTCTCGATCTCGAATTAAGAAAAATCTTTCTATCTTACGCGATAATTTTGAGCGCCTTTTTTCGTATCCCTCCCTTTGAAAATCCCTTTCTGTTCGAAGAATTTTCTATAAATCCTAATAGAATAGGCGAAACGGGAGGTGGGGGAGATCCTCGTGTTGAGAAATTTTCCAGGAAACCCGAAAGATCGAACCCCGGGTGAATTCTTCCTCGGTCAGCGCGATTCGCTCGCTGGAAACTTTTCACCGAAACGATCGGCCGCGGCCAGTTCCTCGCGGCCTCTGAATATTCATCGGGGGACAGCTCGTCGACTCGTCGAGGATTTATATTCATGAAAATTCTAAAACGCTTGGCGCAGCGTTTTTTGCGGCTGTGTAACACGTAACAGAGGCGGGGATTTCGCGGCGAAGAAACCCGCTGTTTAATTCCGACGATCCACGCGTCAGCTTGTCATCGATAGCAGCTCAAGCTGCGTTAGTCGCCCGTGTCGAAGTCTGCCGACTTTCACGGAGGAGCGAAAATATGGAAAATACCATGTTCTTGCTCTCTTTCTCTTCCTTTCTTCTCGTCTCGAAGAATTTGCCAATTTAATCATCTCCGCTCTTTCGCTCGACGAGCTTTCGAGCATGAGACGAGTCAATTTTGTTTTTTTTTTTTTCTTTTTTCTTCTTCGTGAAACTCGAGAGCCTGGAGAACCTGGAAACGCGAAACACACGCGGGAGGGAGGGAGGGAGGGGGGAAGCGTACGCGTACGCGGTGAGAAGCGAGGCAAATTGCCCGGACTTCGATTTATTAGCTCGAAAATTAGGGGGGGAAACTCGATTTATCCGTCGCGTGCCTCACGACGGCCTGTTGACAAGCGTGCCGCATAATTTATCGCGGCGGAAAGGAAACAGAGTTGCCGAACACGTTTTCATCGTCGGACACACGACGAGTGGCTGCTTGCTACTGCGTGTGGTTATATTCGTTCGTTGAAAATTCGATCGTCGACTGTTTGCGCTCTCGATTGTCCGGGTCGTGTCTCGATTGATGCGCGTGTTAATGAGTTGCTGGACAGAACCTGAAGATTTCTCCCTGCAGGTTTTGTAGTCCGAGTTCACCTCGTTCGGTGAAAGAAAGAGGGGTGGAGGGGAGGGAGAGGGAGAAGCATTAACCGCGATTTTCCGCATTTGGAGAGGCCGGAAGTCGTTAACGGCGGATGACGACGATCGAGATCGTTGGATCGTGGGAGGTACGCGCTGGAGAAAACGGATGCTGCTTTCAGTGGACGCGAATCATCGCCTGCTCGTTCGTTACACGTTAATCACACCTTCGCCCTCCCCTTCCAAAAATGGCGACATTCTATAAAAGGAGTTGCAGAGAAAGTTGCCGGCGAATTGACAAAGTTTCCCCTTAAAAATAATTGGTCCGTAACCGTGACGCGCGTGACGCTTGTGATTTTTAACCTGTTAACCTGTGACTCGTTAAGGAACAGTTTGTCGCAATGTTTCACTTATTATTTGTATAATTGTTCGTTAACTTTCACGGCGGCAGGTCACGTATATTGTGCTTGACTTTCATTGTCCAAAAATCATCAGTGATAAATATGATATCACAAGCAAATAAATGAAAATATTTATTAACGCTATTTATTAACTGCATCGAAATATTCTACATAAATATAAATCATTGCGATTGCAGTGACAGTTATAATAAATAAATAGACTTGTAGACTCATAGAATTATATTTGGCAAAGTACGCAAAACAATTCGAAGAATACCAAATCACAATCAGTTTGTAAAAAGTAATACACTGTATGAACTTTTCTTTTTTTTTTTAAAGCATAGCAGTTTCATCGGTAATATAAAGGAAACATATACCACCAAACGACGATTTTTATTCAACTTCTTATTGAAATTTGGAGTTTTTAAAGTAAATGGTAATTTTTTTATTTTTTTTTTTTTCACGAGTATATACACATCAACGAAGCAGCGAAGTAAAGTTTCGGATTGACGCGTATACATGTCGAACGCAGTTAACTGGTTATAAGCAATTCTCTTTCATAGTAATTTAGCTTCAAAAAAAAAAGAAAAAAAAGAAGAAGAAGAAGAAACAAAATTCGACGAGTGCAAATTGATGGAGAAGACTCGCGAACGAAACGCAACGTTGGACAAAGGTTTCCGCAAACGGATTATTCGGATGCAGCGAAATACAGATGATAGATATCGCGCTGTGGCGCTGTGTGATCGATCTGTTTCCCTTAAATTCGCTATTCCTTTTGTGCGTAGTACGTGTTCGTGGTGATGCTGGTGTTCGTGCTGGAAGCGGGTGTCGGTGCCCTGGCGCGGCTCTACGAGGAACAAGTCGGGCCTGAATTGAAGATGAACCTTAATCGCACGTTCCTCGAGAACTACGCCATGAGGCGCAAAGAAACTTCGGCGATCGACCAGATGCAGATAGAGGTAAGTGTACCGACGACATACACGAAGACCGACACTTCGAGCGATCGGAAACGAGCATCGATCGCTCAAAGAGGATAAATAAACATTTACCTCTTTGTGAAAACAAACATTTTTATTCGATCACTCTTACGTTCACGCACGTCCGTACGGATAGTAACTATGTATTTTTAAGGTTTGTTGTTACCGATATATAAACTCGATCGGATCTCAATTCCTTTGCTCCTCTTTGACATACTCGATAATCGAGGAACGTGTTTTAACAAGGCAGCTTTCCGTTCTGCAAATGCAATGTCTGTGTTTTGATAAATCCGCAACTCTGAGATTCTTTTGCTTGATAATTTCATGATACTGTAATAATATGATACGATAGACCGAGCTATTTGTTCGGATTCGATGAAAACGAGCGTTTCTCTTGTTCATTACTTCATCCTCTTTCTCTCTCTCTCTCTTGATTCGATATTTTTTTTCTTTCTTCTCTGATTTAATAACCAATCAATTATAATACTGAATTTTTATTATATATCTTATATATCTATCCCACGACAATATCTCTATTATTCAGGCTTCTGATTTTTTTCAGATTTTAGAAGATTTTAGAAGATTCTCCCATTACAAAAATGCCCACTTAATGTCATTTCGCTTTTTCTGTCACTGATTTACACTCGATGCTTTATGGTACATTATTATTTGTATTGCAGAGCGTCGGATTCTAAACAAATAAACAAATCTCTTCAATGCACTTCAATATATTTGCAATGTAAATATATATATATATAAATATATATATATATATATATATTTACATGCGCTCTTGCAAATATATTGAAAGTATTTAAGAGATTTGTTTATTTAATATATATATATATATATATATATATATATATATATATATATATCAGAGTATAAGCAAATAAATAAATCTCCTCGATGCGTATTTACGAAATCGCGTCGTCACGATCAAAATCATCGAATCTTTCTCAGAAGTTGCCTTCAGAGTCTTCAAAGCCGCTGTAAAGAGAGATATCACGTGACTTTCACGTGGCATTTAGATCGTCGCGTTAGCATTTCGAGTGTGTTGAATTAAAAAAAAAAAAAAAAGAAAGAAAAGAGAAACTTTTCAAAGATATCTATTTACGGTAGAGTTGCTTTTACAGAGCGTTCTTTCTCCTTTATTTATCTCTTTCTTTTCCTACCTTTTTTCCCCCGTTTTTCTCCGCTACCACTATCTACCAACGCAACGCAGAATGTCATTAAGTTTCGTTGTACGTTGAAACGGCAGCACTGTGCGCCGCCTTACATGGGCGACGATATCGCCTAGCCATTTTTCTCTATGCCCTGACTACCGCTGCCACTGTTACTCCGTTTACGACGGCAAATCATCGTTATCGCGTCGCGAAATGGCCCTGGAGTCGTCGGTCCTCCGCGAATCGATTAACGTGGTCGTGTTCCATTCATCGATCCGTTTCCTCTTCTTCTCGCGACGAAACCCGACGCTCATCTCGACAGACATTTACGTCGCGTATTTACGTCGTTATAACGCTTTTACGGCGGATGTGAAACACATGGTTTTTAAATAAATAAATGAAAATGTCTGTTGACAAAAGATACGATGGAACAGCCAATCAAAGATAACTTAACCCTCTGATTGCATGGATTTTTATGACGAGTTGAGAAAAATATACATGGCTGTTAGTCTACTTGAAAATGAGCGTGGTCATGGAATGAATAACAAAATTTTATTAGAACAACTATCAATAAATTGTCTACTTAATTTATTATAGAACATTTGAACATTTAAGTTCCCAATTGGGAACGGAATGCAACAGAGGGTTAATTTAATGAAATGTCTACGTCTTTGCACAAGATGGCGTTTCTGTAAGTTGTTGAACACATAGTATATTTTAGAAATATAATAACTCGTTATGGACAAGTCTAAAATTATTAATTTCGTATTTCGTGTGAATTGTTACATCCAACTGGTATATTCGAAAATATGTAATTTTTCTTAATTTAATGAAAAGTCTACGTCTTTGCACAAGATGGCGTTTCTGTAAGTTGTTGAGCACATAGTATATTCTAGAGAATATAATAACTCGTTATGGACAAATTTAAAATTATTAATTTCGTATTTCGTGTGAATTGTTACATCCAACTGGTATATTCGAAAATATGTAATTTTTCTTAACCCTCTGATTGCATGAATTTTTAGTTGGCGTTTTTGGAAGTTGAGCACATAGTATATTCTAGAGAATATAATAACTCGTTATGGACAAATTTAAAATTATTAATTTCGTATTTCGTGTGAATTGTTACATCCGACTGGTATATTCGAAAATATGTAATTTTTCTTAACCCTCTGATTGCATGAATTTTTATGACGAAAAAAATATATATGGCTGTTAAAATATATATATGGCTACTTAAAAATGAATATGGTCATGAGATAATAAATAATAAAATTTTATTAGAAAATGTTATTTATTGCATTTTATGACTGTTGGCAAACAACTATCAATAACTACTTAATTTACTATAGAACATTTGAAATTGAAGTCCCCAATAAGATTGTAGAACAATCGTATCAAAATACATTACGCACACAAATCGCTGTAACACGAACGACAATTAAAATGCAATTGCATTCCTGTCCAAACATATAAATTAATATTAACTTTGAGTTAAGAATGTCCGTATTTCTTGAGCAGTTGAGTAAAACACGAAAATTTCTCGAAATCACATCGATTGTTAAGACAACAAAATTGTACGGAAATGATAATTCGCGTTTCTTACGTACAACTGCCATTTCAAACATTTCCCGCTGGAAAAGTATCAACACATTTACATGATTCTTCTTTTTTTTTTTTTTTTTTTTGTATATGTAATACAATAAACATATCGAATATGATGTGAATGTGAAGACATATATACGTAATTGAGCTTGAAACAATCTTCGTCATATTCTAGGATTAAATTTAAAGAATACGTATAACTGTGTAACTAGAAGCTAGAATACTCGATATTTATTTATATATAGTTTATTTGCAAATGAATGTTCCAGTTCAAATGCTGCGGCGCCGTGAGATTCGAGGACTGGCTGGTGAGCGAGTGGCACAAAGGCGAGGATGTTCTCAAGAACGGAAGCCTCGTTCCAGATAGCTGTTGCAAGACACCGACCCTCCTTTGCGGAAGGAGGGATCATCCGTCCAACATCCATTACACGGTACCAATCGATTTTCAGTTCCAATTCAATTCTACCCTTTCACGGTGGAAACGAAACGTTTCTTACGTTTTTTTCGAACTACTTCAACACGTCGGGGTGGCCGCTCTAAATTGAGTAACTGTTTCACGTTAACGATCGTTAACCCTTCGTAGTTAGAAGCAGCCAGCTGTGTTTCTTCGAATTATTATGTTCTCGATCGCCGAATCGGAAACTTTGCGCTCGGGGATATTCCCTTTCGACGCTGGAACTACCGACAAGATTAAAGCATGAAATTTCGAGAGATTAGAGAATTTTATATGATATAAGAGAGAGAAAAAGAATCTGAAAAATACTCTGGCTTTACTGATCGTTTGGACCACTTTGGTAGTTTTAATGTAAAAAAGATAAAACGATGAAACTTTATATTTGTAGGGACCAGTTGAATATTGAGTTTTATTGTTGTTCGAACAAATAAGAGCAGAATAGAGGAAGCCAGTGAGTCTCTATTATCCGATCTCTTAGATTATTCGAAGATTCATGCCACGATTCTCTTTTTGATATCGATAATTGATCTTTCAATACCTCGACGATATTGAAATTATCCTGACTCTTGTTATTGTCGAGATCTCCCATCATCGTCAACAACTTCATTTTATTAAATAGGCGAATATTTCTAATTTATACTATTTTTGAGAGATTTACTTCGATTGATTTCACTCGAACTTTCGTCCTCTTCGCGAAGAATATCCTCGAAGTGAAATTTTCTTCATCGTGGCTCCAAAGCTAAAATTAAACATACTTTTAACTTGTCGCTGGTTCTTTTCACTGTACCGGAAACCAACAAAAAAAAGAGAAGAAAACAAAGGAGTGACACGTCGAATGATTCCAAATATATTCTCTTGTTCTCAGGGTTGCATATACAATCTTGTCACGATTCTTTTTTGATATCGATAATTGATCTTTCCTCGACGATATTGAAATTATCCTGACTCTTGTTACTGTCGAGATCTCCCATCATCGTCAACAACTTCATTTTATTAAATAGGCGAATATTTCTAATTTATACTATTTTTGAGAGATTTACTTCGATTGATTTCACTCCAACTTTCGTCCTCTTCGCGAAGAATATCCTCGAAGTGAAATTTTCTTCATCGTGGCTCCAAAGCTAAAATTAAACATACTTTTAACTTGTCGCTGGTTCTTTTCACTGTACCGGAAACCAACAAAAAAAAGAGAAGAAAACAAAGGAGTGACACGTCGAATGATTCGAAATATATTCTCTTGTTCTCAGGGTTGCATCTACAAGTTTCTGGAGACGACGAAGGATCACCTGATCATCCTGGGGGCGGTGGGCCTGGGTCTGTCGGTTCTCGAGCTGTTCGGCATCGTTCTCGGCTCGTGCCTGTACATAAAGCTCAGGCACGACTTCGACGACTGAGAATTGCTGCAAGCCCGCGAGAGCAACAACAACGGCCGTTCCTGGTGCAGATACATGCAGAACGGCGCGGGGGCCGTTTGATCGTTGTGCCGGAAGGGAGAGAAGTGGTGAGAGGGGGAGGGTGCGGGGGAAAAGAGGAGGAGATCCCTCTCCCGACGTTCGCTATTCAGGATTTCCTCCGTTTCTGCCGCTGAAACTTCCCTCGGCCCCTCGAACAGAGAGAAACCGTGGAATTTCTGCCGCCGGTTTCTGTCCCTCTCCCGGGGGCAGGGCCACGTTACAAAGGGCCACCACTGCAAAGGGATAGAAACGGAGGAAAAATGGAGGAAACGGCGCGTGGAACGTTCCCGGGTCACCACCACCGTGGCCGTGTGCCTTCTTCATCGCCGCAAAGATCTTCAAAGTCGTGGCTCGCTGCCTTTTCTCCATCGTTCGCGAGTGGCGTGTGCAACGTGACATTCGAACGAC
Organism: Tetragonula carbonaria; assembly: GCA_032399595.1. Classification (NCBI taxonomy): domain Eukaryota; kingdom Metazoa; phylum Arthropoda; class Insecta; order Hymenoptera; family Apidae; genus Tetragonula; species Tetragonula carbonaria. The sequence goes on from JAUCRC010000003.1 coordinate 2,863,997, forward strand.
GAAAAAAAAAGGAACAGGGATAAAAAGAGAGAGAGAAAGCCGACTCCTAGTTACCGATGTATTCGATAACGAAACGAACGTTCGTCGAGATGTGCTCGATCGACCGATTCCCTTCCGTGAGAAACGTGAGAGAAGAAAATTCGGTTCTTCCGAATCGGCAGTCGATCGGTTGCCAGAGCAGAGAATGGCATGCGAAAATAGAAAATTGGCTGTCGTTTTAAAAGTCGCCGTCGACTTCCGTCTCGTCTAAATGAATCTCAATTATAATTCTCGACTACTGCCCCCTAACCCCCCCCCCCACCCGCAACGTGTCTTCTCTTGACGGGGAAAAAAAAGTGTCCGTGACAACTTTCGAAAATAAAATACGCGAGCTATGGTGTTTATTCGCGCGAGGCGAGCAGCAGTTTTTTGCACGCTGTTTCTCGTTCTCGAGGAAGAGGCGAGGGAGGCGAGGTTCGTCTTTTTTTTCGCCACGATGGGACAGCCAGCCATCGATCACCGACAAGTGATCTCTACGGCTCACGTCGAACGTGGTACTCGGACATCTTTCACTGTCGTACAAATCACGCTGGTCTCTTCGAATACTGCCGTAACGAATCCGCACAAATGTTTCTAAAGGTATATATACACACGGGTTACACACGGGCGAGTTTAGCGTTTCTTTAGCTAGTAAAAAGTCAGACAGCGACGTGTCTCATGCGGTGGCGATCGAAACACGGCGCTGTTCCTCCACGGGGCCACAGCCAGTCCCCATTTGTCGATCAAACGGACCATTCTATCGTCCTGCTTTTTCACCAAAAGAAAAGAAAAGAAAAGAAAAAGAAAAAAAAAGAAAAAAAAGAGAGAGAGAGAACTAGAACCGAAAACGCACACAGAGACACAGACACGCAGACACACATGCACACGGAGAAACACGGGAGAACACAGAGAGAAACGATTGTTCGAGCGATCGCGAAACAAGCCATCGTCCCTCATTTCTCCCTCTGTTCTACGAAAAAGTCGACCACGTTTCCACGAGTTTTCTCGTTACGCGTTTTTTGCTTCTTTAACTTATTCGACGAAGAACCGGGAGGATCGTTTACCTTTGCCGAAGAAGAGGAAGATCGAGGACGCGCGCGTCGATTGCTTCGAACGAGGGGGGAACGGACAGACAGATGCTCGGACACAACTGTGAACCAGTGCCTTGACGAGTTAGCGTTAAGTTCAGAGATATTTTAAATTATCGCCGAATGTAAAGTTCGTGCAGAGGAAAAACCGATAGTAATTTGTAAATGTACGTACAGTATTTATTCATATATGATATATATATTGTACCGCGTATATATATATTATATATATTATACATATTTATCTGTTGCTTCGCAGATTAATACGAGCCTTCGCACGTTATTTATAGCAAAGTTTTTGTCGTACAACGAGAGCAACGCCGTCGTTGCGTCGACGATTGCGCACGCGGAATAATTTCTGCATAATTTCTTTGTCTCCATTTCCGGATAATTAGACGCGCTCGAATCGTTTTTCGATTGCACAGTTGCGCGCGTGCACGATTTGCCACCGTTTGATAATTTTCTGGTCATTTTCTCTTGTTTGGCTGGTGGGAGAATAATTTCTGTTTCTTTTTTTTTTTTTTTTTTTTTTTTCCCCGGTACCGGTGTAACAAACCGGTGTAAAATTTGTTCGCGCAATCGTACGATTCAACGCAGTGCCGCGCTCAACACAAAGTCCAAGGACTATATTTTATTATTGCGACGCGACCGCGTCATATGTTATTTTATTCTCAATGTTATTGTCTTCATTGGTATTACATGTACGTGTACTGTCTGTTAGAGTTTAGAACTTTATAAATATTGTACATATCAGACGCTATTCTGTTACGAATAAACATTGAAATCGTACGCTGCCAAAAATTTCCTCAGCCAGATCCGATGACACGTCCCGAAATGAGAAATGAAATACTCCGTTATTTTTACACAGGTATAAAACCTCCTATAACACGGCATCTTACAACACGGTTATCGCTCTAACACGATGAAAAAAATTGCGAAAACCTTTGTACAACACTGTACTTCCACTACAGCACTAGACGACATGATTTTTGTTTAACACATTTGAAAACTAAATTACCTTAAAATAACGACGGGAAGGAATAATGAACGATAAATAATTATAGTGGCTTTACATGAAAATGTATAAACAAATTATAATTTATTCGTTTATAACTCTATTCCGATGTGCACAGTTTACACGCGATCCTTGCCGTCTCAGAGATACAATGTTGCGGAAAGTGCCGCCATGTTTAAAAGGATAATGTGCAAAAAACGTTCTCGTTTGATTGTACCGAGCAGTGAGTGACGAGAAAGAAATTTAATTCAAATTAAAGAAAGCACTAAATGAAAATAATATTTTTTGTTTCTTTTCGTTTTGTATTATACGTACGTTTATATTTTTAATAAAAATTAAGTTGGATTATTTATATGGAATTAAGAAAAAAGAAATGTTCGTTTTTAATAAGTTTTCGGAACGTAAACCCCCCCTTTTTTTACTACAACACGGCATTTTCTAGGAAATTTATCTACCGTGTTATAGGAGGGTTACCTGTATTTCGCAATTTTCACAGGTATTTACTACGGATATCATACGCATGCGTGCGTGTATGTTCAATTACGCGTTCAATTATAAATTCATAATGATTTGAACGGAAAGACTTGTAAAATTACACACGAGATGCAATTAAACAAAGTATCTCAAACGGATTTTTTAATGCAGCATGACAGCACAAAAACATCCGTTCATTTTTTTGAGCCAACTAATTGAACAACAGTGATTTTCTTTCGCTCTTGTTGAGTTCAAACTTGTTAAATAACAAATTTTTTTCTTGATAAAGAAATGACTGGCAAAAATTATAGATCGACACTGTCCTGTTTTCGGTGAAACGTTTTCTAAAAATTGAGAAACAGCATTATTTTATTATTTTCTTATCGATCGAAACGGAATAAAGATTTCAGCTTCACGAACAATTTTTATCAGAATTTGAAAAGCAGTTTGTGAAAAATGAAGTGTCATCGACGGCGGGTACTTCGATCTATTGAGTGGAATTTTTAAATCTTTATACGCGTATTTTATAACTCGTGTGTTGTATTGGAGGAGGGCAAAGGGTTAAATGTGAAAGATACAAATATAAAACTGTATAAATTAATCCGGTTAATTAGTTTTCTCCTCAAATGAAAATTTTATCGATTTATGGACGTTGAAATACTAGCGGCGCGTAGCGGTGAAACGATAAAATTAATCGTTATCTCTGTCTTTGTCGTACACTATTATCTCTCCTTGTTTAATACACAGTATGTGTCTGTCCTTGTTGCACACTATTGTTATCCTTGGTTAACCAAAGTGTTGCATCTACCGAAATTTTTCATTTTATCATTTTAGTTCGAGCTGAATCCTGGTGGTGTCTAGACGGCAGCACCATTCGTACAGGACATGTGCTGCCACCTACAAGTTTCGAATTGAAGTAAAGTAGTGAAATGGAAAAATCCGACAGATGGCACTACCATCCTTGAACAAGGATACAGTGATAGAATTAGTTCTAACGTTTCACCGCTACGTGGCGCTACTATTCCAATGTCCATGAATCGAACCCAATTTTCATTTGAGGAAAAGACTAATTAAACTAATTAATTTATAAACTTTTACGATCGAATCATCCAAATCGAACCTTTAGCTTTCCTTCGATATTCCGTCTGATCTATAAAATGCATAAAGAATAAATAAAGAATTTACAAATTCTCGAATTTCAATAAATCGAAGCATTAAAATTTAATTTTTCTTTACAAACTTTTACGTACCAAATTTAAATCAATATTGCTCGTAAAGATAGTTAGGAGTATGTGCAATGAGCTTCACACAATTTCAAATACAAATCTTTATATAATCAATTAATTATTACATAGATTAGACTTAGTCAATGGTAGAATCGATGGGACGAACTTATGCTCGATCTACGTTATATTGAATTAATTTACAAATCTTTTTGCGTAAAATAATAATATAGAATCTATAATTACGGGGAGTTCAATTTAAAATGCAATATAATAACTTTAGGTACTCATTAATCTTACAATAAACTTGCGTGAGTAAAATCGCAAATTTTACAATATCCTCAGTAATTGATATACTTGTAAAGTATGTACCTATATACCTGTATGTGTCCTATCCTTAATTAATGCTCGTTTACTGAAGAAAGTTTGATCAGTTTACCGTCTGGAAGACTCGATATCGTTCGCGTACTTCTCCATCGATTGCAAGTACATTAAAAACGAATCATCCTTGGTACCAAGGGAAACGAACAACCAGGCAAAGATTGCAAGTAAATCTTTAGACATCGATATCTTCTGCCAACTATTTAAGTCGTCCAGAAAAGATTGAACATTGGTTACCTGAAACAAAATTTATCCAACGTAAAAAGTCATTTTGCTCTCGTACAATGTTCGCCAAACAATGTTCTCTTCTGATTACATTTTGCCACGTGGAGTCATTAGAATTGTAATAGTGTATTAAAGTTAATTGATTGTCGGTTCTTGCGTTGACTTGATGAAGGCAGAAAACGATGAGATACAAAGGAACTGCTATTACTGCTTTGTTGTAATCGAAGTAAAGCTCACGCAGATGTTCCACGTCGAATCGTGCTAAATCAAATCTAACGATTATAAGAAACTTTAGAATTTAGGAGACAATATCTTGTTAATAATATAAATTAAACGTACCTATCGAACGTTGTAACAATGCACATGACAATGAGAAATGAAAAGATGTTTGTATAAATTTCGCAAAATGCCGAGTATTTCATAATAAATTCCATAGAATTATTGAAAAATACGTGCAACTGAAAGGAAGACTTAAATAAAGAACAAAGCATGACAACAGAAGATTCTTTTCTAAAATAAAATTGAAATTTACCATTATAAAATGCAAAAGCGCCAGTCCTCCTAAAAGACCTTGGTATAAAAAGCCTGTATTTTTCCAAAATTGTTGGAGCATAATGGCCATCTTTATAGGCGGAGAATTTTGACCATCGCCAAGGTCAACGTTACTTTCTGCTTCAGTTTTTCTATCACTGGACGAATTTTTCGTTTGATTGATTTTCATTGCACTGAAACCACCTCTATGCTGTACATAAACTTTATCCGTGGTTAATACAGGAAGTGGCGCCTCGTGTTCGTATTTAGTACGCGCATTTTCTTGCGATTTTCTTAATATTTCCGTAATAGGCAATTCATTGTCATCTGTAAAACAAATTAAAATCTTCCGTGTAATTTAATACCTTTCAATCTTTCATAATTTTATAAATCTTTCAAAATTGACTTTGAAAATTTTTCAAAAATCCTTTGAAAAATTTCCTACGAAAAAAAAAAAAAAAAAAAGAAAAATGAAAGTATATATTTTTCGTATCAAAGGATTAAATCATTCGACGACAGAATTCATGTTTTTAACTATGAAACCTCGTTTCTTCTTTTTCGAGCGTTCAAAGTCGCTTTCGCCATAATTCCTGTCCGAAGATTCTGAACTGGATGTTTCCTTCCGCTTTTTATTCGCAGAATCTTCAAAACGTCTATCGTGCCTTTGCCTCTCACGTCGATCGTGTCCTCCTCTCGGTCTTTCATGACTGTCCTGATATCTCTTACGGTCGGCACGATCTTTCTGTCTCTGAAATTTTCTCAATCCCTTTTTGTCAGAGGACACCACTTCTGTATCCTCGCTGATATCTCCCTGTCCTCGTCGGGACCTGTTGACCTCTCCTGAATTTGACCATCTAGGTCTAATTGTAAGAGGCGTACTAGTGTTTTGCACATGTAGTGAATGCTCGGTGCTGTCGGTAAGTGACGAAGATTCCTCGCTACTGCTTGAATAGTTTCTCCGCGAGGTTTCCGCAGTACTCCATCGTCTTGAAACTCTTTCGTTCGATCGATTCATTTTACTGATTTCCGAATGGCGTAAAAATGTTCGATCTTTCTAACGTCGTGATTAAAATACGTCATACTTAAACGTGTCTGCCTCGCTGGAAACAAGAACACTTTAATACCTGACAATTCCTTCATAAATAGGGGAAAGTATCCATAGTAACCGTCTGTTGTCGCTTGTAATATACTGCGAGAGATACTTGGAAAAAATCAATAATTCAGACAATATATGGCATGCATATTTTGCACGTTGTATGTATGATGAGATTGCAAGACCAATAAATGAAAAGTAGAAGGTAATTATATATAAGAAATTTAAATTTATTTAGCTTGTTTCCTTCTTCGGCGTATAAAGAATAATACGCATACTAAGACTATATAAATAAGGTATAAATAAGGTATATAGTAAATAGGATACATTGCACAAGTGTTATTATGAAACATTATTTACATCGGAACGTAAGCCGTTTATTAATCCCCCTACTGTATAGAAGCACTTATAAGATTTCCAGATCACAGTGCCGAATTTCGGGGTGCTTTTTCTACAAATATCAAAGAAAAATTAAATCTTAATGTCAAAAAGTTAGAAATTTATACGTAAAATCTAAGGTACCTTCAGATTTAATTCCATTCTATCTATCTCTCCACCAAGCATATCAACGATAGCTTCACCATGCTTTAACATAAATGCTTCCAATTCTTTTATGTCTGTCATCCCTGTTATTTCCTGAGGAGTATAATAATTTTTAACTCAATATAAGATTTATTGGACACTAGGCTATTACCTTTAACATCTGGACAAGATCGTGTTTTTCTAAATAAGACCTCGTTAATTCCCTACCATCAAAGTCTAATTCAGCTTTGTATCGAACCAAATTATTACCCATATCGATACCTTTGACATCATAAATTGCTCGGACCTGATTATTTCAAGCTCGATTAACTCAAATAAAGATATCTGTACATACAATATTATTGTGATACAATTATAAAAATAAAACCATTATATCCGCTTCCAATTCCGCATTGATCCTGTCTAAATCTTCTTGAGATATACTTCTTCCAATTAAAGCAGCAGCATTTGTATGTATTATAAACCCGGCTACAGCGCCAAGTAAACCACCGACTAAAAGGGACCCAGTGGCATCAAACATCGAGTTTCCGAAAAAAGAAGTTAAACCCATACAAACAGCAGCACATACAAGACCAAGTACCTAACAAATTAAAAACAATATCTCGCATTTAACAATTGCGAACGTTGCTATACTTATCTTTTTTAATGAACATTTACCGCTGCGAAATCTTCCATGAGCACAACATTTACGGACGGATCTTGACCTCCTAATACATATTCTTTAAATGTTTGTCGCTTTTCTTCTGCACCTCTTTTTATTGATTGTATTGCTACTAACAAGGTTGCTCCTTCGGATACCAAGGAACCGGCTAAGATAAAATATCCCCAATAGAATGATTCTATAGTTGAAGGATGTAAAAGACCGTGAATTCCATGATAAACAGATAAACCAGTTCCAACGCAAAAGATACCAACACCAGATATTAAAGAAGATACATATCTCATGTTTGTATAACCATATGGATGATCAGGATTAGGAGTCTGAAATATTTAAAATGTATATAAGTAGTAAATGAAAAACAAGTAGTTTTATTTTAATTTCATGTGATATAATTTTGTGCCTACTTGTACTGATTTATGTATACCATACGCTAATATTAATTGATTACAAGTATCTGCAGCAGAATGTATACACTCTGAAAACATACTGTGGGAACCAGTATACAACCACGCACACAACTTAAATAAAAAATTACAACCATTGCTAAAAAAAAAAAAAAGAAAGATAAATTAATACACGAATGACGAAATATTTTCAAATAAAAATAAAAAAACAGAGCTTACATTGCAATGGCAGTTAAAACTACTTTACCAGATCTCCCAAAAAGTCCTTCTTGTTCAAAAACTTGGGCTTTGCTACCTATTTCTCGTCTATAATCTCTTAATCTTCGTTTGACAGTAAATATATCTATGAAATAACAGAACATTTAAAATGAAATATTTACACCAGTCTAATATTATATGTAGATGAAAAAATATTGTTCTTACTTTGTTGATACGCTTTCTTTTCAAGTTCTTTTTTAAGAAGTTCTTTCATTAAAGTCTCCTTTGATCCCCAAACTTCTATTGCTCTGAAAGTAAACACAGTATCTTGAACACTACTGTGTAATTTATATTACATCAATTGGATTTCAATCAAAATGTACAAGCTTACTTAGCTTCCACATCTTTTCTCCAGTAAACAGTAATTGGAGGTTCAAATTCATAAGGTGATCTTCTTTTTGTCTTTGGTAAATTTTCAAGATCAGATGGTTTCAACAAAAAATCCGACATAGCTCTGACTGGTGTAATAAAATTACGTTCTAAGGAAGACATCCTTTTATCCATTTTCTTCTTTTTAACTGAAAGTAAAAAAAAATAAAATAAAAATATAAATAATTATTAACGACATTAACGATGATGAAAATCAATGAAAATAAGAGATGACTAAAAAATCAACAAAAAAAGTTTTTACTATACTTTTTTGACTATATTTTCTTCTGTACCTTCTGTCTTTGCATTCTGTTGAGCTTCTTTAGCTTGGCTATCATCAGATTTAACATCTAACTTCCTTTCTTTTAACTGTCCTAAATTTTCTTTTTTTAATTCTATTACTGTTTGTACATCGGTCTCTGTTTTTTTACTTGAGTTTCCCGTTTCTTCTTTTTGTACCTTAGCTATAACAGATATTGGCTTGGAAACCGTAATAAGGATCCATCTCCATTCTTGTGAATGCTGTATACTGTCTACACTAAAAATCTTTCGAGGATTCGCAACAATTTGCACCTTGTATCTTGCATTATAGTTACATGTTATTAAAGTACCAGCGTGCCTCCTTGCATATCCAACTTGAAACATATATAAATATTCTTTATTGTAACGGCTGATATTCTGAAGAATCTTCAGAAGATTAGGAGCTCGTTGTAACATTTTTTAATACTTGGTCACTGTTGAGTGTCGTAGAATTTTAGGAAAAAGTATGAGCCACCTAACCTATCGAAAGACAAATAATTATTTCAATGGCTAGCAATTCTTACTAATAATTAAATGTTATATCCTAAAAAATAACTTCTTTTTATGGAACGTAGAAACAAAAATACCAAAAATTAAATACATCTGAAAGAAATTATGCATATGAACTTAAAACTTAAGAAACAAAACATACCTTTACCTTCCTTCTCGTTCACTTTATTTTATACAATGGAATACATTATTAGTAATATTGTAAGGAAAAAATACTGTTCGATATTATTCCAATCTTGTGAGAACGTTCTAATAAATTCCTTTCGAACTGTCAGAAAGGTAATCAACTACTGTCTAAATTCAGCCGGGGTAATAGAGTACCTATACAATACATCTAGATAAATATATTTCTACGTAGTCATTTGCACTTGTAATTCATAAACTTTTTATTAAATACATAAATTCTCGTAGAAAAAAAATGCGATAGCAAAGTCGAAATCTTTGCATCTTTTGTATTTATTTTGAGACAAATATATCACGAAGATATTACTTATCCTATTAATTCTATTAATTGCTTTAATAATAACAAATTATTTTTATACCATTCTACATAATAAACTACAGATAATTATAGTAATTTTGTTTTTTATACATTACCTTAGTTGTACATATTATATTGGTCAGAAATTGTACGAGATATATAAATTCAGTTATATAAATTCATGCATAATTCATATACGGTTTTATTAATAGTATGTAAAAATATCATATATGTACATATATTTCGTTTTGCAGTTTTTTATTTATTCACATCAAATATAAAGTCAATAAAAAATATATTAGTAAGTTTTAACTGATGACACGTAAATTGGATTGGTCGAACAAACCGTTGGGATGTTGTGTGTGTGTGTATTCTCTTTGCAATGTATACGTGCCACTCTTGTCAAACGGATAGGCAAAAGTGCAAAATAAATAGCTATGGATGGAAGTCAGAAAACAAGTGATTCGCAGTTTATTTCGTTTCAAGATTTTCCTTCAATAAATCATGAAGGAAATATTGGTCAAGCTCAGTTAGACGTCAATGCCTCCAGTCATCAGGGTTTTAATAACCTCTCAAATGATCCCACAGGAATGGGTATTATTGAAGATCTACAAGGAATGCCCGATAAAAATGAAGGTTCATGCTTTTATGATCTTTTGTTTAGTTTCGAGTAATTTTATAACGATTTTTGTCACTTCTATGGTGAATATTACAATTTAAGATCTCTCGTGTCTATCACGTAAATGTCAAGTACTTGCGCATCTCTAAAAAAATTATATTTCTTTTTTCTCTTCTAGCTGCATCGCATAGTTTCTGGACAATAGAATATTATCAAAAATTTTTCAATGTAAAGACAAACGACGTGGTGGAAAGAATCAAAAGATCCATGTTTCCACATAGTACTGATAATTACTTGATATCTCATATCAGACCAAATCCAGATCTTTATGGTCCATTTTGGATTTGTGTTACGCTAATATTTTCTATAGCCATTAGTGGAAATCTGGCCAATTATTTGCAAACAGCTAATTCAAGCAAATACCATTGGAAATACGAATTTCACATTGTATCATATGCTGCCACATGTATATTTTTGTACGCATGGCTATTACCTCTCATATTGTGGGGTGCATTAAAGTGGACCACTAGTTCAAGGAACACAGAAGAAGAATTAATCGAGGTTTGACACTAATCATTCGTCTTTTTTGAACAATACTGTATAATAATGCCAAAGGGACATATTTGCTTTAGTCTTATGCAACACCTGGACTTTTGGAGCTTTTATGCCTTTATGGATACTCTTTAGCTATTTATATCCCAGTAACTTTTCTATGGACAATTCAAATCGAGTGGCTACAATGGAGTTTAGTTGCAATAGCAACTTTCTTATCTGGAGGAGTATTATTGAGATCATTGTTACCTCTAATATCAGGTATTATATATATATATAAATAAATGTTCATAAGAATAATTTAATAAAACAAATTAATTTTCAGGAAGATATAGGATAATATATATTGTAGTAGTCCTTGGGATGCACCTTCTACTGGCAATAGGATTTATGCGATACTTCTTTCATATACCATCAAAGTCATTTCCTGTAGAATATGTAAAAACGACCATGCAAATGGAAGTAATGAAGAATAGTTCACATAATACTTCTGGCTAATGATGTTTCTGTTTATTCAGTCATAATGGATTTGTACGCATTTATACTTTAAAACGAACTGTTGGTAAACGCATTTGTTCCGATAGACAATGAGTGATGAAATGGAATGATACGATTCGCACATATTTGTTGACTGTTAATTCTGTCTTCGTGCAAGTAGATGTAATATTTATACTATACCTATGAACGAAAAATAAATGAATATAACTGAAACTTGTCACATTTGAGGCACTAGTGTTTATTAAAAACATTTCAGTCGACTTATATCAAGTATATATAATATTCCTGTGTGTCAGGGCAATATAGAAGGCCAACAAAGTGTCTGGTTGATTTATTTTCACAGCCCCCATTTTAACATAGGGACGCGTTACATATCAACGCAACACATATCATTTACAATCATACGAACCTCCATATTGTACACAGTAATTGTTATTAGTACTCATAATACAATAGATAGTATTTATAGTTATTAGTCGTCGTTAATACAATCGTATGTAATTCATTAAGTTTTCCCTTATGTTTTTTGTTTATGATTAACCAATGTGATAAAAGGCAACATTCACTTTGTAGTAGTATCGTTATATTATTATCATCGATCTATCAATATATACCATGATAGTAATAATTTGCTTGTTATTACACAAACAATGCAACATTGACGTAATGACGGATAACTTTCCAATTGTTTTATCGTGACTTTGCTGGAGTTTGACGACGTTTTATTTTCACCGTAGGAAAACGGTTCGCGCGATCCTCACTGGTGCCATTATCGAAAAAGAAACGAATAGTGCGTTTGAAAAGTAGCTACTTTTGCTAAGAATAATGTTCATTTTCTCTAGGAACGAAACGTCGTCATTTCGCGTTTCAATCTAGTTGCAAGTTAGTAAAACTGTTCCTCTGTTTCTTTCTCGTTTTTTCAAAAAGTTACCAACACGATGATCTTGTAAAAGTCCATTAAGCGATTCGCAAGAGATAACACGATAGTAAAATTTAGCAAATATCTCGAGGTCTACGAAAGTCTTCCGTTTTTGCAAGCCTTGTCGATGTGAGCGTCGCGTGTACAAAATACAAAAAAGACAGTTCGAGCAGAGCTTGACTCCTCCTTAGAGAGGAAGTGAAGCGTCTCTCGTAGCCTGTATTCTCGTCTACTTTGGATTTGTCCGACTGTTAAGAAGTAGAGTCACGATAAATGGTATTCGATGATTACTGACTCATTGATACGAACGATTCAAGTATCCGATCGCAATATGAAATTCCTCGACGAAGTAATAGCACAGTAGATTCTTCAAACGAGATTTAAATCCATGTGCACCTCCTCCTACGTAAAGAAGATAGGCTCGATAATTACGGAACATGCCACGCACTCAATGATTTGTTTTAACGCTGTAAAACGATAAACACTTTTTTATTGGATCGATTCTCCTCGCTTGGACAATTGGTATCCTCGATACAAGCTACAAGGAATTTCTGTTCGAGCGTGTTTAAACTCAGCGGCGTTTCGACGACCACGAAACCGGCGAAACGGCATTCTACGATTTACAGCTAGTGCTCACAACGACTTGGTCCAACGTGTTTACAAGATAATTACAGTCAAAGTTTGCGAATAGGCAGGAGCAATAATAACGAGTAATAAACCTACGACAGTCTACTTAGTTGCCTGTTTTTTTTTTTCTTTTTTTTTTCTTTCTTTTCTTGATTTTTCTCTCAACACGTTACACGCAACGCTACTTTGTTTCATTTATTTCGTTCGCCGTTCTTCTTTTAAATTATTGCGATTCTCGATACGTTTACACGAACAAGGCTGGCGTGTTAAACGAATCGAGAAACGTACGATTAGTTCTTATTACCATTATTTACAATAAATGTGTATCGCCGGGCATATCTATCGTTATTATTATTACTGTTGTTGTTGTTGTTGTTGTTATTATTATTATTAATGTTAATGTTATATAATATACATTTTTTTTTCTTTTTCTATTTCGTAAATGCAAACACGCATAACTATTACAGTGACATACAGAGCAGCTGTGCGCGGATCGCGCCCCAGGCGCCCTTTAAATATTACACATAGATAATAGTTAATGTTTACCCTGGTTTTATCAATTATTACAAGTATACGCATATATATATGTATGTACTTTTTGTTTATATATATATATACACATACTTACATAACATTGCTCATAAATGTCATACTCTTTATACAATCGTTGACTATTATCTTCTACAATGTCGCGCAATATTGCAATAATTTCAGGTTGATTATTCAGTCGCATGCTTAGATAGTACGTAATCCATTTCTCTTTTCTGCTTTCTTGTGTTTATCCTGAACTCATCGGCATCGTTGAAACTTTTTTACTCGCGATAAAACAAATAACAGACGATATTGTACGTCGATCTACATTAACAAATGACGGCTACGTATAATCTTGAAAAAGATTATTTTAATTTTTCTTTTAATTTTTAAAGAAAAGAAAATCTGCACATCGTTCATTTCGGCGAGATATATATAAATATATATATATATATATATATATATATATATATATATATATATATATATATATATATATATCTAAACGAATAATTTGTTTTTTCTTTTTGCGATACAGGAAAGCGAGTTAATATTGCATACATTTTTCTTCTTTTTTTTTCCTTTTATCTTTTATCTTTTTATCTCGCCAAAGTTGCAACTTCAGTTGTTGTATTTTAATGTTTCCTACATTTTTGCTTTTCCGTTTTTTCTCGTGTCCAGGATACTGCTCTTTCGTGTCGAAACTAATTTGATCGTCGATCGGACAGTCATCATTATTGATCATAACAAGCGTGTATTTGAAAGAACTGGCTGCCGGTCGATTGAAATTTATTTCATTTGTTCGATTATCGTTTACCTAACGTTTGCTACGACTTGTGTAACTTGGCTACTTCGGTTACTTAGGATGCGCGCTTTTTTGTAATTAAAAACAGTCCTTAGCACGTTTACGAGGAACTTCTACTCTTTATTGTACTATCTAGGTGAACGGTACACGTTTTCCAAAAAATTAGGGACGAATAAAAAAAAAAAAAAGAAAAAAACAGGAGAAGAATATAACTGTCTTCATTTTAGAAATTTTTCAGAAGAGAATATCAGATTTTTCTTTTTTTTTCGACCATGATATTGATATGTTCTTTGTCTTATTTCCTTCTTTAAGGATAAACCGTAGTTCAACTGTAGTTCAACCAGAAAAGTAACTGGCCGTGTCTTTTCGTTTTTTTTGAAAATTAATAACGCAAAGTTCTATTTGTTTAGGCGTCACAGATCTTTTTATCATTGTCAAAGTGTGAAGAATTCTAGCCACTCAAACTGTAAAGAATTTAGAAGAGATATATATATAGACTCGCGAGTACGAGTTGTTCACGTTCGATCATCTTTTCGCGTCTCTTCTCGAACATATTCTCAATGAAATATAGTTAAACCGCTCTCAATCGCCTTACCATAGCTTTCTGGAAGATAACGTTAGTCCGTTTTGGTCAGTTACTTAGGACAGGTAGTTAATCTTAGCGACTAACACGATTGAAAAACTACAAGAAATATCTTACGTCGAAGAATACACAGTTATTATATCGAGTGTGTATGTATATATATGTGTATGCACGTGTGTCAGTATCTTTGCTCTACAGAGTTTCTTTTTCCTTGCTTTCTATATTTGATCGTACATATTACTACAATTAAACGATTCGAATCTGTCTCTACGAGCATCGAGTAAAAATCTACGCTACGCGTGTATTGTGTGTGTATATATATATATATATATATATATGTATATGTGTATTTTCATAATGTGTCGCGCTAAAAGCACAGTTAGATATAGAACAGAGAAGAAACACGCGCTAAGTAGTATTCTCCCGAGAAAAAAAAATTTGCGTGGTTCGCTGAATTCGATGCAAAGTTATAAAAAGGGACGTTTAGTTTGCTCCTCTTTCATCTCCCCTAATGAGTTTCCATCTATGGCTTACGTGAACGCGAGGCTGGCTCTTTTGATCAAATTTGATCGTTACATCCTTTCTTTTTTCTTTTTATTTATTTTTTTTTATTTTGTATTTTCGCTTCGATCGTACGGTTGCTTTGATTGCATGCTTAAGTGATAACAGGTACGTATCATTGACGAAAGAGACGCAGTAAGATCATAAAATCGATAATGACATTTTATATGTTTTAAGAGTCGAAGCAATAATTTCACACACATCATACGGAGAGATATGATTCTTCAATTAGAATTAGAGAACGTACGAGACTAGTTTAGAATCGTTTTTCCTTTCGTGATATCTTTAAAAAAATCGTACACGGTGTATACATAAGGTTCTAGACACGCTATAGAAGAAATAGAATATAATAAATACGTCACTTTACCAATGACTTTTGACAAATTGAGATTTAAAACTGTCACTGATCAATGCTTCAATCTATTTATAATTTTACTATATCTCTTCCGCCAAATGTAATTATACATGTAGTGAACTCTATTTTTTTCTTTTTTTCCCCCCCCCCCCCCCGTTTTCTGATTTAACGTCTTTTAAATCCGACACGACGGGATCTTTCTGCTACGCGTAGGTTTGCGATTTGCGACAGAAGCTAAAGAATGCAGGAAGCGGAGGAACCGGTGCTCGCATACACGATGCGCGTCCCCCTCGAATTCGTGACCGATTCTGGCGACATGCTTCCTTTCACGATGAAGTATACTTGTATATATCGTTCGTCGACGAAAAGAGGGAAGAGAAACGCAACGATACTTCGTAATGATAATCCACTGATCGTCAATAGAACGTCGACGTTGCAATGGAATCAAGATTGAATCGCGGCGGTAGCGCGGGCAAAGCAAAGTAAAATGAAGAAACAAGGGTTTGATAAAGAGCGTCTGACAAAAATGATAATACAACCGTAAAAAGACAGCGAGAACTCAGTTGAAAAAGTATCCGAGCGAATACACCGGACATCTGCATTTTATTAAACCATTTAAAACATAGTGATGCCTGTAGCGCTGTGTGTATACTTCTCTTTTGCTTTCTCTGTTGTTTAATTGTTAAATGTTTTATCCTTATCTTTTCCGTTTATATGTATATATACATATATATACGTGTGTTTCTTTTCGTTTATTCGTTCCTTTTTTATTTCTCTTGCATTCTTTTTCCTTTTTTTTTTTTTTTTGTTTGCTTTTCGTGTTGTTCAGCTAGCTTAACTTCTCGATTACACTTATACGGCCTCGAAAAGCGTCGAAGTTCTCGTCGATTACCTTAAGCATTAGTCTTTAGTGTTTGATTATTATACTACAGTAATATACAGAAAAATCGTGATTCTTTGGTCCCGGTAGCCTGCTCGTCCATCAAATTATTTCATTCCTCGATGTTCGTCTTTTTCTTTCTCCCATGTTACTGTTTGTTTGTTTGTGTGTGTGTGTGTGTGTATGTGTCAATAATTGTTGTATCAATAATTCTATCTGATGTAGCTGGACGAGCAGGCCCCGGGAACAATTCAATTAATATTCAATAATTACAATACACTAAATATAATCGGCCAGTGTATATTAAAATATAAATATCAAATAGACTTTTTGCCACCAGGATGTATGCACCTAAATGCCGATGCGCGACTTAAAAAATTGAGAAACATTCGTTAAGTAAGTCGTCACCGATTAGTTAAGACCCCTGTTGTCGGAAGAACGCGGAGCTCGCCACTATCGAAACCTCGATAAAAAAAAAAATTGAAACCAAACAGATGTTGATGATACTTTAAAGAACGCGACTAATTATTCCTTTTTTCTTTTTTTTCCTTCGATCGTAGGACAAGGTTCATCTCTCTAATTAGTTTTCGATAGTCACGAGCTACGCCGCGATGAGATTAGAATTTTTTCTTTTTTTTTTTCTTTTTCTTTTGGTTACCTAGATGATATATATATAATGTCCCATGCGCTTCATTACAGTATCGAGACGTCGTGTCGGTCGACAATGACGGAGAAGATTTCGAAAATCGTTTGACACGGTGCAATTTAACAGCTAAGTACGTACATACTTTTTTGATTTGTCTGCTGATTGATTCATGGTTGTCGTTCGTTTCCGTCCAGCTCCTCAACGAAGCGTTTATTGTCGGACACACGAAAGAGAAGCCAAAGAACGGAATTCGTCGCGGCCGGTCGACCCGACGCTGTAAACCGTAACGCAGCGGTTCTTTCGCTCTGTTAATGTTAATGCTACCTTTATTCCTTTGCATTTTTATTTCATTTTTTCTTTTTCTTTTTTTTTCTTTTATTTTTTCTTTTTCTTTTTTTTTCCTTTTATTTTTTCTTTTTCCGTTTTTTTTTCTTTTTTGCCACTTCGTCACTAGAATCTTTCCTTTTATTTGTTCGTTCGCTACTGTGTGTATAATAACATTTCTCGCTTGAACTTATTATTACCAATTTTATCAATCGTATAATACGAATAGTATGTATATATATATATACGCATAGTACACATATTCTCGTGCACAAACTATTTCCGAGACCAAACTAAACCTACGCTTTGTACTCTGGTCGACCTCTGAAATAATTCATCGCACGCACAAGCAATGGATATCTCAATTTTTCCTCTGCTTTCTATTATACAATTTATAATATATACGTACATATGTATATATATATATACATATATATACATATATACGTATATAAATATATATGTACATATTATATTATGCATCTATGTATACAGCAATGATTCACGTAACCTGAAATAACTTAAATTATCCTCGGGACAAATTATACAAAATTCTCTCCTTAGATTTGAGGCAAATGTGGCTTAATACTTTTTTACTTGGAATTTAATAATTTTTCCATTTATAGTGAGAAACATATACGGTCCAATTAAAAAAAATGGAGCCCACAAAAAATTGATACCATATTTTGCCTCTCTTAAAACCACACAACTTTCGTATCAAACAATCTTTCATTACACGTGATTTTAAATTAAAACTTATTTCATGGTGTGCAAATTACTTGAATCACCCTGTATATTTATATATAAATAAATGTATATTCACACGCACGCAAGCAAACACACGCACACACACACACACATATATATGTTAAAGAGTAAAGTGGTGTTCAACGTGATATTCGAGTACAGAATGCGAGACAATTGAATCCAGCTTCGAAAAAGAATTAGTCCGGTCGAAAAACGAAATCTAGAAAAGACTTCTGTATGGATCGTCGATATATGTAAGGCACGCTCTACTAGTAAAAAAATCTCACAGTTGACGAATACTTTTATTCGAGTCTCGACACACCTTGGTTAGATTTTACTTTTCGTCGTCGTTTTTTTTTTTTCTGCAGGCCACGCGTTAAGCTACGATCGTTCGAAATTCTCATTTATCACGGAGGAGAGAGCTATCAATTTTTATTTGTCCTCTGTCCAAAATGAATACTACACCATCGTATTGTTGCCCAACTTTGGAAACTCTACGAGTTACACACAGAATTCGAGAAAGTGCTCGACTCGAATTATCTCGGGGATCATACTATGCTCGCGTGTACCAGTTGAACACCATTTTTTTCGTTCGACGATTTCACGACCGCCATCGTTATCATTATAACATACGCACACGGCAAAGACAATCGGCGCAGCCTGAGAGTTTTAATACTTTAAGACAGACTTCCTGCGAAAGTTTAAAAAACTTCTTGTCTGTGTGTGTCTGTGTCTGTGTGTGTGTGTGTGTGTATGTATGTGTGCTATGTGTCTCTTTCCTTTCAACTTTTTTTTTTATTCGTTTGTTGTTTCATCTACGCTAAATACCGCCATTTAGAAACTTCACTTTACACTCGCCACGAAGGCGATCGATTGGAGTTATTACTATGTTGCTGGATGCATGCTCGTACGAACGATCCACATGTACTCGAATTCATGAACTTTAACCTTCATCCTTTTCTTTCTTTCTTTCTTTCTTATCTTTTTATTCTAAATTTCATCTAGCATCGCGAATCGGCTCTAATTGGTATTCGATTCGAGGGAAAAAAACGATTACGATTAAACGTCGATAAATTCGAGCGCACACGTGGTAACGATAATTTATACATTTATACAGCTGTATCATTCGTTTACGTATAGGATAAAGAAGTTTGGCAAACAGTTAATGTTAATCGACGGCACGAAGGACTTATCTTCTTAACATGTGTTAACGTTTACGTCTACTCTGCTGTGCTGTATGTATATACCTCTGTGTGTGTGTGTGTGTGTGTGTGTGTGTGTGTGTGTGTGTGTGTGTTTCACGTGATTATCATACACATCGATGGTAATAGTACCGCGATAAGGCAATGCTACTAAAACTCTTCGAGCAGAAGAGAAACATTGAGAATTTGTCAAGAAGAAGAAAGAACAGCTGGAATTGATTTCTGGAGAATTTCGAAGATTTTCTTTTTTTTTCCGAACAAGCTCGATTTACTTCGAAAGAGAAAAATTTGAGATCCAACGAACGATATATATTAACTCACTGACGTCGTGGAAGATGAAGAAATCTAGACCCTTATCTATTTTTCGTTAAAAGTATTTAGTCCCAAAGCTTACTATCAATTTAGGTTGAAAAACACGGATCATGGAAAAGATGATGTGAACGAATTAATAATAACAGTACAAATAACACTACCTACTATCATGGTACAATGAAAATACACAAAAGGCGAACATTTATAGGCGGTACAAATATATGTATATAGTATAGCCATACAGCGATATATTGATTTATCCATTATTAACAGCGAATTCGACTTATTCGTACGATTGTATAAAGTTCTAATCGTAAGTTATAAAGAGTTTACATAGACCTGTTTTCATCTTCGTTACGATTCATCATTATGTTTTTTTAGATATATCGAGCATATTGGCTACTTAAAATTATAAGGACAGTCCACAGAGTTAATTAAAAATTCCCATAGTCCCAAGAGTTCTCGCAACACAAATGAGAAACGTTCCTGAAAGGAACGTCCTACGAAGAATAAACACACTCGGTGTCGAAATCTATCTACAAAAAAAAAGTTCTATAAAAAAAAAGTTCGCCTGTAAGAATTGCGCTTTTCTTTTTCTAATTAAAAAATCAAACAACTGGTAACCAACTAGCCAAAGGTAGATTATTATCCCGTGGCACGAACGAAAACAATGAAAATCGCTGCGTATATATCGATGCACGAACGAGAGTGAAGAAAAGAAACAAAAGAAGAAAACGAAACGAGAACGTACATCCCAAAACGAACGTATCGAAACGCCAAAAAATTTTCTACTTTATTCCACAGCGAAAATTATCCAGCTATGCCACGGTGTGCCTCTCATTATGTCGACCTAACTCCTCATTCACCTTGTTGAAAGATGAGAGTAATCGTTATAACGATAACAATAATGTAAAGCAGTGATGTGTATGCGCGTTTCCCCCCCCCACCCCGGTTTCTTTACAAATTATCATTAATCCTAATTCATACAGCATTATGCATAAGTTTGACAAACGTATGATACAAGTACTACCGTTAATAATTACTTGCAATATTACCATAGTATATAATAGTGAACATTAAGAACATCGAAGAACAGTCAGATGTGAATCATCGATTCTAGCCTAATTCTTCCCCCCCCCCGCACGATCTATCGTTTACTTCTTGCTTCTCTAATCGGACTTCATTTACTCGTGTGTATCGGCGCTGGCTGGAGAGAGACAGAGAGAGAGAGAAAAAAAGAGAGGAAATATCTCAATCCCATGTGTCGTCGTGTGATTCGTCTCGCAATTTCGAATCGTTTTCGAAGAAGTCGAGGTACGAATTATTAGAACTACAGGCTATTGTGATCTCTCTTGCACGTATGTATATATAATCTACGAGATCGCGGCGCGCACGTACCGACGAGTTCGTACGCGTGGATCGTGAGCAAAGTTCTAGTGACGAACCGAAATTTAGGGCAAATACCTACGTACATACATAGGATATATATATATATATATATATATATATATATATATATGTCGATAGTACAACGCTGCTTGGGTTGTTCCTTTTTCTTTCATTTTTTCCTTCTTTCTTTTCCTGCTGCTTTTTTTTTTTATTAATCCTCGTTTCTAAATGTAAATGTGGTCCGATCGTGATGAGCAATCCGACGATTAAAGATCAAGAACGTAAGAAGACAGACGTTTAAGAACTCACAGAGCACAATATCAATCCTCTAGTAGTATAACTCCAAAAATATGTTATTCTCTCCTATATTTGTAATAACTACCGCTATCTATTCCTCGCAAAAAGTCAGTTACTTTGTTTTACAATGATATATATATATATATATATATATATATATATATATATATATATATATAATTTCATAAAACTATCCATACAACGCAATGAACATTAATAATTCTAAGTTCACAAAAAAAAAAACAAAAAAAAAACGTAATTTTTATCCGTACATGTCCCTTTGATTTCATTTCTTTTTCCTTTCTTTCTTTTTTTCATTGATTCGTTTAACTTATTTTTTTTTAATTCATTTCTGGCCATTTCAACGCGAATATCTGTGTATTAACAGTGCTAAACTCGTTCGTCGAACGTTGTTCGTTTCGCAATTCCGAACGCTCGAACGAGGAAAAGAATCCATTAACCACCGAGAGCGCCTCCTCTCTTTGCCCCCTTTTTTTCCTTTTCAATCAAGAAAATCGTTTTCTTCCCTTTTATGTTTTATGATCGACCTTCGAGAATTCGCTTTTCTCTCGTCCCAAGCGCCCGGTCCCGAACGTTTACAGATTCCACACTAAATAAATTTTCTATTGGACACAATCTCATTAACATTTTAGGCACTACACCTAGACACTAAGAAATCGCTCCGCTCCCCTTTGCCCTGATGCAATAAGAAATATATGTACAAATTAAAAAATGATTAAAATAATAGTATCTCTATAGCTTTCAGTGTATATGTATATCTACGTGTGCACTCGAACGCGCACGTATTTTTTGTGTGTTGTGTAAGTGTACTTTGTACATGTGTGTGTATGTGTGTGCGTGCGCGTTCGCGCGTATAGGTATGCGTATGTCTTTTAGTGTGTTTATGTATCCATAGTGTCATCCGAAAGGAAGAGGTAACTGTTACGCTTGCGCCCAACAATGCGAAACATGACGCGATCTACTCCTAAATAGACCGCGTTTTAAATTCATTACAATTTTTTCCCTCCAAAGTGGCAAAGATGTATGGAAGTAAAAATCTATCACAAACATTGTATCACCTAATCTATCGTGTTGTCAATCCGAAGCGAAATCCGTGGAAAATAATCGAAGAAAGCCTATCGAAGAAAAAATTGCGTGAAGAAAGTTGGACATGTGTTAGACGATGAGCAGCTAACGTGTCATTATCACCCTATCGGAAGTGACCGTCAAACGACAATAACTATTCTGGATAATTAACGGCGAAACACACTCTAGTATCTTTTTCTCTATACACATATATATCGTATCATGCACGTTTGGCTCTTCGTATTGAGCCTGACGAAAGTAACACTGCGCGTACAAATGTTGATTCTATAATTAATAAAATATCACAACTAGAACCATCGGTGCACATACGGTACATCTTTCAGAGAGAAAAAAAAAAAAGAAAAAAAAATCGTTTCTCTTTTCGCTTCCTCGTATAGAGCCTACGATTATTATCGATACTTCGATACTCGTTTAGTGACATGCTTGCTTACATATCTAATCGTGCACAGCGTAAAACGTATTTATTAGAAAGTAACAGCGACATATTTATTATATAGAAAATAAAAGTAACTGCTAATATGACTCTGAGCTTGTACTGACTGACGATCTACACACCTAAAAATTGTGAGAAACTAACATAGGACACCATTGTGTAGTTTGCGTTATACGTTTCTAAACCCAAAGCTTAGTAATTAGTAATAACATCGACAACGGTAATTCTATCTGTTAGAGAATAATCGACATCCGACTCCACAAAACTGACCACCTAAAATCTAGTATTCCCAAATACTTTTTGCGTGTTTCAACGCTAATAACCACGTGAATGTAATAAAGTAACGTACTTACGATACGATGATTAATTCGATCGATTCCACGATCGACAATTATACAGTCTTATGCTAAATATTACGAATATTACATCGTCAGTCAAAACTTGCTCTTTGGGTGAAGAATAAAAAAAAAAAAAAAAAAAAAAAAGAAACCTGACTGAAAAAATTGTCTGCTTATCTAATGATAGATATTTAAATATGAGTATGCAATATACAATGACAAAAAAAAAAAGTATGTATACATAACTGCTGCTAGTATGTCACCTGTGTCACGTGTGTGTTTGTGCATATATCGATTCCTATATATAAAAAAAAAATGTCTATACATACACACAGGCGCGACAACAGTTTCTCCCTTTTTCTACATAGAATGCGAAAGATCTAAAGGATATGACTCGTTTCCTCGCGATTTCCGAGAAGAAAAGATAAGTTCCCTTCTATGCGATATAATTTCTACGATTTATACGGAAGCATACATATATACATGTAGGCGCGCAAACGTATTTTGTATAACTATAAATGTATGTTCGTACCGGATGTGGTCGATACGATACGTTAACACTTACAAGCTGATTGTAACTTTTTTGCTTTGTTTTTCCATTTTTACTGCCAACGCTCGCTATACACATATTTACGAGTTTACTCTCGGTTTTGCAGTAAATATAAATGTTAAATATGATTAATCGTTAAACAGGCACATCGACTTGGTTACGTGATTAAGTTTCCCTTTTAATTTTTACATCGTACAATTAGGCGTAAAGAAACGCACCAACGAAGCCAAACCGTGCTGCTTAAATTTGGAAATAAATACGAAAAGAAACGAGTAAATATTTGGCAAACATTCCGCGAAAAAAGAGTATTTTCCTTTTTTTTTCACATTAAATGCCCTTACAGTTTATTCATTTTTTTTCTTTGTTTTTGTTTTTTATAATAAGTGCCATCGAAAAGTATAGTAATTTTTTTTTTTTAAATAACCCTAACGTTTACCTACCGATCGAAATTAATAAATCAGAAGTTACGTTCATTCTCTCTCATGACGTTGAAAAATTTTGTCTCGCGATATGCGGCAACATATTCTAAAATGTCATTCCATCATTCTTTCTAACACTGTTTTCTCCCGTTCTCTTCCTCATTCTCTATCAGTCACGCTAATCGCGTTCGTTTACTCATTCCGACTGGCTCGCTCTCACATTCTCGCTCTAAGTGTAAAATACTTCTAATTAAACTCTGGACATGGTTCACTCTAATCAACGTATCGCAGCTAATGTTCTCGTATGTTATCGTTACAGCTATGTATATAAAATAATTAGCAAAACAATGCCTAAGCGTCATTCCATTAAAAACCACAAGATACACGTCAGCACGCAGAAAAAAAGAACCCTTTTTTTAAAAGTATTCCGCGAACTGTAAAATTATGTGTACAAATCCACTCTTTAATAGCTGTTCGAACGTCAAAATGTAGGAAGAGAACCATTCGCGATATTAATATATACAAATCGACATCTTGGCCATGCACATCGAATGCTATGTGTTCGAAGAATTGCAATTACATACCGTGTATATGTATATATGTATATATATATATAGTTTTTTTTTCTTTTTCTTAATTAGAGATATTAGAAATTGTTTTCTTTATACTGACGTGAAAAAAAAGTGCGAGAAGGAAGAACATGATTCGACGAAGGTGAAAAGAAAAAAAAAAAAAAACGAAAGGGGATTGCCAAAAGTTTGCACCATTGACTTCTTCTTGAACAAGAAGAATCGAATGTACGTTGAAGAAAAACGAAACGTGTGCATTATTGACGACATTATTGACGAATATTTGCAAACGAAGGCTTCGTTTCGTTTGCAAGCGAAAGCTAAGATCGAGCCAAGAATCTCGCGAAAATCGAGCATGCATGTATTTCGTTTCGTTTCTTTATCACCGTATGCAAAAATTCTCGCGTATTGTACACACATCCCCTTGTTGTTGTTGTTGTTGTTGTCCGTGCTGATCGTTGTGTGTACAGCAGATTTGTGCAATGTACATCGATACGATTAACTAATAATTCTCGGTAAAATGTAAAACATTGAAACGCAACAGGCGAGAAGAGAAAAATGGGTTTAACGTTGAACGATAATGCTGAAGAACGTTGCGAGAGCAACGAAATCTCATTTGAAACGAACCTAATGCAATTCTAACGCGAACGTGGTGGTAACCTACGAAAAAGAAACTACGAACTGTGTTAGTGCAATTATCTATATCAGTGATGCCTAATTGCAATTAATAATAGTAGCAGTAATAGTGACAAGACACAATAGTAATAGTAATTCGTTACGACGAAGAAAACAAAGAGTAATTACACGAGTAAAAATAAATAGTGTGAGGCTGCTGCGAAGGAGGCACAGCTTTTGTCAAATACAAGTTTCACCATGCGATCAAACATATATTCCCAGAAATATGTTCGAATCGAAATAGAAGAATTCGATTCAAAACCCAAACGCACTTTGCTATTGTGTATATATTAACATCCTGCGAGAGGACCACAATTGGAATTACACCAGTATACCTATAAGATAACATCTTGAAATAAAGATCCTAGCGGTAAAACTCAGAACACATTTTACGACAAATCAATGTGTCGTGTTATAATCGTGTGTAATGTATGTGTGTAATTGATCAAAACTCCTTTCCAATTATTCAGATGTAAAGAACGGGAATCCTCATTGACGTCGATAGCTCGTTTGAATGGAAACACCTTAAAATACATTCAAGCGTTGTACAAACACGCTCGATAACAAAAATTTTCGGTCGGGCGAAAAAATTCCGTTAGCTATAATAGCCGTGGATTTTAGCCGTGGATTTTAGCCGTGGATTTTAGCCGCGTTAACGATTGTTAACGAGCATTAAATGTATATATATATATATGTATATATAACGTGCATGATATATCATCATATATCATGCCACGAAAGAAATGCAAATCGATTCCCGTTAACGCTGAACTTCAATAAAACATAATTAGTTAACTGTTGCACCGATTTTGGCAGAACAATTTTGCCAAATCATTATTCACCAACTTCGAGCATTGTTCTCTTTTTCTTTTGTCTGCTTAAACTGCGCATAATGTCAGATTCAAACGTCACGACGAAATTCTTGTACAAATTTTTCTTTGGCGCGGCGCTCTGTTCGAAAACATACAAAACACCAGTGTGTATATATATATATATATATATATATATATATATACACATATATATATATTCATACTGTCACATATATGCGCTGTCCAAGTCGGACAAAAATTGTACATAGATTGTCAAATAATATTTGGAAAAAAATAATAGAAATACAAATCAAGGTGATGGTTCACTGAGGAAAACAATTGCGCAACGAGAAGCATCGACAGGCTTCTTCTTTCGATCGTTCTTCTCTTTCTTCACTTTTTCTCTTTTTCTTCTTCTTGTTTGTTATTTTTCAATTTCGAATATTCGATATTCACTTCGCTGAACGAAAGGAAAAAGACGGATACGTTTCACGATGAGCGTATGACAACCATGCATGCTAACGAAAGCATTAGGACGCGACACAAACGCGATCAGTTTTATCAATCCTCGGAGCAATCATATTTATTTACTTCCCACTTCGATCGAAATTATACGTAAATCTCTTTTTCTCCCGGCGATAGAGCACAGACAGGCAGTTCGAAGGGGGCAATATCGCTGTTTAAGGACGGATTGTCAAAAAGTTAAGTTGAAGAACGGCCTCGATTTAGTCCAGCGACTCCGTCGAGAGTTCTTTTCAGTCATGAAATTTTCTTTTCTTCCGCAACGACATTAAGCCTAGTGTTTTACCTCTGCGTTTTCAAATAGTATCTGCGAAATGTCCCCCTCGTTCGCTAGTAAAAAAAACACGTTCGCAAAGAATGAATGCGACAAGAATGACGAGTTCCTCTTTTTCCTTTCGTTCCATCCGTCTTCGATGCGATCGGTTATTTCTCATTCTTGTAAAATTTTGTTGAAGAAAAAAAAAATAAAATAAAATAAAATTGACGAAAAAAAAAAGAGAGAGAGAGAGAGAGAGAGAGAAAGCAGCAAACAGGCTGTGAGGATTAGTGCTCGCACGCCGTTTGATAATTTTTTTTTTTTTTTCTTCTGAAACCAGACAGAGGAATAATTTAGTCGGTGAACCACAAACCAGAAGGTTGATATTGATGTTTGGCCGGTGAAAGTGGGGCCAATCCATAAACGGCTGTTGGCTGCATATGTGCAGGCAGTGGATGCGCTGCATGACTTGCCAGCAACGGTCTGGCCGAGCTGTGATGAGCTGGTGGTGGCAACGCTCGACTAGAATCATATAACGTTAATGGAGACGAGCTGTAAAAAACGGGATAATGAACGTTAGAAAGTCTCCGTAATGCTCTAAAAAGGGAAATGAAACATTTGTTTTATAAAGATCATTTCTTCGTTCCACACGCATACGGTTTTATAAGTAGATAACATTATATATATATATATATATATATATATATATATATATGTATATATATATATATATATATATATACATATACGTATATATCGTACACTTAAGAGAATCGAGTAATCGACAATTTTCTTTTTTTTTTTTTCTTTCTTTACATTAAATACATCGTTCATTTATGCTTACGAAACGTTTCTTTATCTTTGTGCAATTGTCTAAGCAGGCAATAAATGGTCTACTTTGTACAAAACAAAGTGTGTACACTCGAGCATAAAATACATACTGTACCAACACCATCGTAATGGTACGACGTTATATCTTTTACATTTTAGGTAAGAAAAGAGATAACAACGCTAATGAAAAACAAAAAGAAAAAATAAAACACGAAACAACGTTCGTATCTTTTTTTTTTTTTCTTTCTTTCTTTGTTTCTTTAGAAAAGACCATCGATTATCCGACCGAATTATATAAATATACATCACAACGTTACATGCCATGTTGAGATAAAACGGTTGCACGGGAACGCACTATTATATTGCAACAATAACTACTACGATACGATCACAAGATATAACAATATACGATGAACTATCACTAAAACGAAAATATAATAAATGGTACACACATGCATGCATCAACTAGGTGTCTAGGTACCCACCCGGGTGTGAATCCCTGATAGGTGGGCACTTGTTGCTGCTGGATAGCAGTAGGAGCCTGAGAAGGCGCCGCGGTTACGTATACCGGGGGTGGCACGGCATGGGCTCTTGAACGTACATGAGCGTACTCTTGGTACAGGGGCTGCCCCAGATGCTGGGCACTTCCAATTACAGGCCCCCCTGCTGGACTTCTGCCCCCGCCACCGCCCCCAGGACTGAGGTGGGCCGGATGCCCATGATGACTGTGGGTATGACCCGGATGGGATGCCGAACCCACCACCTGGCTCTGCCTACAAAACCCAAAACAAAATCCATTCCTTCGTTATGCAATTCCCATGCGTTCTTTACTTACTGTAAGAAGTCTCTTTCTCTCTCTCTCTCTCTCTCTAATTGCAAGAGGACAGAGACCAAACCGACAGAGAATCAAGAGAGACCGATTGATTCATTCATTCCGAGATCCTTTCATCAGATTTTCGCTTTTACTCTCCGGTCGTTTACGTTCCGGGAATAAAATGGAAACTCATGCTGTCTACTTGCCCGATGTCATGATACGCAGCCCGTCTGTTGTCTCGACAACGTGTACACGAGCTGCCTGTCATCGGTTTGGTCATTTCTCGTTCAAAGAGAAGAATTTACACACATTCGATATAACTACATGCATATAAGTCTCCCTTAACGATATATCTGTTCGGCCGGCAGGTTCTTCTAAATCTATCCATGTGCATGATATGTTACATCCTTCGAGTGAAACGTGTAATTCAAACACGTTGCGAGAGATATATGCGACATATTATCCTCACCTATACTGATGCACAGTATTCGCTACCGCCCATTTCTGGTGGTCTCTGGAATGAGCAGCCGGTGGTTGAACGTACTCGTGTTTGTATTCAGCTCTCTTCCCAGGCCATGATACCCGCTTGTCCGTGCCGGTCGTATACACGATATGCTGCTCTTGAAGGTGGGGATGCGCGCTACTCGTGGTCACATACTGCAAGAAGTAGTCATGCATGTCATAGGCATCATCCTAGAAAAACATTTCCAAAAGAAAGATTACTAAAACAGGGGAAGGGGATATTCCAATGGATGCAGAGCAGGACTCCGTCGTGACTTGTTCCTCGATATTCCCACGAACTTTTTTCGGTTGACAGTTAACAAAAACAGTTAATTGCGAAAGAAGAAGAAGAAGAAGAAGAAGAAGAAACAAAAAGGGCAGATGAGAAAATGAATAGAAAGAAAAGAGACAAGGTAATTTGAATTAAGAGTTAACCTGATAGGTCGGTGGCTCTTTGCAGGCTGGCGCGTGACACGGATGTGGTGCAAGGTACTCAACGCCGGGCTCCGGTTTTGTCGCGACATTCACCATATTGCATTCGGACTGTACTTTGGCCAATAAACGTTTCTTTTGCGATTGAGACGAATATCCAGAACTGCTACTGCAATCAACAACGTATTGACGCCATATGCAAATGCCGAATGACATTATAATCTTTGATCGTTGATCCAATTACCTGCTGACGTGATGTTGTTGTTGGGGTTCGTGTTTAATTAACTGCGTAGTTTGTTGATGCTGAGGGTGTTGCGGCAAATGTTGGTATAGATGATTATGCGCTCGACCTGGACTAGCTTCGCCATCGCTATCACCGACAGTTACACAACTGATAATATTTTTCCGTTGCGCTCTTTGAGACGTACTATGCGTTGATACGTGACCGTTAGTATGCGACTGACTACTCGAATGCGTTTGTTGCATCGGTTGAACCACGCGTGGTGTTGACTGTGTGCTGGAAGTAAAAAACATGTATCGATCAGTTGCACGTGAAACAAATCAGAGAACGGATATCCCCATACAATTCAAAACACGTTAACACTGAGCATGAAAAAATGGCATTAAACGCTAGAGCTGTAAGTTATAGTACTTGTTAGTCCAAGACGACGTGGGGACGCGACAATTGACAATCCGAGCGTGTTATAACCGCGTGTTTCTAGATTGCCCTTGTTTTATATATATATGCAATTTTTTTAGTCTGCTGCAACTTATTTTGCAACAAGTGCGAAATATGACAATATACAATGGCTTATCAAAGAATTAATTTTTCAATGTGGCGTGGAAGTGTCGTGTTATGCCATGTTTGTTCTTAGCGATTATTAACCATTAATCAATGCTATGGTGTGTGATTGCGTGATACTACGTTACATTCATATACCTTCGAATGACTTCCTCGCGGACTGGACGCCCATCGCCAGACAGGCGAGTTGCCAAATTTTGACAGGCTCCGCATTGCCGATCTCCACAGCTGTCAATGATATTCATGCATGATTCCACTACTTTCTAGTCTAATAAATTACTAATATATATGTTCCACGGTGGAAACATCTATGGATGGAACTTATCGATAAATCTCAAGAAACAAAACGATAGACATTTGTGTACGAGGCACCGTGTGATTATTAGCTTTAAATCGATTATAGAAAGAAAAGAAAAAAAAAATGCAAAAAATTTTTAATACGGAGCAAGATAGTAAACAAATTAAAACATCCGGCTGGCTGTAACACTATCGTTACGGCTTTCTCTTCTAATTTTACAACTGCGAACGATAGTAGATCTAGGCTACTTTATAATATTCTACGAAAATAAGTAAACTAACTCACCATTTGCCCGGTGTTTCGTCTTCGCTATCACTGATCGTGATAACAGAAACTGCTGGTGATGGTGTATCGTGAATTGTAATGGTTTGCTGCCGACCAGATGTGACTTGATGGTGTTCCACGTTATGACTACTGCTGTGTTTGCTGCTGTGATGATGCTGCTGCATGGATTGCTGTTGCCAATGACCGTTCGAAGGTGAATGCCGTCTCATGTTGCTCGGTGGCGTGCTTTCCTTTACCCTCTTTTTCACCGGGCTCAATTGTTGCGTTTCTTTCTTATGCTCGTGCCTATGCTGAGACTGCTGAGGTACCGTCACATGATGTTGATGATGTTTCGTAACACTACGCTTGCCCCAACCTTGAGGAGGATGTTCAACAAGGGCGCTAGTATTGTATACTTCCGTGACAGGAAATACTGGCCGCTGATCCTTCCCCAAAACAAGGGAGATTAGTTAAAAATCCGTACGATCGATTTATGAAGGTAATTATTAGATTGGATAAGGTGGTAACGTCTACCTGCAGAATAGCAGAACTGTCGACAATGAGAGGTCTTCCCCAATCACCAGCATCGCTCAATAACGGCTGCTGTATGGCTGCATGTTGCGGTGGCAACTGCTGCCAAGATGGTACGATAGCAGCCATTTGACGACTTCCACCCGGCCAAGAAGTTTGCACGGCATTCTGTAATTCACGAATAAACATTTGATCATTTACTCGTGCATGAACCACCACTCTGACGTTTGTTTGTTTAAAGATACTTACGGTTAGTAACATTTGTCGTCCAGTTTCCACCATAGACACGGGAACTGCTGCGTACTGTTGTTGAGCAGCTGCAGCCGCAGCAGCAACAGCCTGCTGCGATATGATCGATGGTTGGATTTGTAACGGACCTTGTTGCGCTTGTGGAGGCTTCGTTGTGAAAGAGAAAGAAGGATAATTAACGATCGCGAGTATACATCATCATTGATGTCAAAATAAAAATCATTTACTTGGGCAACAACTACGTGTTTCGCAGGGCTTGGCATCGTCTGATAACTGGGTGGATGACATAGCAGACCAGGCACCAATTGATGCGGAAAATCGTGCACTCCACTTCGTCCGCTATTCGATCCACTAGACGAGCTACTGTACTGAGTCGCGCGACGACTACTGTTGCTGTATATTTGATACTAGAAAATAAAGGACACGCACATTGTCATTCAGAAAATAAATTCTGATATGCAAAATAATTTCAAATTAAATTTCAGCGATTAATAACAACGTTAAACGCTGCGTCGTCGGTTAAGACGCTAAAGGAAAAAAGAAAAATTTATGAACAAACCAGATTGTCATATCCTGTTTGTGTCCGATGCTCTCTAACCAATCGGTTTGTCAACTGATTGTTGAAGGTAAATGTTACGGCACTACCGTTCGTCGTCGGCACGAAGTTAGCTACCAATGACGTCGGTGGAGGTGGTTGAGGTGCTGGAGGAGCTTGGTGATGCGCTGGACTTGCAGTGAAGTCGCCGGCTCGTCGGCAAACCTCCATCATTTGGACGGAAGCTTTAACATTGTTACAATGTGCGTAATCGATCAAGTGGGCCAGCGTAACAAAGGCATGGTTCAGAGCCTCCCCAGGTGTTATACGACGCTCCTGCAAATAATAACACGGGATACGCGGTGAAAAAAAAAAAAGAAGAAAGAATGATTCTCGCCTGCTGTAGAAACTCTGGCTATTCTGTCTTTCGATCATAGTTGCATAGAATTAAAGCACGAACTAGATATTACTACCTGGTCCATTGTGAGCATCCTCTTCAAGAGGTCAATGAACTCTCTTCTATCTGCTTTTTCTGCCAGAAGTTGACCACCCTCCAAATCAGTCGGTACATTGACTTGACCAATATCATCGAGACAGTTAAAAATATACTTTCTCGCTTCCTTTGATTTGATACCAGTTTCAGCCTCGTGCTCTTCCGGTGTTTTCAAGCGCCAAAATGGATATGTGCCTGGAATTTATTCGATTATCGTTATCGGAACTTGTTCTTCCTCGAGAGATGACCAATTATCGCGAGACGATTGTAGAGTGCAATTACTTACTGTCCATGTCTCTGTAAAAGAATTTTGTTGTTTTGCTGGCATTGTTCAACATGTGTTCCGTTGGTAGGCCTTGTGTCTGACTTATGTATCGAATCTGATCGTATTCCGAACTACCAGGATATAGAGGCCATCCTAAAAACAATTCCGCAACCACACAGCCGAGCGACCACATATCTATTGCTTCACAATATGGAAGTCCAAGTATAATTTCGGGTGCACGGTAGTATCGCGATTGCAAATACGTGTTGCAGACAGCTTTCGACACGTGAGAGGCTGACCCAAAATCAATAACTTTCACACGATAAGGCTGACGAACTGGATCCACCAACATAATGTTTTCCGGCTTAAGGTCAGCGTGAATCAACCCCAATTGCTAAAAGCAAGATTAATTCGACGAATCAGACGAACCGACACGAGAGTATAAGTAGCGAAACGATAGGTACGATTACACAAAACGCGCAGAGAGCTCTCACCTTAAGTTTCAAAAGTGCGGTGAGTACTTGTTGGAGAATCGGTCTGATGTATTTGAGCGGTAGAGGTGAAAATTTGTTCTGTTTCAGGAAATCATACAGATTCTGTTCTAGCATCTCAAAGACCAAACAGGTGTGGGATTTGTGCTGAAAGCACTCATAAGCGCGCACGAAGTTGAACTCATCCGCATTCTCCTGGCTGAGTCGAGACAGGATGGAGACCTATTTTATCGGGATGGAAATTGTATTTGCCATAGTGTTAACGATAAAATTGACTTACAATATGTACCTCAATCTGTCCTTGGCGCGCATACGATGGATGGTTCTTCAGAATTTTGATGGCCACTATTTCATTGGTTCCCTTTTTCCAGCACTTTACGACCTAGGCACACGAAAAGAAGAGGCGAACCGTATAACTTCGAGGACGAAGGTAGAACGGAGAACAGAGTTTTGCAACGTAGAGAAGCGTCATTTACCTGTCCGAAAGTACCTCTGCCCAAAAATTCGAGGACTTCGTACTGATTAGTCATAGAATAAAGGACCTCGTGCTGTACCAACTGATAATCTCCGTCTCCTTGAGGGTTGCTGCCACCGCCTCCATTGGCAGCGTTAGTCACCTGTTTGCTATGGGCCGTCATGCCTGTCTGCTTGTGCTGTTGTTGCTGCTGCTGCTGTTGTTGTTGCAGCTGCTGTTGCTGTTGAGTATGGTGTTGCGACACTACAGTACTACCCACTGCGTTCGTCGCGTTGGCGGAGTGGACTGCCAGGCCGTCACCATTACCCTCCCTCGACCAAGTTTTTCTCTGTAGGAGGAATACACCTTATACAAAAATTTTTGGACGTTAAGAGATTGTAGGTAGTGTTTGACAGCTTTTTAGTTTGGTAAGGGACGATAACGACGATAACACACTTTCAGAACGAAACGGAACATTTCAGATGAATGCCCGACACACGCCGAGGCGCAACACAACACAACACAACACCAAACAAGCCAGAATAAATAACAGTATCGACGTGAGATCTCGTCTGTTATACATGAATATGCACAACACATGCACACATATGCACGCTCGCGCGCCGTTGAAAATTAGTCTCACGAACACGTGCCTGGTAGTAAAGGTGTGTGGCCAGTCAGTAGAATATGAAGGAAAAATTTTTTGGTTACTGATTTACGGTCGTTCCGATCATAATTTTCGACACTGACGTGAGGAGATTTAGCAAGCGTTAAGAAACTTTGCCGCTGCAGAGGTGGTACACTATGGAGGTACATAGTCCGCTGGATGACCGAGTGCATGAAATATGAAATGAAAGCCTTGGAGGAGCAATCGATAGGTAACTACTAACACCACACATGGAAAAATGACGCGAGAAACCGATCGTAAATCCGTAGTTTGTTTCACGATCGAGAGGTCAACGAAAATCAATTGCCTTTCCAATTGTCCCACGGGACAATAACCACGGTGTGTTGGATCGATTCGGCCAGGCATTTAATGCGATAGATAGGCAAAGACAAAAGGCGCTTACGCTCTTTATCGCCGATGTGCGAAACGAGGCCTACGTTCGTGAAAGTTAGTCCATCAGGGATATTAAACGATATTAGTCCGACCGCCGTACGCGATTACCATTCCACGAATACTATCTCTCTCTCTCTCGGTAACTCTCTCGACTTGGTTTTCTTTTTTTTTTTCTTTTCTTTTTTTTGTCGGACAGTTTTGAAATCGTCGTCGAAAGCCACTTTTTTGCGTGACCGAGTGATAAAAGTCGAAGATGTTCAAGGAGAGAGAGAGAGAGAGAGAGAGGAAAAAAGAAATGGCGAACAACACGATGACCATTCGTCGCCCGCGAAAAGGAAAGAAAGAACGCGCGCCACTATTTTTAGCGCGTCGTGACGTGAGTTTGTGTGTGTCGTGTGTGTGTGTGTGTGTGTGTGGACGATTGCGGAAACCAGCAACGAAAAAATAAACGGAAAAATAAAACGGAGGACAAATACCGCCGACAGACGTAAGTTTTCTTATCAGACAAGACCAGATAGATGACGAAACAAAATAAACGGATGAAGAACGGATTAGCCGTCGTTTGTCGTTAGCCTTCGGTCGCAGAAATCGCCGTCGCTCCGAAGAGGTGATGCGAGAATTGGGCCGAGAAAACAACGCACGACGTGCGTACAGAGGACGAGAAAAACACCTGGACGGAGAACGTAGGATTTCAAGAAGGTCGACGACGTCGGCTCTCCTCGAAATAAAGTCGAAATAAAACCGAGGCTGCTGTTTCGTTTCACGGCAACGTTCGCGTTGAAAGCCATCGTGGAAGAAGAAAAATTTCCCTCAAAAGTCTTTGATACGACTTACGAATGATTTCGAACGATTAATCGGCGCAAATATCGTTAGCAAAAAGGGGGGGGGGGAAGAGAAATCGCATTATTCACCGATTTCAATGTTATTCCCGAACTTTTAACGTGAAGCTTTCACTACTGTTCGTCTTTCGCGCGATTCGATCGGAGCGTCAACAAGCTGAGGGAGAGAAGAAATAGAGAAGGCAGCAGAAAGATTACGACGAGAGGGAGAGGAGGGAGGGAGGGGAAGTGAAACTGAGAGACGAGAGGATGAGTCGACTTTCCTCGACAGAATCACGCGGGTCAGAGGAGAGTTTATCGCTAAAAGGAAATTCGCACCAACCTTCTGGCCGCAACGTTGGTACGTGTCTAAGAGCTTGATCGTCGAGGCTCGTACCAGGGTCTGTTGGTTCGGGCTACTCTTCTGCAGCGCATTATTGTTGTGCAGCGAGCTAAATGCGGTATTAGCACCGTTCACGGAGTACCGTTGTTGTAGACCGGTATTGTCTAATTGGTAGTCGCCGGTCGATTGGACCAATGCGTGTTGGATCACCGGCTGACTCACGTTGTACTCCAACTTGCGTTTCTTGCTGTGGTGGTGAACGGTGTTGTTACTGCTGCTGCTGCTGCTGCTGCTGCTGCCGTTGACGCTACTCGCCTGCTGTGTTTGGATGAACATGTCACACATTCCCTGCAATGACACAACGATGACCAACGTTTTACTACGTAATCTGAGCGATCGTTTGCATTTTTCGTGGCAAAAGACTCGATCCGCTACCTCGATCTAGCCACTCTACTCTACAATTGTACAATCTCTAACGTTGCACTAACGTTGTTATCTAACAAGCGGTACACAGACACACAGACACACACCGTTGTCCACAAACAACGGACACTAAACTAAAGATAAAACGAAACGAAAGGAAAGGAAAGGAAACCAAAGCAAGCACGCACGAGCAGAGAACAACAGAGAATAGAGAAGAGGACGTAGAAAGAAGCGAGGCGCAGAGAGAATTTTCGTGCATATCGGTGGATGGATTTCATCCCGGAGCGCGTTGTTGCGAGCAGCAGGGGATCGAGCCAGAGAAAAGGGGGGAAGGAAGAAGAGAACCCATCGTGCGTCGTTCTGATTTAGGCGAGAGAAGCAACCGCCGACGGTGAGAGAGGAACCCACGGCTCGCCATTTGCCGACGCGCGGCGATATATGTGCGATGTATAAAAACGCACGCAGCGGCATGCAACTAAACACACAGCCACACGACCACCACACGGGGGACTATGAATATTTTAGAATATCCTTCACGTACATGTGCCTTTGTATGGTTCCACGCTGATTCGGGCCAGCGGCTCTCAAAAGGCATCTACCGAATATCAGGTTTCTGCGCGTTGACAACACTCCGAGTAGCTGCAACAGGGCAAACACACACATTCGATTGGTCTCTCTCTCTTTCTCTCTCTCTCTCTCTCTCTCTATATATATATATATATATACCCGGGAAATTTCCCCACAACGTGAAAAGCCCGCATCTGTTCGCATCTAGAGCGCTATATACCGGCTGTAAAAATAAAATTCTCCCATGATCGGTCAACTACACGCTGCTATCCGGAAGAGGATCTCCGCGATCGATCTTTGGAGCGCTCGTGCCTAGCGCCGAGCATAGACTTGCATTTACGAAATTAAGCTTCCGATAAGATAACGCTTCTGTGTTCTGTGTGTGTGTGTGTGTGTGTGTATGTGTGTGTGCGTGCGCATGTTTCTTTCCTCTTATCGATTGTGTGGAAGAAAGAAAAGAAAAGAAAGTTGCAGGTGTGCGTACGATTATCGACGTATGAGTTGTGTGTTACAACGTAGTGGTAAACAGTAAATAATAAGTAGCAAGTGTCGTACTGTAAAAAAAAAAAGAAGAGAGAAAGAGAGGGCTCGGCGTGACGAATGTTTTGGAAACTTTCGTTAGCTCCGATTTGGTCCACGATCTTCTCTCTCCTTGTCTCTCGGCTATCCTTGTTCACCCGCGTGCGCGATGCGCTCTAATTATAGTGCTGCTTGTCAGAAATAGTGTTGCTCCGTATATTATGAACGATCTACGGTACCGCTAAGTACAGTTACGTTTATGTTAACTGTCTCGTTACCCGGTAGAGGCGAGAGAGAGAGAGAGAGAGAGAGAGAACTGGTTCACCAGGGACAAGTATCACATGTACCACAAATACTCGGAGACATTCGCATCTCGATTGAACCAGTGCTATTGGTATGAAAATCTCGCGAGCGACAAATGGCTCGCGGAGTTTCGCGTTACATCGCGCAAAAGATTATTCCCACAAGAATAAATTCAGATTGTCACTGTATATCGAGAGTTCGCGATCGTTTCGTGCATTTGGACAATGGATAACAATTCACCCCACCGGGTGTTACCGATAGATCTGTCTATCGCGAATCTATCCCTCGTCGAGAGGCTAAATATCGATCGTTGTGTACAATAACTGATCGAGCTCGTATCGAGACGCGAATTCCTCACGCGTTCGCGAGGGCAACTATGTTCGCGAGCAAATCGCCTCGTCATCGTCGCGTCGTCTTCGTGCCAAACTATCCCGACGATCGTCAAGTTTATAAGACGAGACGAAAAGAGAAGAGAGCAAGTGCCGGGGCTAGAAAGTTTGATCTCACGGTAGCACGACCGCGCCAGAAGAGCAGAGAGAGAGAGAGGAGAACGAAGGAAAGAAGAACGACGGTAAATGTGGGTCGTAGGATAATTCCATCGAGAATGGCCGGCGATGATTCTCTTGACGCGGTACACACACCTTGCATCAGAGAGAAAAGCGAGAGAAAAAGAGAAAATGAAAAATGGGTTTACGCTGTTTCTCGAGGCACCATCCCAAGTACGTCGTAATAAAAGGAGCAACTTTACGTAATAGGTGAGCGCGGCAGATAGCGGATCGAAGGAGTTTCAGCTTACTTACACGCGACCGGTCGACCTCTGCGTTACATTATCGTGTCGGTTGGTCACCGCGAGGTTCAACGACGAACCGAGCGCCCCGCTCCAGGCTGTTATTTCGGTACTAATAAGAGAGACAAAAAAAAAAAGAAGAAAAAAGGGGGAAAAAAGAGAGACAAAAACTGAAAAGCAACGTCGACTCGAGTATTGTCGAGCGATAAATCGCATACAGTTGGAAACCGATCCTTTTGCATTGCAAAGTCGCGTTGTCGAGCGTCTACGTTCCCCCCGTCGTCCCGTTGATCTGCCCGAGCTTATCTACTCGCTAGGCGACTAGGCTCGTCGTATAATCGCGCCGAGAACGACACGGCACACAACACAATAACGAGAAAAAGCGAGTAGGCGCCGCGACCAGCAAACAACGCGTACACGTCTGCCGTACCTTAATCTATCTCGAGTTTTCGAGACTCTCTCTCTCTCTCTCTCTCTCGT
Source organism: Tetragonula carbonaria (assembly GCA_032399595.1). Taxonomy (NCBI): domain Eukaryota; kingdom Metazoa; phylum Arthropoda; class Insecta; order Hymenoptera; family Apidae; genus Tetragonula; species Tetragonula carbonaria. The sequence goes on from JAUCRC010000003.1 coordinate 2,903,359, forward strand.
GGCAGGAGCGAGTGACTCTCCAAACGGGCGGACAGCTATTGTTTCAATATCGCGATATAGACCGGCGACTGGCGGATGAGTCACTCTATCTTTCTCTCTTGTCTATCCGCGCGAGTTGCGCGGACCAGCGAAACGAAAGTCCGGCTCCAACCGCGTTTGCGCTTGTTTGCGAACGAGGCATCACGTCGTTCACAAGCCATGCACGATGCATTACGCTACCCTCGTACACCCACACCCACACACACACACACACACACACACACACAGGCCGTAATGTGTAATCGCTCACACAACATACAGCAGCACATACAGTTGAGCCTGAGAGAGTGACTCAATTCGATCGCGCTGGGTAAATCCCGAAACTGAGCTGAGACTGACCTAGCTTCCTGAAGGAACTTTTGCCGCGGCGCCGAGTCACCGTGCCCGGGCGAACAACAATATCGAACAAATTTCGATGAATCACGGAAGAAATTGCCGCGGCGGCCGGAAATTTCCCGAAGCGAAAAGGAAGATAAAGGGCGCGGATCAACGAAAAATAATGCCAGGCATCGATCTGCACGGATACACCAATTGGCCAATTCCTCGCGTCCGATACGCATACGTAACGATCCCGTTCGAGGGGGATATATATATATCCTAGAAGCTACGACGAATCGAGGGAAACACGATCGAAGGCGCCACGTACTAGACGTACAAACATCGTTTCACCGCTTTATCGTCTCATATAGGATAGGAATGACGGATCACCGTCCATGAAACGCTGGTATTCGATGGCCCGGACGATTGACAAACGAACGAAGAAAGAAGGAAAGTAACGAAAACGAAACTCGGGAGCGCTTTCTGTTTCAAATTCGCGCCTCGAAGCACGGCTACGCGACGATTATTAATTAACTCTTTTGCACTGGTATTTATATTTGAGAAGATTACCAATCAGCTCGGAATTATCTTTCATATTCGATCAAAATGGAAACATTTCTCTGGGATTATATATTACGAGTTAACTCGCCGTTCTAGTAGAAAGAATTTGAAAAATATGTATAATAATAAAGTGTAGGATGGCGACTATATATAGCGACATACGAGTGCAAAGGGTTAATTATTGAACGTTGTTCGAGCTCGCACACCTCGTAGTCGTAGTCGAATCGAAACACAAGACTGTAGAAGATGAAGAGGCAACGCAACGCTTGCAAACTCGCGTCGCTGCGAACAGCTTCAGCCTTTAGTCGGTCGTCGTAAATATCAACCGTCTGGTATCGCGATCATAAAACGTCTGCTGCGTTACGTCTTTTATTTATAACGTGCAATCGCGCGCACAAAAGTTCGCCGACAAATTGGATGATCATGCGTTAGACTTCGTCGTTTTTGCTCCGACGAGTGTTTGCTCGCGCCGCTAACAATCTTTCGGACAGAGAGAAGATAATATGCACGCGTGTTTGCGAGTAATCCGCGAGTATTACTGCGATCGTTGTTAAATTCAAGATCAATCCTCCAGAGAAACGAAGCTTTCAGGTGGAGGAAACACGCTTGTTGCTTTCAACGAATCGGGGAGTTGATGAGGATCGAGAGCCACTTTATCAAACGTTCGATTCAAAAATATCGGTGGCTTGACCCGTGTTTCCACGAGAGAAGAAGAGCCACCACCACGATCCACTCGGTTGCGCAATTTCAACAACCTCTCGACGACACGTTTTGCGACTCGTTATCCTTCCTGCTCGGAGGTGCTCATTTCCTTGCATTTCTACGACGAAGAAATATCGCGTGTGAAATATGCCCGATGGTGTAAGTACTTATCGGCGACACGCTGGATTTGAATAAAATGCAAATATGTCGGAAGACAACCGACGAGCGTCAAAGACAATTCAGTAGCGTGGAATTTGATTGAATCGAATTTGATCGAATGCTCTCTCTTTCTCACGTCGTGGTGTTCAACTTTTAACACTAGAACTACCGACAATTAAGACGAAGTTATTTCTACCAAAATTATTTTGACGTCTAATAAATAAAAATAAAATAAAATTCATTATATTATTTCTTTAGTTATCGCTGTAAAAGTTTGTCATTGCATCGTTGCGGGGAAAAAATTGTAACGTGAAATAGAAATTTTAAAATAAAATTGTATAAACCAGTCATTTTGACTGGTGTGGTAGTTCTAGTGTTAAGGCGGATCGGTGACGCAAGTCGGAAAAAACAAATTGTGTTGCCCAACGTCGCGTAAGCGTTTTCCCGAGCGTTTCGGGCATCCGCTCTCCGCGAAATCGCCTTATCGTCGGCCGATTGTTAACACCTACCACGCAATAAATACTTCCTTTGTAAAATTCTACGTTCTCCTCGCCGTCCCTTCGACGTCGGAATTACCCGACCGAACCGCCATTCTATCGCCCTTTTAATTTCGCCGCCCTCGTTCGAGAAACGCACTTTCCCTCCCGCGATACGAGCGCTACGATGATGTTTACGGGTGTAAAATCGAGACGCTGTTTGCCCACGACGTGCGTCACAACCTCCTCCAAGGCCAGAGGTTGCTCTTTGAATTTCAAAATCACATCATTCGTCGAAATTCTGATTCATCGAGGACATTTGAATGAATTCTAAATTGTTTCCCAGGTGATTGTTTGTCTCGTCGGTTGACTACGACCAGGTTCAAATTGGGTTTGTACAGCTAAATAATAGGAAAGTACTCGAAGTTGATCCTTGGTCGAGGACTTAACTCAACTTAACGACACATTTTCGTGTCACACTTAACGTTTCATTTCAAGAAACCTTCGATTTTAATCTCACACTAAAAGAAATTCGAGAGAGAAAAAAGAAAAAGATTCCTCGAGAAATCGAGTAAGCAGAGTAAAAATCGAAGAGGAGCATTCGAGAGTCGATTCGACACACCCGGTTTTTATCCAGGTTTTTTGTTCGAAGAAACACCGGTAACGGTAATCGCAGAGCGTTTCTATCGATCAAACAGCACGGTAACAAACGTTCTCGCGTTCTATTTGCGCGATTGACAAAAACTCAAAAATGCTTAACCAAATGAATCTCGGAGCATGTCGGGGATGGTCTCGAGTGGAACGGTAGTTTACGAAAAGCGAGAGACAACCAGATCTCTACTAGATAGAAGCGACGAGTTTCACGTTCCAGGGGTGCGAGAATAAAGAGTAGCAAAGTTTTCGCCAGAATGAAGGATTGTTTAGACCATGGTACCTAGACGAAAGTTATAAAGCCTGAAAAGTTTCGTCGAACAATACACGTGAATGGACATTGTTTTATTTCATGGAGGAAGCAACATTTCCTCTTCCTTTTCAAGGAAAGAAAAGAAAAAAAAACCGTAAAATCTAATTTTAAAACAAAAACAACCAACGATCGCGGATATCACTTAGCACTGAAATCAGGATTTTCAGAAGAAGATCTTAAGAGTGAGGCTCGACCATCGAAACTCACTGTGTGATGTTAACCTAAAGATCGACAAATGTCACAAAGCTGCTATAAGAAAGTTACGTTCGTTTAACGTATCGATCGAAACAATTCGGTTTGCTCGCGCAAAGAACGTAGCTAGCTAGCTGGCGATCGCCTTGAAATCACGAAACAACCACTTTCGATCAAACTTCCTCATTGGCGTACAATTTCGCGTAATTACGCGATATTTCATTGCAGTGACTCTAGAGACATGACGGCTGTTAAGCATAACTTACGTACATGCTTCGCCCTTCCTATTATACACGGTGACTCGTTGAATTAAGGAAAAATGAAAAAAGATCACAAAAGAATCCGACTGGATCACTCGGCAAAGGAGCACTTTCAAGTTCTTGCTTTTTCGACAAAACGAAACTTTCGAACGAGGGGATCCTCCTTCGCGCATCTTCGAATTACACATTTTCGCCACACGGAATAACTCTCGGACAATTGACCACCGTCCAGTTAGAAATTAGACGAAGAATTAGGCAAACTTATACGTACTTCTATCTCAGAAATCATCATGGAAAACTTGCTCAATCTGCTCGATTCGACGGTTTTTGTACGACTGCTGAACAGTCGAAAACAGTCTTTTTGACCAAAGTTTTGTCACTCCCCACTCCGAATTATTGTGAATAAATTTTCCTAAACACTTACCGCGTTTAACATTCATTTTATGTTTATTGGAGATCCGGCTCGGTCGTAAACCAATCGGTGAAAAGCTAATTAGAGACGGATTATATTTGCCCTCAAACAATCCCGAAATCGCATTGTAGCTAACACGCCTGACAAGTTTTCAAAACTCCCCTGGAAACGAGTGCCTCTCGCAATGCAATTACTTACGTTGTTCATCATTTACGTCCACTTTCATTTCCGTGTCGATCACCCTATTATATACGCTATAAAGTATACTGTCGTAAAACGAGCGTGCGTTTCGCGCGGTGAAAAAAAAAAGAAAAAAAAAGAAAAGAAAAAAAGACGTGGAGGAGAAAGTGTCGTTGGAAGGAAGTGGTCGACAGAGAGGAACAGCAAGTCGCGAGGTGCGGCAATGCCCTTCTGAAACGTGCGTTCGCCACGTGTCAAGTGTGGCGAGCCTCCCGAGATGGCCGAAAGGCCATCCCGGAAGGTCACGCCTGAGGAAACCTAGCAGAAACGTAGAAACGATTATACATACACACACACACACACACACACACACACAAAAACTGGTAATCGCGCCGCGTCCGCCGATTGCCACTTCAGATTACTCCGTTCGCTTAGCACAGACTGCCAGACGTCGTTCGATAATTAGGAAACGATAATCAAACGCGACAATACATAGAGAGAGCGCCGTCGATCGATGCCGCGGATGAAACGCGCGCGGAACTCCAGCCGTAGCAGCGGATGAAACTAATTGGATTTTCAAGCCGGCAGTTCTTCCGCGGGAGAAACGATTCGATTATATTTTCCTTCCCATCTTGAAAATTGCTTTCGCTCTTTCGTTCCGTTTTCGTTTCGAAAATGTGTGTCGTTCGTGCCTCTCTCTGCGAAAGCCGACTGTTTTATCGATCAATTTTTCTTGGTTTCATCGCTCGACGCGAGGTTCATCGAACAACTCACTTACGCAGTACATTCATTTATCGCGAAAATATGTACAAATAATTCCAAGGTAAATTTAGAGGAAAGAAAACAGCACTTGGAGCACTTCGCGACAGAGCATGTGTAACGTATAAATAAAAAATGCTTGGTGAGACTCACGTCGTACAAAACGGGCAGATATTCCAATATATTTCCCCCTTTAGACGAAGCGTTGGCCTAGTAATGGTAAATCGCAAAATCTGACATCTATGTAACAACGAAAAGATCACGAAAAGAGAATCGAGACATCGACCGACGTCGCGAAGTACTTCTCGATCCGTCGCTAAGCTACATTCTCAATTGGAGAGAAAGAACCGATACGAAAGTACTGGCAAACTAGTAAGGAAGTAAAAACCGTATCGCCGTGTTTAACGCGAAAAGTAAACGAGGATGGTCGCGAGGTTGGTAAATGATTCCCTTGTGTATCTATAGACATACACGTTGAAACGAAGCGAACGACGATGCGCGGCATATAGGAAATTTCCATGCGAGCTTACGCGCCCGTGTGAAATGCCCGTCGAAGCAACGAAAAGCGCTGGAACTTCGTTCGTGACGAACCACATACACACACACACACACACACACACACACACGTATGTACATACATGTACGGTCCGGTTGTCAATGTGCAACTCGGTGACACGCAGAAATCGCGATCGAGCAAACGTTTCTGCAACGCGACTTCCTCGCCTACGTGGTTCGCGCAGTTTTCACCGCCGCGACAGATGTTCGTTCGTTCGCAACGGAGAAACTTCTCCACGGCCGTCGGGCACGATTCTCGTTCGATTTCAGAGATACTATGAGTTTCGTGGGATTGCGCAACGTACGTACACGTCGAGATTCACGCTCGTTGCGATTGAGAAAGATTGCCGAAAACATGGTTTTGCGATCGAAAGTTGTTTATCGAGCGCGAAACGCGAACGTACACACACACACACACACACACACACACACTACCGACGATCGTTCCTCGTCGATGAAAGATCGTGAATCGACGAAAAAAAGGCGACAAACCGGATCACGTATCTTGATCTACCTAACGATGATCTACCCAACGCGTGCAAACCGACATTTTGAGGTTATGTTCGCCGTCTGTCGAGCCGTCTCTCGGCAACAGATGTTCCCGATTTCGCTTCCCTTCTCGCGATCCTCCAGGTAACTGTCGCGTCGATGTCCGCACGAAACCTGGTGCAGAGGTGAAAAATCTGAACTGTCACGTTGCCAACGTGGTCAATTTACAACGTACGATGGGCCGGCCACAGCCTTTACAAAAAAGTTTCGCGCAACGAACGAACGTACGGCGATTGACTGGTTGACGTTCACACGGGGGAAAACTTTAATTTGTTTACGTTTCCCGTGCGTATCGAACGTACGTGTATCTGTGACGAGGCTATGTATACGCGTACGCGATATGACAAGGCTGTGCAAGAGTTTCGGCCGAGAAGGGAAATGACACGCGAGTTACGCGAGTATGACGACGTTGTCCGGTAACCTGTCAACCCTGAAAATCATGGAAAGGAACACACCGGGACAATGTGTCATTTCGGTATGTTACGCGAGGGACAGACGAGACACGGCGTGTTAGAGAGAGAGAGAGAGAGAAAGCGAAGGATGGCGATCGTCGGCGAGAAATAAAAATAACAGAACACAAGAAGGGAAGAACGTACCTCTCGCTTCTTGGCCAGTGTCTCTCTGTCGTTCAGGGACGGGTCCGACGATCACGTCGTAGCAGCATGTTCCGTTTATCCCCGGGTTGCCTTTTTCCCCGTCTGGTTTATCGGGCTCTCGTTAGCGACACACAGCCATCTTGCGTAGTGCCTGGCCTGGCTCGGTCGCTTTCGGTACGATGGCCTCCGTTGGTGCGACAGAGAGGGCAGCCGCGGTGAATAGGGGGCTGCGAGAGAAAGAGGGAACGAGATGTAGCAGACGAGAGAGCGAGAACCACGGCCCTGCCGAAGTGCGTGTCCCACCAATACACGCCCGCATATACACCGAGGTAGCACCAGCAGCAACGCCACACCGCCGCCGCCGCCACCACCACCACCACCACACCACCACCGCCGCCACGACCACACACTACCAGCACCAGCACCACTACTACCACACCGCCACTGCCACCGACGACGTGGAGGCACTGCACCTCTCTCACAGTTTTCGCCACTTTTTCGCACGGCCCTCGCCCACCACCGTCATATACATATTTCGTGGAGCCGCCAGCGTTTGCGCGCACCTTCGTTTCACACGACGGACCTTCTCCCGGGAGGACAGGGCACCACGGTACACACCACGTATCCGTTTTATTATTATTTACCCGTTTATCAATGTCTCCAGTTGTCGTCGGCTCTACCGATCATACCTCTCTTCTTCTTTTTCTTCTTCTTTTTCTTTTTTTTTTTTCTTTTTCTTTTTCTTTTTCTTCTTCTTCTTCTTCTTTTCGTTTCGTTTCGTTTCGTTCTCTTGTTAGAGATGCATCATCACTGTGTCACCGTCGCTGCCGTTCATCGTCTCCCTCATCGTTCTTCTCGTCGATGCTGCTGTTGCTACTGTACCATCTCTTCTCGTTGCCACTGTTCCACCACTACTGACGACTGCCCGTCGTACCTGTCGTTCCAACACTTCCAGCACGCACGACCACGATCGGGGGATCGCTCGGACTCGACTGCCGCACGACCGACCCGCTTCGGCCATCTTCGATACCTCTCGGCAGTTTACGCTCACTTTCCGCGCAGGGACGACCACATCGTGGGCGCATCAAGCGCCCCCGTTCCCGTTTCCTCTCGAGTGACTCATGTGCCACGCTCTGACGTACACGCACGCTAGAAACCATCGGGCGGCCTCTTTATCGGACGAATCTGCGGGACATATGGACGCGCACGTTAGCGTTATGGACGACGTAAAAATCTCAGTCTATCGCGTACGCGATCCCTCCCTTCGCACGATTTTCCACAAATCGACTCGTGCATCGGATTTTTCGCGCAAAGCGCTCTTCCGATCTCTGTACGCCGTACCATTCGACGAGAATCGCGAATGACGTCGGCAAATGACGTCGATGGGTCGTTAATGCTCTTTCGACATATACACATGTAGATGATGATCCGTGGAATTTTCGTTTTCATTCGTCGGCATTTTTGTCTACGAGAAACCAGGCGTTATTGATTGTCACGCAACGCAATTTTGTCCGTTAATTTTGCAACGTGGATATATAAAAGTCTCGCGCGATTGTTTTTGCCATCGATTTCTCGTGCCGTCGCTCGCGCGCTACGGTATGCCGCTCTCTGACGGGGAAAAGCGAGATCTTTTGGCCAGACAACGGTATATGAATGAACAGTCGAACTGGCGATTTGTAATCGTCGCAATAAAGCGAACGGAAACGAGTAAAAGACAGAGCGATCTAGACATTTTCACGGCCCTGTCAATCGTTGATTTGATCGATCGAACAAACTTCGGCAAGCGCCAAGTCGAAAGTCTTTTGCTTTTGTAACGAATTCGTGAAAATCGTGTCGATGACAAGAACGCGTGCGATGGGTAGAACAATACTCTTTATCGGACATGAAAACCTGGCAATTTCTGAGACGAACACATTTTTTTATTCCCGCATTATTTCCTTACGGTGGTAACCGTAAAATTTAGCGCGCGTTCGATCGAACGACAACGGAGAAACTCGATGAACCGAACATTGATATCTTTACACGACTACTTCGAATGACGGAGTATTAATAACACGATGATGGTCTTTTTGTGAATTACAAAAATAGCCACCCGAGTTTATATCTGGGAACTGCACTGCACTTTTTCTTAGAACCTCTGTGATCTCGAGGAAGTAAAACCGATCGTTCTTCGATCTGTCGATATACTCGGTCGACCACGTTACGACTATGTTGCGTTTATCGCGAGAATAGACGGCTACGTTCTATTAGAAATTTCGGCGTCCAGATTAGAAGATAATTCGCTTGCATCCGAGCCAAGTGAAACCAGATCTTTTTACGTCAGTCCCCGCCGCGTCTAAAGATACAGCCACGCTTTTTCTCGTATAGTATACGAAATTCGATCTCGAGCCACGACTGAATGTGAGAACTCGCGCGATCGATAATTATTAACGACAAGAGCGGTGAAGAGTTTCTCTCTATCTCTCTCTTTATTAGGGAGGGGGGAGAACTCTGTGAGAGAAAAAATTGGTCCAATGGAAACGAATCATATACAAATATATATTGTACATTATACGTTGTATTCTTATATATATATATATATATATATATATATATATATAGAGGGTGTCCTAAACTTTGATCCACATATAAAAAGAAAAAAATTTTAGACAAAGTTCGCTTTGTTAGAGAGTTATAAACGAATATTGTATGCATGAAATAGATAGCATTTTTCTTTACCATTTGATATCTACTTACGATGTACTTTAAAGCAAAAGATTTATTCAGCAGAAGTAACTCGATGTAGAGAACTAGCGCAAAGAATTAAAAACGTAATTTTGTCGAAAAATCCAGCAAAATTCTCAGTGCTATTAATATTATTATAATTAATACGAAATTGTTAGCACAAAAAAGATACGTACATTATAGCGACGCTGCCTGTGTACTGTAATATGAACATTTACATATTTCGTACAATATTTGTTCACGTAACAAAGCGTTTGACGTCAAATTTTGTATATTTTGATCTTCTTTCTATGTATAGGTTAAATTTGATTGGAACATCCTGTACATGTCTTTCTCGAATTTTTATATTTTTTGCATCATTATTATGCAACCCATTATTGGAAATTGCTATTATTGGGAATTGCTATCGCGCCACGTTACTTCTTTATACAGTGAACTATTCATAGAAAGAAGATTTTGTTAATGTTAATCCTGCTGTTTTCGCAGGCAACTAGGTATATTATTTCATAAAAGAGAAATCACAACAGAAAAATGTCCCTTTTTTTTAAAGTAAAAATCGAATCGAACTAACAAGGGAACATACCGAACTCCGAATCTCCGAATCTCCGATTTTGATGAAATTTGGCATGAATGTAGTAGTTTCCATTCGGCCCGATTCGAGCGTCGTGGCAAAGGCGAAACGTTCCGATCCTATTAGAGACTTGCCTGTTCTAATCGCGTACTTGGCGACGCCAATGACGTCATTGGCCATTAAAGGACAGCAGCTCTCTCGCTCGGGTGGGACTCTAATTTTCTAATCGGAATGTGAAAATCCAACAACTCGTCTGCAATACTCGGCGTGTTCGCGATGTGCTGCAGGCACACGCAACACACGACGTCGCCGGTCTCGAAGTGAATTGGGTCCACGGCACCGACCCAGAGGAGGGTACAATAAAGAGAGCCAGAGACCGTGTACGACGGTGTACGCCTCTTCCACGATCCCACTCTTCTTCCCAGGCACACACGGTGCTGCTGCACCCCACTCTAACCGTCGCGCTTCTGCACCCTACTTTTAAAAATCCCTCAACGGTTTCACGGCAAGTGCCTTCGAAAATGGACAAAGAGAAAGAGAGGTTCCGGGTGCCTGGAGGCACCCGTTTTTCGTACGAAAATTCACGCGCTCCTGTCTGACCCGAAAACACAATAAATAGCGTTCGGCCCCGTTATTCTCCTTTCTCGGCCCGGATCTCGCCGTGTACGTACACCACACACCATCGCGGCGTATACGTCCATCCGCTTTCCCAGAAAAATTACACCGTTCTTCCGTGCTAACCGTGCAGAGAAAATTCAATCCGAGATTAACCGTGTTACCGCGCAGAGAAAAACATATATCCGTCGTACGACAGGGCAAGCATTTATGAAAAACATTGCCTCCCGATTCCTTTTTCTCGTTACCTCTCTCGTTATCTAGAAATTGGGTGTAGAAAAAATTGGGGAAAAAAAAGAATGCTTCGCTTTTTCCCTTCCAATGCTTTGAATCTCTTTCACATCGAGATAGAGCGTCGTGTTTTTCCTCCGTTTTCATTGCCAGTGGCTACCTTTCCCCCGCGCAGTACGCGCGACCTGCGTGTAATACGACCGCGAAGGAAAGCGACGCGACGCGGACGAGTGGAATTGCGACTCGCGGATTCGAAAGTCGGCGGCGACCAGACGATAGAAGGAAATGTGCCGTGTCCGGCTGGATATTAGGTGGGAAATTTAAAACTGTCGTCGACCAAGCACTTTGATTCTAGTGCGAGTAGTTTTACGCGGCGTTTCTTTCTTTTCCTTTCGAGAAAAGCTCGAACGGTTACGTGCCACTGTCCATCGTCGATATTAGCCAGCTGAAATCGGCAAAGTGTCTCACCTGTCTCGCGCGAGTTTTCGACCCGACCCGCACCGTGCACGCACCGCGGCGAGATTTTCCACGTGTCACTGGGTCACTGCACTTGCCGTCCTGCGCGGCAACGTGAATACAGATCGCTCTTTAAATATCAGAGTACCGCGAACGTCCGTGATCGCCCGCGGTCTCTAAAGTTCAGCCAGAAACGGTAACGACTTGACGAAAATACTCGAACACACGCCGATTCGCCGAGATCGATTTGGAAGAAGCAGATTCTGACTGATTTTCAAATCGATCGATTTAAAGAGTGACAATAACAGCGAGTGGCTCGTGCAAACGTTCGAACGATACTTTCTCGCGAGTCACTTCAAGTATGGCTATCCTTGATCGTTCTAACGTACTCGTCGGGACGACAGATCGTTGCAATAGCGTCCGCTGTAATTGAAACACTCTCTCTCTCTCTCTCTTTCTCGTCTCACCCGAATTAGCAGCAAATTGTATAATTCGAGCACGGTACGAACGAATGGAAAACACGCGGACACGGTGGATTCTCGCGAAACCGATGATACGTCAAACGAACGGGTTGGTTTACCGTTCCACTCGAAACGAGCCAGACAGCTGTGCATTTTCGTGAGAAGCCTCGCGGCACCGTCGGCGCATCGTTGCGAAAAATCATTCCCGCGTTGAACGTGGTTTTCTACCTCCTTCTCCGTCTCCTATCGCGCTTCCCTGTTTCGCGCAATGCGAAACGAGTTTCCAACACGATTCAATGCCTCGGTCTTGCAAATGTGAAAGTACATTACTACGAGCTCTGAAAGTCGTGTTTGCTCGAAGGTTTGCCTCTCGGTGAGCGGCCCTGGACCGTTCACCGAGGAAAGAATCGGCGAGTGAGGACGAGAGGCATACACCATCTGGTATAAAACGAAAAATCTCCGACGAATATATACGAAAAACGACGCCTCTGATTCGTCGATTCGACGATTAACAAGCCGAGGAAATTGTGCTCGCGCGATTCCGAATGGCAGCGGACGTGAATGTATCCGTTCAATAGAATCTTTTCACGTCTTAGGGCTGACCGTCGATACGTCAATCTTCCCTCCCAGCCGCAATTTCCCCTTATAAAATCCTCTTGGCCCAGGTAAAAAAAAAAAAAAAAAAAAAAGAAAACCTTTTCGACGTGTATCGCGTCGAATTTATTGAACTCGGGGAAAATATCTACGAAATCCAGGCAAGGGGAGTCGAACACCCGGCCGAATCCTTTGATAAATCTCTTTGTCCACCAGCCTCTATTCTTGCCTCTTCTGCTTGGCGAAGATAATTTTGTCGAGCGTTAACGGCTCGCTCTTGACAATTTTTATATCGCTAGAACGCTATTTTTCGATGACGTGTCATCGAAATCAAGAGAGGAATCGTCGATTCGACGAGGTAGAAAACATGTTTGTTTTCGTTTTAAATCGCCGTGAATTTTCAATCGCACGTATCTCGCGAGATGGTTGTCTTCGATTGGGAAGCGACGAAATGCTCAGAGAATTTCCGAACGAAAAGTCGCTCGCTCGAGAGAGGCCAAGATGAAACAGGATCGTTTCGTTTCATTTAATTTCGATTAACTTCGCGTCGACCTCGGGCAAATATTTATAACGCCACGGTGCGTCACCGTGCAAGCGGAAAAATACTCGTACGCGTAAAAAATATCGGAGAAACGCGAGGCAACGGTAAGTAAGTCGCGCTCGGGAAATGTCGGAGGAAATGCTACTCTGTCCGAGGTACACTCCAATCCAAAGACCAAAGAGAGAGAAAAAAAAAAGAAAAGAAAAGAAAAAGTGACGTGCAACGAGTATCAAAATTTTCTTTTCGTATCGACGTATTAACGTCGCATCGTTCAAGAGATGTCGTATTGCGTCGTGCGTTCAGTTTCACCACGTTCTCTCCTATCTCCAAGATTCAATTAGGAAAGGTTCGATCAATCTAATAGACGAAAGGCGTCGGCACGCGACTCGAATGCTCAAACGAGTAGTAACTACCAAGTTACTAATGTCGATGCTACATTCTCTGTCCAATCGATGTTGCTACTACGTGGCATATATCTTTACTTTCAGCCAAATCATTTGTCGAGACGAAAGGGAGACTGAAAATTCGATGATCATTAGCAGAGTTCATCGCTGTACAGTAAGAACGATGTTAATCCGAGCCGAAACCAACGAGATTCGATCAAACGAGCGACGATTCGCGACGAAACAATAGCGAACGAAGCTACCTGCGCAAATAGAACCCTCCCCCTAGAATTACTAGATTCGTTCGGGCACAGAATAGTTCGTTTTCAATCAATTCAAGAATTTCTGATTGCGCTGATGGCTCGTACATGGCTTCCGGTGTATTGCGTTTTAATAGATCCTTCCAGGATGACTGGCAACGATTCGATGGTGAACGCGCTGCAACGGCGAATTATCGCCACAATTGATAACAATTTGTTACCCCGTGTCCTCCATACCGGCAGAGGGACCTGGCCAGTGAACCAGCTCGATGACGTGATCCAATCAATCCGATCTGGCCAATTTTCCAACGATCGGCCAAATTTTCTTTCCCCAACTCGCTACGATCACAGGCAAGAAATATCAACGGCAGCAGCAATTTTCATTTCGTACAGACAAAGTTCCGACAAATGCTCCACTCTTTCTTTCTTCTAACTTCTTTTCCTTTTTTTTCTTTTTTGTGTGTAGATTTAAAGTCGCATCGACATCAAGATCATTAGCTACTACATGGTATTCATATTTCGTGGTATTGATCTGGGTCCATTAACACGTCGACTGCCACGGTACTTTTCACGATCCCGGTCTAAGAAGCCAATTTAATTTAATCATATTATATTATTAAAAACTCCCATTATAGTACATAGTAATCATCAAAAAGCGTATAGAATGTTTTTTTTTGAAAAAAAAGATCTTGCAAATTAGTTGGCTTGTGTAAAGAAAGACTATTAGATGGTCCAAAAAGGTTGCATTACATATTATAGAGATATATATATGCACAATGCGCACAAACTTTTTCATAGAGCAACTTCTTCTAAAGTAAAACTTATAAAGTTTAGAGAAGCATTCGTCGACGCGTTGATTGTCGAAGAGATTCAACCAGTTTCAAAAAAAATTAGATTGCAAGAGTTTCATTATTTAGAGAGTACTCTCAATTATGTCAAGAGAAGCCAGCGTGGAAGATTGTTTGAAAAATGATCACAAATAAAAATATTCTTCTGCTCGTTGATTTCGAATAAACTTTGTATTATTATACTCTCTGTTCATTTATTAATGAATTTTCTGTTCATGTAAGCCGATAATGATTTTTCGTTCTCTTCCCTGATGGACTATGAATCTCATCGTAGTTGCACAAATATGGCAAGTAAATAAACTGCGAGATAACTCGTAGTTGGCATGCTAGGCAATAACACAAACTACGAGCTATCTCGTAGTTGGCAGTCAACGTGTTAAGAATTGGAGTGTTTTCTTCAGATGATTTTGGGAAGTTAAAGCAATGGTGTAGTCTTCTCTGCCGCTCAAAGTTTGTGCATTCGCATAAAATGTGTTGTTGCTGTGAGAGATTTCTGGCATCTCTTGCAGAAGGGAAAGACCGTGTTCTTGAGATAAGGTGTTCACGAGTTATTTCGGTGTGTCCTGTTCTCAATCGGGCGAGTATGATATTCTTTCTTTCCCGGTTAATCCGCTAAAAGGAATTTCTTGGTCGAAGTCATTCAGTCTATATTGTGGATCTTTGTTCCGCTTCTTTCTTGAAACAATTGGAGCAACGACTGGAGAATAATTTTACCACGTTGTGCGTGGATTGATGCGCTAAAAGCCGATGAAATTCACAGTTGATCGATAATTAATTAAATAACAAAGTTAAGCATACATCGTGCGATATTCATCGAAATCTAGTCGCCGCAATTAAAGTGACGCAATCAAACCTACTTAAAAAGAGAAAAACAGTTCGGTTTTATCGCTTTGCAGCTTGTGTGATCAAACTTTACTTGGAGAGGTAGAGAGAAAAAAAGAAAGAAAAAAAACAGAAAAAAATCCCTGTGCAAGTTTTAATAATTCAACATATACGTACCTTGAAAAGTGAAAAGAAATAAAAAGAAAGAATAAAAAGAAAGAATAAAAGAATGCCAGATAGAACAATTTGTAACAAAGGAGGGCAGCATTGAAAGCAGCAGCACGATCGATACCGAGTTAATCACATTACCGAAGCGGTATATAATTTTATTACGGATAAAACTGACGCGAATTCGCTGGCTTTCGATTCTTCCGGATTCGTCCATCGGATTTGCTTGGCCAATCTGCCAGGCCGGAAACGAGTCTTATCGGCTTCCTCGAGGCATTTGATAATCGGACGTTAATTGCGTTTTATTAAATGCAAAAGTGAGCAAAAGTGGAGCGACGAACGCGTTCCGAGGGCCCCCGTTGACATTTCATTGAGAATTTCTTTCGATCGAACGAAGCGCGGACAGCTTGAAAACCTTCTTTCAACGAACGGAGAACTCTGACAATTTCATTTTTTTTCTCTCTCTTTTCTTTCTTCGTGTCGAACGTAAAAAGTTAAACGGTTGGCGAAAGTCTTCTTCGAACACCTCGTATTTTCAAATTTGTTTCGAACTTTCATCGACACGACATTCTACTGATTTGTCAATATCATCGCGTGATATGATATCGCAACGTGAACGTTTATCACGAGTATTCGTACTTGGTGAAAGAAACGAAGTTTAAGCAGAACTAATGGTTTCGTAATAACGAAACAGATCTAACATCGCGTACCTGAGCCGATTACAAGATTCAATACATATGCAGGAACCAACGCGTACAATCGCAGAAGTGGTGACCCTGCTTGACCGAGTCGACCGGGATGATCTCGAAGTCGGCCGTGTGCCACTCCACGTATGTAGCTTTTATCTATTTCTTTCCTTTCCTTTTCTTTCTTTTTTCCTCCACCCCCCCCCCTTTTATAACCGGTCACGATAAGCTATCTTTTTAGCTGCGACACCGAGCTTACTCAGACAGCGAGCTGGCTCGACTCCTCGAAACGCATGGCGTACCTTTCCGTTTCGAATCCTCCTCGCGACTCACGCCACGAATACAAAACGTTTTCGACTATACGCGACGAACGTACGGTGTCGTCTACGTTGCGGTACAAGCTGAACACGTTCGCATCATCAGTCACCGACAAAGTCGAGTGGCGAACAATGGCGGGGTCTCGAAACGATACGCGGGTGTTACAACTTTCGAGATACATCAGGTTGGAAAACGTGCGTTTTTCTTCTAATAGACGAGCGTACGTGCGTGCATTGAAATGTAACGCTTGAAGCGTCACGTGTGAACAGCAAATTCGTCGCGAAAATCTGACAAGATTCAGCTGATCGTTCGAACTTGGAAGGACGAAAGTTAGCGACCTCGAGTTAACGATTGTTTGTTCAGCGCCGATTTCCAAAATGGGGAAATCAAGCGGGAACATTTTTTGCTGCGCTACTCTTCCCCCCACCCCTCAAAAAAAAAAAAAAAGAAAAGAAAAGAAAAGAAAAGAAGCGCTGTGCAAGCTGATAAAAAATTATCCATGTATGGCGAAGAAGTCTTGGAAATCACGGCGGTGCGTCAGTGTGTGTTACTGATGATATCAAAGCGTCCTTGGAACTACGCGGCTTTGTCGAAGAGGATAAGAACATTTTCTGAATCATAAAGTTACCTGAAGAAATTGGTAACCGAACAAAATGATTTATCAATGCATCGATAAAGAAAAAGCTTTCCTTTCTCAGGTAAAATTCGTACTTTCATTTGGCACGCACAATGGAGAAAAGAACGCTTTGTAGTTGTTCTTCGACCAATCCAATACGTGCACACTGCAAAAACGCACACAGTGGACTTTTATTATTTTTTTTCTAAAAATAAGAGAACTCGTATAGTTAGTACTTTTATTATCTTTTTTTAGAGTTTAGATTTTTCATTAGTATTTTTATTATTTCTTTTTAGAAAATAAGAGAACTCGTATAGTTAGCGATGAAAAATCAAACGCTACCAGAAGACACGAACAAATTAAATATATTTTACGAACGATATAATATATTTATGAATAAATATATTTATGAACAAATTGAACATATTTTATATATCGAGGGAAAGATCGGCTACGCAAACGAGCCGTCCTTCGTCGCGAATAATAATTATAAATTATTCTAATTCTAAAAATAAGAGAACTCGTATAGTTAGTACTTTTATTATCTTTTTTTAGAGTTTAGATTTTTCATTAGTATTTTTATTATTTCTTTTTAGAAAATAAGAGAACTCGTATAGTTGGCGATGAAAAATCAAACGCTACCAGCAGGCACGGACAAATTAAATATATTTTACGAACGATATAATATATTTATGAATAAATATATTTATGAATAAATATATTTATGAACAAATTGAACATATTTTATACATCGAGGGAAAGATCGGCTACGCAAACGAGCCGTCCTTCGTCGCGAATAATAATAATTATCGTTAATACCAGATTATTATCCGCCTGTTAGATCATGCTTCTTTCGTTCGATTGTGTTCCGCACGATGATCGACATAATGGACAACGATCGCGATTCGAAGAATGGAGCGAAGGGATGTGCGTTCGAGGAAAAATTCACCGCTGGAAAATTTGGTTTTGTCCCTGAAATTCCGTGAATTCATGCTAGAAACAGAGAAGCGAAAGTCGCTGGCGAAGGGAGCCGACGAAGGTGAGCTAGAAGGTCAAAGGGCGAGAGCAGGATTTTTCGTCAGGTCGCAGCAACGTGCGCGTGGTGAATGATAAATAAATGCGTAGATGACGACACCTGGTGGCCTCGTGACGAAAGAACATCAAGACCATCGTTCGAACATCGTTGAGCGAGTTCAGTATTATTTTTCACTCGATCGAACGGGAACTTAGAATTGCAAATAAAATAAAATTTATCCTCGCGCACTTGCGAGCGTTTGTTCCATTGTATTCAAATTCGTGATTTTTCATCGAGCTTTAAGCATCGTGGCAACGTGTCGTCTCGAGACGACATTTTTGGGGGAATATTGTCAACTTTGTTTTGAAACGAGAGAGAGAGAGAGAGAGAGAGAATCGTTTAAACCCGAAATATTCGTAGAAATAGCGCGTTACGTGGCTGCTTTGAATAATTATCAAACACGGTACAAATTGTCGGACGTTTTACGTCCGTGTTGTTCACTATCAAGTACACACGTACACAGGTATATATACATACATGAGAGGCGCGTCCGTAGCATCGATTATCGATTCGGATGTAAATAGACGCGAATGATAAATTTATCAGCGGACGAGTCACGCCGCCTTGCCTCTGATCGGCTTGGCTTCCTAAAATGCTCACGCCATTTCGTAGAACGAAAGCTTTCGGCGACGATCGACCGAGAGGTTCGCGCAAAAGGCGACTGATCAAACAACAAGATACGCGACAGATACGCGCGAAAAGTTTCCCATCGGTAAACGGCAAACAACGAATATTATCGTCTGTTTTCGTGCGACTGTTGCCTCTATGGCGTGCCTTGAATCTTTTTATAAAGCAATCGATACACCACACCGGTGAACCGCCGCGAGCGTATCGCTAACCAAACTGAGGTCCTTGAAAGAAACTATAGCGGGCGCGCTTTGTACATTTTCTCAAGACGAAAATAAAGTCGGCTGAGCATCGAGTGTGTTTTTCACGGCACGTCATCGATTGTACTTGTTGCGTTGTTTTCGAACTTGCTTTGTTGACTGTATAACGCGCGCGACTGCTCGACACAACCGTTTTTTAGTTAGGTTTCTAGAGTATTCTCAGAGTTTCCCACGTAAAACTTATAATCGTGAGCGTTTACCTTCGAACATACGAGAGAAAGAACGCATCGACGCAACGACGTGCCACCGAAAATACGAGTTTAATGGCGGCGATTGTTTCACTGCGTCGTTAATGCGAAAAAATCAAACCGAGCGCCATCTAGCGGCCGAAATTCTTACAACTCCGAAGATAACATATCCAGACGCGTCTCATCGTCCGCTTGGATCGATAACGTCGCGTTTTGACATTTTAGACACCTGTAAAAAAGGTATCTACCTTAACGTTGGACGGAAACAAATTTCATCGAATGTCGGTAAAGTAAAGTTTTTCAGTTTTTTAATAAATTTATCGAATATCTTAAAAAGTTAAATTTGTCTATCAGCGATAAATAATCCTGTTATTTTATGCATAATCGTAGGTAAAGAAATCTATCAATTTCCATTAGAATCGTGAAATTTCAAGTAAACAATTTGAACAAATTAACGTAAATCTACTTCGCCTGAAATAGAACGCGCGATAAGTTGTAAAAAAGTACTCTTTCTGGTGAATAATTAATTTGTAGATTTTCTAAAGACTGTGATTTACGAGACGTTTTAACGCTTTTTGTTGGATGCGGCGCACATGTGGAAGTGCAGAAAAGCACAGGTGAAACATGTACAACCGGTGGAGTTCTTCCGCTTTTAGAAATCGTAAAGCGCAGGTGCACGCAGTTGCACAATGAACAATGCTCTCTGGTCACAAATATTGTATTCCTGTAACGGTCGAACACGGCCGAAATTGATAGCGAAATCCTTCCGTCAATGTAAAAAAACACGCAAAACTGTCCTTTTGACAGATAGATTAGAATCAATCAAACAATCAAACGACACGTACACAATGGTTCGTGAAAGACTTTCGAACACTGCAAATGCATCATGTGAACTCATTGTGCGACTTTTATTTGAAATTTTATCGACGTTACAACGAGACAAAGACTACCGTGATTCGTCAATCATCAGGAATCAATGTTGTAACGTTTCCACCGTAATTATAGTTCAACGCCGTTATAGACTGTCACCGACGTCGAACAGGAAACGAACGATGGACAAAAAACACGAGTCTCGGATCGGTGCAGTCTGATGCATATTTAGCGCCACGCCTTGGTGAACCCATTGCTAATTGCGGTGCCCTGACGGCATTAAAATGTGTGAAACAATCGCAGGACGACATTTCAATATTTAATCGGTACGTACGATCGGACACGAATAGGAAAAAAAAAGAGGGAAAAAAAGAAAAAAGGAAAAATTGGCCGCTGGTCGCGCTGCGAGCACACGAGTACCATACTTTCGACGGAGGATGGTCGCAGGAGGAGGAGGGAAAAAACTTTCATTCAGGTCGGCCAATGTTATTTCCCATGAAGCCAACGAAGCGCGGACGAAGGAATTGATCGCGCGTGCAAAGTTTGAATTTCGTAGAATCCGATAGCTCGATCGTGGATCGAACGGGCGCATGTATCGACGGTCACGTGAACCATATGGTTCACGTGCCCCCAGCATGGAAGTAATGGGTCACGATTACACGAAGAAGACCCTCGTCGGAGGATATTCGTGTCACGCTGTTTTGTGACGCTGATCGAAGACCGAGCAATAGACGGAGTTTGTCACCGAATGTTATAAACGTTGCAAATGCGAATATCGCAATGGAAATTTTATCAAACGGATTTGATCGACACGAGTGTAAACGATCTTGAAATTAGTAAATTACTAAATTTAAAACGCGTCGAAACCTTTCGAAACCTTTCCGCTGACAGGAAAGCAGACACGTGCCGATGATCGTCCCCTTTATCCGGAAGCGAATATCAACGGAAATGGATTCTTCAAAGGATTCTCTCGGTCGTTGCCGGTTCTTTGCCGGACGCTCCGTATTTCAAAATGGCACCCGCGCCAAATTGCCCAAATTGCAGTTAGAAAGATGCGAAGAATTCTCAGCGCACGCTTGCTAATGTTAACGATGCAAGTGGAAGATGAGCTAGACAATCGTTGGTCACTTTCACACGAGCGTAAAAGGGGAAAAAAAGTCCTGCCAGGGTAAATGGTTCACGGAACATAAAATTGGCGCGTAAAACAGCGACGATCGTTCGGTTTCGCGTGTTTGCAGCTGTCGCGTGTGAATTAACGAACTGTTTCGCTCGATTTCTTCGGGCCGTGGCATTGTTTCACAGTCATATTATGCTAATTACGAATATTCCAATTGGTAGGAGCGTATATTTTACTTCATGCAAATATAGACCAAGTAATGCTCAAATTTCACAAAATATTAACATTAATGTCCAGCCATTATTCACAGTCCACTTGCTACAAAAGTATTCCGGTCTTTTCTCGCAGTAGGCAGCATTCGTGATTACAGTGAGATTGAAATACATGGTACGAAATTTTGGAATAGTAGAGAGTATAACTGAATCGATAACGACGAAGAGTTGTCGACAATTTACAACTGTTATAACCTTGCGAAAAGGAAAATGCGACGATCGACTTGATTTCATTTAAAAGCGTAAAATCTGTATTTTCACAATCTCGAGTTAGTTTTTTCTGACGATGATCTTGCATCATGCAGCAGCTGGGAAAGTAAAGATATTTTGTTCCTTAAAAAAATGCAGCAAAAAATTTTGTTCGTGATCAGATCGATCTTAGTCTTGATAACTCCTCTTTGCAACGACTTTTTAAAATCTGTCGTCCAATTTTTCTTTTTCTTTCTTGAAATTTGAACATTAGCATTAAATGACGATTCGGGTCTTCCTGAATTTTTAATTCTTCTAACGTTCAAAGTTTAGTAGGCTCGAGAAGCTTGTTGTTCTTTGTTTCTCAAAACGATGGCGGATTTAGTCTCGACGAAGAAAGTTTGAAATATTTGAATTTCTACAATTTTGGAAAAAGAAATGCTTCTACTTTCTCGCTCATTGCACAACGTAGAATCTCGGTACTGCACTAAACCTATCAAGCGGGGTCAAATGATCCTTTTTTAAAATTTCGTTTAGAATATCCTATATATCATACATATATACGCGATATCCATTATATCATACATATAACGCATTTTTTAATATTCACTTTTTTCCTTGTGTTTTGAAAAAAATTTTGTGGTCTGTCTTGCCTATCGCGAGGGATCATTTGACCCTATTTATATTCTTTGCATAAATCGGTCTTTGTCTTCTGTTATCTTACTTGCTACCTAAACAAAAATTGTTTATTTCAGAGTATGCCTAGCAATTTTCTTTATTCTTCTATTCTCTATTCTTTATTCTCTATATATAATCTTCTCTAAATATGCAACGTTATTAAAAAAAAAAGAAAGAAAACAAATGGGGTCGAGTATTTTTCTTCTCAGTACTATCCAGCAGAAATGACTACGGGAGTTACAAGGTTCGATTTGATAACAGAAATCGACACAGCCAGCCCTTAGATAAACCGAGAAATTCGTCTTGATTACCGAACGTTTGGCGCAAATTCATTGAGAACAAGTCAAGCTGTGATAAAACCAAGATTTATATTTATTTCAATTGAGAGAAGAGCTTGCCACCAAATATCAAGAAGAGCAACAGAAGCACCAGTAAAAACGATCACAGATATAACTACAGATTCGCGTGACCGAAAGAAATGTCAGCTAACATTCTGCAAAGGCAATAAGACGAACAAAACCGAATGTAAAATGTGAAAAATACGTATGTGATAAGTGTACAATCAAGAATCCTATAACTTACAAACGAATGTGGCGAAACTGAACAGAATAAACATTACTTATTTTTAAATGTAAAAAGATATATTTTGTTCATCGTCATCATTGTTTATAATATATTAAGAAACGTTCATGCTGTATCAAGAGATATGTTTCTTTCTCAAAGTGGTCGCACGAGCCCTGACGGTAGGAATAGGTATACACGAAGGCTCGGCTAGGTTTAGTGTTAAAATGAAATCGCAAACGGAATGTCACGATTTCCTTTGCAACTGTTGCAAGTTGAAATCATCGATGATTTTTCATCGATTCGATTATACCCCGTGACTATGTGTCGCGATTATGAGCTTTGAGAAAAAACCAAGCCAGAGACTGATACTCCGATAGAGTTGCTCGAGTCTGACAAGTCCAGAAACACGGGATAATCGCCGGGTGAGCAGACAACGGACGTGTGTACAGTGATTGTGATACGAATTCATCGTAGCAAGGAAGAAAAATGAGGGTTGTAATGTAATAGCGGCTTATCTGATGCGGCTTTCGTTCCGGTAAATTTCAACGAGCACGCCGCCTCGTCGAGGAGGATCGGCGGTAATACGCGAGCGTTATTACGAATTTGCATATCAGCGATACGCGCGCTGCTTCCCTCCTGCAACGTACAGTCCGCTTCGTGCGAACCTCTACTCGTTAATTTAACTTCCTCTCGCTTTCGTCACCGTGGCGTCGACCACAGCAACGCGCGTGCACGCTCCGAGTTGGAAACGTATCGCGATCTAGAGCAATCGTCGCGATTAAACGACACCCTCCACCTCCGTTCTCTCTCAAGCGTTGAATTGTTTTTTTGTTTTTTTAGAAAATCGAGAATGACTCTCGGCTAATGACACTGTAGCTTTATATCTTGTTGATTGTTCAATAATTTCGTTCGAATCGATTCGGACCCTCGGAGTGAATGTCTACAAATTATTACATTCGTCCTACGTTTATTTACGCGTCTGCACCCGTCACACTTTATAGACACGAGATGCGCCCGATCAACGCGTTCCTGCAAGCGCAACAACTGCCAATCAGCCTCAGAGTACAAACTCCGGAGGCCAGCCACGGTCAGGTCGGCAGCTTTTAGTATCCCTATTGATTCTGCAAGCCTGCTCCCGTGCTGTGAACGCAAGCAGCTTCTCCGTCGAGGAGTTCGTCGCACTCTAGCACCGATTCGGACACCACTAAACTGCCCCCGAGAGTCAACAACCCACTAAACTTGTCTAAAAATTATTACAGTGAGAAAGTGTAGTTTTTCAATTTCGTCGGCAAAGAATTGTCGAGCGCCGCGGTAGTGACGAAGGCGTCGCACGTCGACGTAAGAAATTCGTGTCACGCATCGAGCTATCGACGTATTCATCCCCTTTGTTCCTGCACCTTTCACGATTGCATTGTGGGCAATCGTTCGTCCGTGAAAAGTCCGAGACGTAGGTCCAACGAAGGGGTTGGCAATCCCGTTGGAGTGTGTCTTTGACAGATGGCCGATCGAGCAACGTCGAGATCGATAAGATCGATTTGCTCGAATTTCAAATAACGTGGATAACAACTCCACAGGAAATGGCGATCGTGAAAAGAAAATCGTCGCCAGATGACGATTGCTAGATAAACCTCGGACGGCTAGACTAGTTTTATCCTGCGGATTCATATCGGTTCGATGATCGAGAACGTTGCATCATGCGTTTTATAAACAAACGTCAATAAGAAAACAAATTCTGGAGCCCATGTAAATCAGAAGGCTGGATGTGTTAACACTTTCACACACACACACGTGTGTGTATATATATATATATATATATACTTGATTTTGGATTTCAAAAATATTGATATAAATAAGTAAATGAAAATATTTGTTGACACTGTATCAAAATATTCTACGTATGAATCGACGATAATAATTTAAATGACGAAATAAATACATTCGTGCAATCGTGCTTCGTCTCCAGACAGAAGCCGTGTTATAAGGAAATCAGACTTAATTGAAAATGCAGGAAATGCGTTCTATGGAAACCTCGTTACGAGTAAACATAGGAATAAGACAAATCAGACTGATTTATACCGCGTTATAAGAAACTCGGAATTAATACAAATTGAATGAATTCGTACCGCGTTATATGGAATCTCAGAAACAAATAAATTGTACATAAATCAGACCTATATTCTCAGAAAACTGCATTCTCAGAGTATCAAATTGCGATTGATACGGTTAATAAATAAAATTTTACAATAGAAATGCCAATGAATATGTAGAATTTTACATATTTGAATTTAAGTTTATTGAATATATAATACATAGTTCGTATAACAAAATTATAAACTAAAAAAATTGTTTCCAACAAAGAAACTTAATTTGATACATATTAGATTGTATTATTCATCGTCACTGTCAGATATTTGCAGTCTAACTCTTTTTTTTTTCCAACTGGTCGAAAATCCTCCTCGCTTTGCAAATTTTCTTCTTGGTTTTCAAATGTAGTTTCATTTTCTAGTTTCTTCCAAAACCTCTTTATACGGTGCCAAGCAATTTTGAAATTCTCTTTTAATAATTTTGCACTGCCCATTGTTGAAGGCGCCAAGCTTTAACCAAATTCAGCCCTTTTTTTTTACATCATAACGAATTCGTTATCCGTGTCTTCTTCCACAAGTGCATTTGACAAATGATAAATTTCTAAGCCGTTTGAGTTGCTGGAACGTTCTTGTTCTTAACGAAAAACGCGTTATAGGAGGCTTGACTGTATTAACTCTGACAAGAGTAGCGACAAATGAAAGTCTGAAATCAGTCGCATCGATCAGGATTCGATTGCTATAGTGCATTAATAAAATTACAATGCTACAATAACAAAAATTATACCTGACTGTTCATAACACACATATGAAAATAAATATTCGTTGCATGTGACTGTCATCATTTGAAATATATCCCGCCGGGAAAGTGCTAAGAACTGTTCATCGACAAATGGACGAAGAATGTCGAAACATGTCATGAATGATAGTCTCGAAACTGTTGGTATAGTACGTATTGGAAAGGAATTTTACATAGAACAGCCTGAAATATTTTTCACAATATTTTCTTTTCTTACAGAATCAACGAAAGCCAGACGATCGTCCCACTTTTTCTCACAGTTTCATTCATCTCGACGCGGTCGTTTCTTGACACTTTTCCTCGCACGAAAGAACAGTTTTTCGACGTGCATTGAAACCGACGAATGCAAAAGCAATATAGTCGACACGTCTCGTGCACTTTTTTTTTTTTTTTTAACTTTGATCTCAACGCGACAGAGACGATTAGCCGACGTAATTGTAGTTTGCAGAAAAACACGCGGTAATGATTTCCGGCCCAAATGGCTTGAAAATGTCCTGATTCCTGAAGGTTGGCCATTGGCAAACAGCTCTCTCCCAGAGCAAAACGGTGATTTCTCGGCAAATTTGGAAAATCGCCGGAACGGAGAATTACGGTCAGCGGTCACAATGCACGACGGTCGTGGTAGGCCAGGCATCGGCAACAAGATCGTTCTTTTTGCTCCTACCGTTACGAAGGATATGTCGTTTACCGATGGACAAACATCACTGTGAAAAGAGCTGATCGGTTTCCCTTTCTTCGTGGTACAACAAAACGGGATCGTTTGGGATTCTAAAAGGAGCAAAAACAGGCAAAGGAGGCGATTGACATGTGGATCGTTTTCTGCGAATCGTTTTCGCCGATCTGTAAATTCATTTGATATATAAATTTATGCGAAAAAAATTAGAAAATTACCTCATTCTCTACGCGAGAAATTAATCATTGGCGTATTAATAAACTCGATAAGGGAATATCGAAAACAATGTAATCACATGTATCTTAATGTATCTTAATCGGACCCGATATTTTTCAACATTCACAGTTGCAGATAACAGCTATCGTTCGATCTTTTGAAAAAAATCGATTCTACTTAAAAAAAAAAAGCGGACGAAAAACGTTCGACGTTTAACATTGTCTTTTTTCCTCGAGAACGTGTGCAAAATCATCAGAGGCAGCTTCGTACTAAACTATTTATATTTGAAATTACGCTGCTCGATCTCGAGAAAAATTCTTTTCGCGACTATCTATACTCTGACGAAGGAAATCATCGATCGTGAGATAGAACGCGCAACAGTTGAAACGATATCGCAAAAAATAGAAGAATGTTACCAAGAGTCTACAAAGAGAGAAAAAAAAAGAACTATTTTGGATGCTAAATAAATAATGAAATTTCGTCGACGTGTAAGATTTTCCTGCAAAAAAAGAAAAAAAATGCACTGTACAGAAAACGATGAGTAAAATAAAACGACGGATGCTTTTACATTATTCGTCCGAACGGTCATTGAAGTTCATAATTATAATATACCTACGTATAACAATGCAACCGACTTGATAGAAGTTGCTGGTTTGCCAGCGAACCAATGACTGATCGTAAGAAAGAGAGACAGAGAGAAAGAGAGAGAAGGGAAAAAATCAGGCGAAACCGTGAATTAGGCAGCTGCCAGGAACAATAACGAGAGCAAAAGAGAGCGAAGGGCTGCGTTTGCGTTTAATACACGGTTAATGCGGATTGTCGTGGGCGCATGCAACCACATCCTGTGCAATTTTTGTCACGCTTGCCACGCTCTTTTTCAATTTCTCTTGCTTCTTACACCCACGTCCGAGCGAGCACACGAAGAGGGCGTCCCCCTGTCGAAATCGCAACCACCCGCCAACTACAAAAATCAGAGGGGGCAATTGAGGGCATTATGGCGTTTCACTGATCCCTACGGTTAACCACTGTACGCACTAAATCGATAATAACGATCCTATCGTGACGTCGTAGTATGAAACGAAACCGGTTGCAATCGATATTACGAAAATGGCGCGCGAGATGTATACGTGCGTGATCACTTTGCTTAATCTTAATTATTTCCTTGTTAAAAATTAAGATATAAACTTATTTCCTTGTTAAAAATTAAGATATAAACTTCTGGACGTCCAAAAAGTCGAAATAAATTGTTGATATAAAATAGGATCCTCTCCTCGGATAGAATCAAAAAGAAAGATGTTATTAAAATTTCGATCAAGTAATAATGTAGCAATTGCTCCTGCTAATACTGGTAATGATGAAATTAATAAAATAACAGTAATTGAAATTGATCGTGAAGATAAATTAATTCGATTGATAAATATTTAAGGAAAAGTTTTTTTAATTATAAAAATAGTTGCAATGAAATTTAATGATCCGAAAATTGATGAAATTCCAGCTATACGAGTTGAAAAAAAATTGTGAAATCAACAGATGGAGATGAATATAACGATATAAATATAACGATAATGGTGGATGTACAGTTCATCCAGTACCTGTAATACTTTTCTTAATTAGTCCCTTGGTATTTGACTTGGAAATTTTCGTTTAATTTAAATTTGTTTCAATTAATTTATCGCTCAATCAATTTCTCTCTCTTTTTTTCCGTAATGACGGTACAAGAAGCAGCTAGATAATCAGCTTTTATTATCAGTATTGATCGGCTAACGTTACTCAACGTGACATGCAACTTCTCGATAAAATTCGACTGAATTAATTGAGAAATGAGCAAGTCGGTGATGCTAGAAACATCTCGGTGAAGCTAGAAAAACAAAGCAGACGGATAATTTAGCTCTATTGTTTGTTCTCACGAAGAATGGCGATAGCCGTTAAATAAATTTTCAAAACACGTTATTGACGCGAGTATCGAATAAAAGAGATATACCTATCTATTTATTATCTCGTTTTATCAGACGATAATGCTAATACATATATATTTAAGAGTAGGGATAGAAGCTCCTTTATATAGGTCTAGCATATATATTTCCTCTCATCGTCGAGTTCTTCTTTTTGCTATTCTTCGGATTACCCTGCCAATTATATTTATATAATATTATATATCGCGAGTAATTAAAGGTGTCAAAGTTGGATACGAGAGTGTGTAACTGTGAAGGAAAACATGAATCGACGTCATTTCGAATTTTTATTTCTATACACGTTGATCGTTATCGGTGAGTTCGTGCAACGAAGTTCATCGTAGTTTTGCAATTTCCATTCTAAAATGAAAATATAATTTTTTTATATAGCGAATGTGAACATCTATAAATCTACGTATAAAAAGTGAAACATGGTTTATCGCGTTATGAAATATTTTAGCGTTATCCCGTACCACCGATGGGTCAGAGTCAGCGACAAGATCGATAAATCAAATCACAATGGCTGATGCTAAAAAGTTTTCGTACGTTCTCAATAGTACGACAGCAAAGCCGTGCATTTTGGCAAATATGAAAATTACGATCAGGGTTTCACATAAAACGGAGAACGATAAGGCATGATCTAAATACAAAATATTGTACTTGTACTGCGTGTTATGTTATTCTAAGTAGTTGATCAATATGATACTTGCAGAGCAGTTATACATCTTGGGAAGTTCCACAAAATGCAACAATAGAGGGTCATTGTTCGATTGTAATATCAGATATGAAACTAACTTGGAAGGCCAAGACAAACGATAAAGAAAACTCTATTAAATTTACATTCATCAACGATCACACAAATTTCTCGCTTTTCTCCATTGACCTTCATATTTACCGAGATGAGAAAAATATCAAGAATGCTACAGGTAAAGTATAATTCGGTGTTTTGTGTATATATATATATATATATATATATATATATATATATAAATATATATTTTTATTAATCTCGTATTTCGTAATTTTCAAATATGTACTTTAGACGCAGAGCAATGGTTTAATGCGACATCAGATAACGATCTTTATTTATTCGCCGCGTCCGTTAAAAACGAGATTCACACGTGCAATGAAGAAACAATACAGAAGGTCGGAAAGGCGGAAGTACATATGAACAATGTTTCTTTAATCGCATTCAATAGAGACGATGATGTTTCATCGCGTCAAGGTAAATCATAATCACAATGTCATATTTATAATTAAATAATTAAATAATGATAGAATAATTCTATTGTGTAACAAGTTTGGAAAGATAATATAACAATAATAATAATAATAATAATAATAATAATAATAATAATAATAATAATGATAATAATGATAATAATGATAATAATGATAATAATGATAATAATGATAATAATGATAATAATGATAATAATGATAATAATGATAATAATGATAATAATGATAATAATGATAATAATGATAATAATGATAATAATGATAATAATGATAATAATAATAATAATAATAATAATAATAATAATAATAATAATGATAATAATGATAATAATGATAATAATGATAATAATGATAATAATGATAATAATGATAATAATGATAATAATGATAATAATGATAATAATGATAATAATGATAATAATGATAATAATGATAATAATAATAATAATATAGTAGATCCTACATGAAAGTAACGTGATGCCTTTTTAATCAACGTATTTATTACGCATGCTTTGATAATTTCGAACTTAAAAAAAAAGCAAAAATTTAAAAATCTAACAAACGTTAATGAATTTGCAGAAAACAAATGTTCTGAAAAAAAGGATAAGGAAAAGAAAACGTTCCCTTACGTTTTAAAGAGTAAGGATAAGTATTGTACAATGGCAAGGATGTCAATTTTTGTGGAAGCACCGTACAAAACGAAACAGTCAGAAGTAAGTTTCGAGGAAAAAAAGAAAAATAAGAAAAAAAAGAGAAAGAACATCCCTTAGAATTAGAATCTTAATCCAATATTAATATTTGAATATAAATTAATGGCATATTTTAGACGAAGATTGCAAACATAACAGTTCCAACGATCGCTTCCAAAGTTAATGTCAGCGGAAATTGTTCTGATAACTTTGGAAATATGGAATTAATTTGGCCTGTATCCTCGAGCAATAGTCGGGCAGATGCGAACGAGAAACACAATTCAATTTCGTTTCTTTTCGTCAAAACCGAAACGACTAGCATGGTATTTTACATTAAGATCGAGATTTTCACGGACGAGACACAGTTTAAGGACGTCGAGAGTACGTGCATAAGTAACTGTAACCCACTAAATTAAAAAATACGTGGCTTTTTGCTCATGTTAAAACGTAAACGATAAATCTGTTTAGAGGTAGGTGAAAAAATTATAATAGACACGAGAATCGGTAATCTGTTTCCGGCACCTGCCAATGGCATCTATAGTTGTCCAAATGGAACGAAATTTACGAGCAACAGCGGTAACGTAACCATAAGCGACGTTCTCTTGGTCGCGTTCGACGCCGAGAAAGATTTCTCTTCGAAGAAAGGTAAAATATTTCGTTGTCAGCTCGCGCTTCGAACGATTAATAAGAAAATCGATTACGTGATCATTGGACGAATATGAAAGATCAGAAATAAAAAAAAAAAAGGAGGCTAAATTTGAATTTTTCAGTGATCGATTGTAGAGGTTTTCTCTCCGAAGATGACTTCAACTATGTCGTAAAGGAAAACGGCATTACCTGTACTTTGGCGAATATGTCGATTACTGCGACTCTGTACGAGGAAGTAATGCCCTAAAATATGTGATGTGCAACTTTGTTCTGCTATTGTTGCAACGATATCAAATCTTAGACTCTGTTCTCATTATAGGGTCCAAAATTAACTGTTCCATCTAACGCTGTCGCAACCGGTACCTGTAAAGCTAGTAAATACTCTCAAATGATACTAAGCTGGCCAACTAATATTGATACTAATATTAATGTAATGAATAATATTACATTTCACATCGGTCAAAATAAGACTCACTTCTTCGTTTTCCAAATAACAGCTGCTATCTATGACGATAAGAGTATGTTTAAGAATCATTTATACATGAAATAGATTCGTGTATCGTATTCCGTAATTGACGCATTCCCCAATAATTTTAGATAAGACAATAATAAATGGCGAGTCGTATATTGGCATCGAACTGTTTTCGGCAGCTGCGACTAACGGATTTTATGATTGTCCAAACTCTATAGACATAAAACTTGACGACATCCATCTAACAATAACCGATGTCGCTTTTGTCGCATTCTATACCAACGAAAATATATATTCAGCGAATGGTAAGTTAACATTGACCGTTCGATTCATTTGTTCCCGATAAACTTGCAAATTCTTCCAAGACACTCTTACAATAAGAGTGTCTTCGATTTTTTAGTGACAGAGTGTCTCAAATCGGATCCAGATAAACCAGCAAATTCTACTACTGAACCACAGCCAACAACTTCAACAGTATTAAGTTCGTCTACTACTGAACCTGAACCTACACCTAAACCTACACCTGAACCTAAACCTGAACCTACACATGAACCTACACCTGAACCTAATCACAATGCAACAGGCTATAATTATTTTGTGGCTTCTACACCAAATGTATATTGCATTGCAGCAAATATGTCGATCTCTATAAAAATACCTTACAAAACGAAAGAAAATAAAGTACGTATCCTTCGAATCTGATCTATTCTCATCGCGATGTACGCTTGATAAGAATTTATGCTTACTATTAAATTAATATTGCACACTTTAGGTCGAAGAGGCAATTTTGAACGTGCCGATTAATGCCAATGTAACTGGCAAGTGCGAGAAGAAATTGTCGACGATGGAATTAAATTGGATCGCGAGTTCAGAAACTACAGAAAACAATACGGTTACGATGAATTTCGAGAAAGATGATTCGAAATATTTCGTTAGCTCTATGAATCTGTCTATTTATCTAGACGACCAACATTTCCCTAAACACAATAATAATACGGGTAAGAAATACCAGTATAAAGTTTTGCATTATTTACAGAAATGAAAGTCTTACATTATTTCCAATAAACAAATCTGCTAACAAATCGCAATTTAGATAGATACAAAGTTGACACGGAGAAGCTCGATATATTCTCCGCTCCTCTGAACAAGCTCTACAAATGTGCTGTCAACATTTCGGCGACGGCTAAAGACGCCAAAATATCCGTCACTAACGTTACTTTGATAACGTTTAATACCAACGAGAAGATCACTTCGGACTCAGGTAAAACGATCGTCAATTTTATCGTTTTAACAATAGAACCACCAACGATTAAAGCATGAAATTTCCATCAGAGGCATTGAAGTAAAAAAAAAAAAAAAAGAAAAGAAATAGAGAAACTTTAATATACAAGTTTTCATTTGTATATAATGCGAAAAAATTTTTTACACCTTTGAAAACACGCTGTTTCACGTCTATAAAATAACAAAAATTATAAATTGAAAATTTTGACAGTCCTAGTGTTAATAATAGAAATCGTTGTCCATAGAAAATTGATATAACACGGTGCAACGAAATGTTAAAGACACATGTATGATACATTTTTCAGTGAACTGTGCCAGTGACAATGTGATAGAAGAAAGTGACGTTGGAGCCATAGTGGGAGGTATTATCGGAGGTTTAATTGTCCTTATTGCAGTTATAGCTCTGGTAGTAGTATGCAGAAGGAGAAGGCGATACTGAGATAATAATAAACGAAAGTACCGTTTGATAACGATAAAAGAAAATACTATTACATATTAATGTAATAAATATGTCTATGTTATATTTATTCGATATAAATAAATCTATCCGAAAATAATTCGTTTGTCGCGTTTGTAATTTCAAGCATTCACGCAACAGCGATCTTGAAATTCTTAAAGTTGATTCAATTCGCTTTAAGAACACGTTGTCGAACGTTCACGATCACTACGTCATTCATTGTTTCACGTTTGTCGGAATAAACATTCCCGTACGATGAAACAACTTTCTTACATATGGCTCTGGGAAACTGTATTCGTTAATTACAACGCTTTGGGAAACAATTCCAGTTCTGTTACGGTTACGCCCACCCCAATTATCTCGTTCACTTGTCAAACTTCGATATCTATTCGCGTAGTACGCTCGTGTAAATCGAAAATCGAGCCAAACCGCGAAATTGTTCGATAATTTTATACACTCGAAGACAAAATTAATTGGATTACAAGTAAGTTTGCTTAGAAAAAATAATATACGTAATAATAATAACAACAATAACATTATAAATAATATGCATAAATTTCCTTCCTCGAGTAGAAGGAATTTTTTATTCTGCAAAAGTTGTAATTGTAA
This sequence comes from Tetragonula carbonaria, assembly GCA_032399595.1. NCBI lineage: Eukaryota > Metazoa > Arthropoda > Insecta > Hymenoptera > Apidae > Tetragonula > Tetragonula carbonaria. The sequence continues at coordinate 2,937,334 of JAUCRC010000003.1, forward strand.
TTGGATTACAAATAAGTTTGCATAGAAAAAACAATATACGTAATAATAATAATATTATAAATAATATGCATAAATTTTCTCCCTCGAGTAGAAGGAATTTTGTATTCTGTAAAAGTTCTGTAATTGTAATTGGATTAAAAATAAGTTTGCATAGAAAAAATAATATACGTAATAATAATAACATTATAAATAATATGCATAAATTTTCTCCCTAGAATAGAAGGAATTTTTTATTCTGTAAAAGTTGTAATTGTAAATTGGATTACAAATAAGTTTGCATAGAAAAAACAATATACGTAATGATAATAACATTATAAATAATATGCATAAATTTTCTTCTTCGAGTAGAAGGAATTTTTTATTCTGCAAAAGTTGTAATTGTAATTGGATTACAAATAAGTTTGCACAGAAAAAATAATATACGTAATAATAATAACATTATAAATAATATGCATAAATTTTCTCCCTCGAATAGAAGGAATTTTTTATTCTGTAAAAGTTTGGCTTTTTGTCATTTATTCACCGATAAAGCGTCGTTTGAAACGTAAAATAAAACCGGAAATAGATCGTATTTCATAAGAATTTCAGGTGAAGTAACATCAAACGCTGGACACACCCCTCGGTTTAGTTATTTGGATATCATATCTTGGACAGCAGATGCCGTAATAAAATCCACGATAATCAGCGTTAATTGCTGGCAGCAGGATATTTACGATCGTTTTAACTATCTACCTATCGATCGAAATTTTTCACATCCGTGGGAATGTGTGGCGAAATAAAAAGTTAGTCCGATTTCCAGGTAGTTCCTAAACTATTTCCACCCTTGCGAAAATATCGATTGTCATTCACGTTTTCCCACGTGAAATTTCGGCAATTAGTCATGGGCCATTGGCTTCTTATTAATCTCGGAGAGACAATCGTTTCGATTGCACTTTCTTTTGATTCTTGCAACGAAGCACAGGACGGATTTCCTGTTTAGGGAAATTTGTAGAGATAATTGTGTTTCGTTGAACTGCTCGTAAAATTTCGAAAGATCTCGCGTGACAAAATCCAATAAAATCGCGTGAAAGAGTATCCAATAAAAAAAAAAACTCGATAAATGAAGATAAATGAAGATTTCCAACTTTTAGAAGTTGCCTGAATTCTCTTCAGGTATCTACCTCTCTCGAAACTATACTCGAGGAACTCGACTATCCTCTCTGCAGAACAACGTGATTTATGGATTATGCACGACACAAAGGGAAAGATCGGAGACAATTTTAAATTTAGAGAGAAACGCTCGCAGTGTTTACAAGCATGGACTATTGTAAACCATTTACAAAATCGTTGTGCGAGCACGTTTTCCTTAAAGTTCCCTTAAGAACTCTCTGCCAAGGCAGACACCACACTTTTCTAATCCCATTTGTATAAAAATCGTTTCAAGGCGTTCGGAAATTTATCAAACGGAATAAATGCTTGGCTACTTTGAGTCAGCTGTTCGAGAGGGTCGTCCCTTTAAAGTTTAAAGGTCCTATTATACACCTCGAGCTGGGTGGTTCTCTTTTACAGTATCCCACGGGAAAATATCGAAGCCAACACCTTTTCACGGGGGAAAATTCGGGGAAGGGAAATCGATTTTTCGCCCCTTCTATCGTGCGTATGCACGAATTTATCGTAATGTCCGAGCAAGTGTTCGAAACACGTGTACCGAACCAATGTGTTTTAACCATCCATGATTCATCGATTAACATTGAACAATTTACGTAAACATGTCGGTGCCAATGGCGCATAATAATATACGTAATATTTCAATGTTTCGAAACGCTTTCGTTGAAAGAGTATCGAAATATACTGCGCAATTGGCAGGAAAAGTCGAACAGTCCGTGGTCGATAGATATTCGATCTGATTTGAATTCTTTATCCCGCTTTTGTTCCTCGCCGGTACGCCGGCATCCCAGTGTCAATAAATCTTTAAGGCCAAAAGGACCAGGCACGCGTACCAGAAGGATCAGCCACGTGGCCACCATCCTCTTTCCAAGAAACGATTTGTGTCTCAACCGAAGCTGCTGTTCTCCGTTCACGGTCCTTTTTCGGCACGAACCACGGCTTCTACCGGGCTATGTGGGGCACCGGTCCAGTTTTTCCACGTTCGCGTTCAAAACAGATGCTTTCAACGAAGAAAACGACTGCTGCGAGACGATCGTGTCACACGTCGAATCGACTTATCGTTGTCCTCCACATTGTCCCCCATTGTCCGTATATACATATATTCATTGACGCTGCATACGTCATACAAATCACGTTTGATACAATCACGTGTATAATTTGGCGTAAAAAAAAAAAAAGAAAAAAGAATGGAAGGTGAAACGCGTTAACCGACAATTTCGAAGCTTCCACCGCAACGGGCTTCCTGTTCTTCCTCTTCTTTCTTCGTCTCGGAGAACAGCATCGGCCCGCAAGACGTCCTGCAAGTATGAGGGCGCAGATGCGATTGTGTTTAATGAAGTTTGGCCCGAGTTGCACCTGCCACTTTCGTGGCATCTCGAAGGCGATGGCCGTTACACTGCCTCGAGCACGGTTTAAGAAATTGGCGGGAACCACGTTCCCAGGCCCTCCTCGAAATTCGATCGCGATCCCGATTTCGTGCTGTTTCGATCTTGAACCTTATCTCTCGCTTGTCGGTCGATCAACCACTCGTATACTCCGAGTATACTCCGAGAGAGAGAAAGTTCAGTTACGTCGTTAATCTCACTGTTTTAGCTGAGTATTACACGCACTTTGCTGCGATTTCGCTCGTTAAAATTTCGCATATTTATCGTTGCGGCGGCGACTGCTCATATTTGCACGATGATAAAAATTAGTGGAAAGAAATTGATTATTTTATCGAAAAGAGAGTCTAGCGAGTCTACCGTCGAGGATTCGATTTCCTCGTATCGGCGAGCGTCCCCTGATGGATCGCCTTTTTCCTCTCAGCTTCCTGTTGAACGAAAGAAACACGAGAACTAACGACCAAACTCCGGATCAATGAAAGCTCGATCGACGATTTAATTGCGACTGAATGTCGATTTAAAAAACGGCCAAGTAGTTTCTAGCGTTTCGAAACGCGTTACAACGAAATGCGTTAGCAACGTAGATACAGTTAGCCGACACGGCAAGTTCCGGTTCTTCCTTTATTCGCTGACGTGCAGGACCAGGTTTTCGAAGATGGTAGCTACCTCGAGGGCTGCCATCCGTCAAGCAACGTGAAAGGTTCTGCTCCTGTTTGCGGCAATTTAATTACGCCACGGCATCTGGCGATCCTGCTCGTTTCCTGGCTCAGCTTCTTTCGTTTCTCTCTCTCTCTCTCTCTTTTTCCCCTCTTTCATCCACCCACTCGCCCGTCAGCTCTAACCGCTAACGCAACCGCAAAACATTCGAAAACATAGAGAGAGACCGGTGGACTTTTGGAAACGAAACATTGAACGAACGTAGCCGGCTCAATTTCGCTCGAATCGTGAGACTCGAAGCAGCTGAAAACAGCTGCCAATCGCTGCGTAGGACGACGTTGTTTCAAATAAACCGGTGAAACGCGTACAGTCCGTGACGAGATGAAGCGATGGATCGTTAGTGGAGGAATCGTGGGTGTTCAAACAGGAGGATTACAAAGAAAGAAACGTGGAAAGCGGGTTGAAAGTATCGCGCGCGATTCGCTCGAAACGGCGAGTGCTCGGTTTCTAAGCGGAACAGCTGTTCGACCTCCCTTCTGGCCGGCAGATCTGCTGGTATATTCGATCTATCTGAAGGAACTATCGTGCGGAGGTGGTTTCGAGAGGGCAACGGCGAAGCTAGGTATACACGAGCAGCTGGATCGGTAAAAGGACTCGAAAAACTCTCGGTCACGCCTTCCTCCACCTCCCCCTTATTCCCGCTCCACTCTTTTATTGTTCGTATCTAATGCTGCTCTCTTTCGCTCCGGAGAGAAAAGATCCCGACGACGGAGCGTATTATCATCTCTATTGTGTATCCTTAAATTCTTAATTGCACGGGAGACCGCGAGTCAATTATTATTTTTCCACCGGTGATGCTTCTCTCCAGCTTCTCTGTCTCCAAAGAGAGCAAAGTTCTCCGTTTACCTTGGACGCGTGAAAAATCTTGAATTCTCTGAAATTCACTCTCTCGGCCGATCGTTTGGAATATGCACGGATGTATGTACGTTACGTACACACGTCGAGAGCAAGATGTCACGAAACGTTCTTCAGAGTGGACAGAGGGCGGCGAGCGTTTAATTTTCTCTCTGCTGCTATCATTTTGCTCGATCGCGCGGAGAGGTTAACGCCGGGAAATGAACGAATGTACGACGCTGCACGCACGGCTACAAAGTGGAGAGGAACATCCTGTGTTAAACGTGACTCTCTCCACCTTCTTCCCTATGGTTGCACGCACCATTTCTCTGTCGTGGATAAAAATGAGCTCGATTACTCGCTCGATCGTTCTCGCAGACGCCGAGAACGCGACGATCGGCAAATTCCTTACCATTTGGTGTTACTCAATTTTCCATCAATCCGTCACAGTCGAATTTAATTTGATTATCTTGTCAAAGAATCAAGCCTTTGCTCGTTCGAAGGCGTGTGGCGATGATCAGAGTCTGTTCACCATCTACGATTCGATATGTATATTTCTCTCCACGGTTGTCGTTTTGTGGCGTTTATCCTTCTCGCAGGAATTCCAGATTTTTGAGAGCATCTGCATTCGGGGCAGCTGGGCTACGCCACCCCCTTCGCCACTTATCCTCACTCTCTCGGTCTACGAGGAAGCTAGGAGATATACAAAACGAGACATTTCCATCTGGCAACTGAAAAGACCCCGAGAGATGGACGAGTACGATTTCCTGCACAAACGATCGCAACGAGAAAGGATTACTTAAGGTCGAAGAAGCAAGTAGAGAAAGTAAAAGAGTCCAGCCGATTGCAAGCGACGCAGAAAGCAGAAGGAGAACAGGAAGGAGGAGCACGCGGCTCGTGGCATGGCGGACAGATGACCAAACATGTTGAAATGTATCGAGTTCCCTTGTAAAGGTGCGTTTATACACCGAGGCCACGCGAAGGATTCTATTTGTTTTCGGTTTTCTTGTGGCAAACACGCACGTGAAAAGCCAGCTTTGTTTTCTTACGAACGCCCCAGGGTACCTGAGTGTACAGGTGATTACGAACACGTCCTCTTTTGTTCCATCTCTCTCTTGCCCTCGTCGTCCTTTTTCAGTCGCTCTTCCTTGCTCTTTCGCGCAAGCACGTACTTCCTTGTAAACGCTAAACCACCACACCACGACGCTGAAGATAAAATTTTCCAGCAGTTTCCGGTGGCAAGCATCTCTGCCGTGATCAATGCCACGCGAAACAGATTTTTGTTTTCTTTTTTTTTTTTTATTTTCAAGAGAAGATGAAAATCTGGCTCTTCCAGAGTCGATTGCTCGGCAGTGATCGGATTTTTGGATCACTGTCCAAACGTTGAACGACTACTTTCGTCGCGGCTGCTTCGTTTGATGTTTGAAAAGAGACGTATACACCGGCCTCGGTGTACGTTACCGCGATGATGTCGGATGACGTGCCACGACCAAGGAGAATTTACCTACCTAAAAAGAAAAAGGAGGAAGAGCAACGTCGATCCTCGGCTGTCCTCCGAGAAGTAACGTTCTGTTCCTTTCTTTCGTTCGGAGCATATGCTGCCAGCTGCTCGGACCGTCGCGCCGCGCCGGCCAAAGGGTTGAGTCTCGAATTTTCAAATTCCATTCTTTGCGATTTCTCTCCACACACACATACACACACACGCACGCACACTTTCTCCGTCTTTGTCCGCTGTGTCTGACCGTTCCGCGAGTCAGCTGTTCGATCGTTATTTTTTCGAACTCGAACGCGAACGCGCCGTCGTTGCCGTCTCGAAATTCGAATCGCTCGAAAAACGCGCGAACGAGAAGAGATTCTCAGAGAAGCGAGATCGTTTCGGGAAAAGAAAAGAAAAGAAAAGAAAAGAAAAAAGAAAGAAAAGAATCCGGTAAAATTGCTCGCCACTTAAACGCATTTAATCTATCAGGGTGTTCAGGCGCGTGGAAAATGATCGGCCCTGTAATCGTCTTCGGCTCGAGTTTTAAAGTCGATTCGGTATTAACTACATCCTGACGCGGAACCCCTGCGGATCGGTTTCTCTCTAATTTTCGACGATGCACTGACGTCACCGTGTTCCCCGTTGGTTAGGTTCCGGTCTGTGCGCTCGGGACCGGAAGCAACGAACTCGTTGGGGAGCGCGGAGCGTTCAAACTGAAAATCCCCCACGGATATCGATGTTCTCGCGTTTAAACGAGCAGGAAGTTTGATATTCCCTCGACGGACTCGACCGGTTGCCCTGAGAAACGAGACAAAGCGTGAAAAAGCCACTCGAAGCCACTCGACGACGATGCTCGCAAATAATATACGATTTACTGTTCGTGAGAGAAAAAGTTCGATAAAAAGGGAAAATGTTTTTTTCTTTCGATATCGAATACGAGATATTCGATATCCGCGATAAATAACGTTTATTGTGAGTTTCTGAAAAAAAAAAAAAAAGAAAATTCGGACGTTACTCGGTGACTCGAAATGTGGAAATATCGCGAAACGAAAATTCTTCAAAGCAATCGCAAACCTCGGTAATAATCGTTACGGCCGCCTGACCACCGTGGTCACGGTGTTCACCTGTCCGTATACTTTGGTCACACTCGAAGCTGCTTTACACGTACACGAACTCGCATATAAGCTCGTGTGCCCGCATGATCTACGGTGTACCGTGTTTTTTAGCTCGTTTTCTGTAACGGTCGAATTTACCCCCATCGCGCGGAGACCGTGATATATACAGAAGCAAGTACATTCGTTCGCACTATTTACAATATTGCAATATTACGTTGGTTGTTCTCTTACAGTTCGCGTCAACTGCACGTGCAAAATTAGGATATTTCGATTAGGAAATTTTGAACTTCGATGGATTCACAATGCAAAGCACGTCAGCTCGAAAATTCTACGAACACTGTGATCCGTTATAAGAAAACGCGCGACAATATATTGCAATTAAAATCGAACGATCATCGAGGATCTGCATCAGACCGGCGATCAGATTATATCGTGATTATTGTTAAAAAAAAAAGAAAAAAAAAGGTAATCGCAACGACGCGACGCGGTCAATTTTCAACACGAAAACTTGTTCCTGCATCGGCTCTCTCTTTTTCTGCCTGGTCCACCTGCTTTCGAACGATCGTTCTTTTTTCCTTTCGACGCAGAACGCCGAGCTCCCCGCGAGAACACACACCTATGCAGCACGTATTTTTGACAATCCATCGAATCGTTCATCCAACTCGTAAATCGTCAAATAATTATAGATAACTCAGACGTAACGACTTGTGTCAGGAGATTTAATTTCTTTCCAGCTTTTGAGCAAATTGATTAAATGGATTAAACATCGCTTTAGACATTGGACGCTATCGACTATCGGTCTTATCGGCCGAGGCAACAACTACAGATAGCGTTGCCAGAAATACAAAAGCTTACAACAAAATTGTAAAACGCGGTGTCTCGCGTTCCACGTGCAGCGGATCGCGATGATAAAGAGGAGAGGATATGATTTAGGGAGGTGGAACCACGGCGCACACTCGCATGCGCGATCGTGTGTATTCCGCGCGATCGTGATCGCTCTATACGTCGTGCTACTTTAGAAAAAAATAAAAAAGGTAGGCTTTATGGCGCGAGCCTCTTCCCTCTTCCCTGGCCCGAAATCGCTTAGCATAATCCGTTGGACGATTCGAGGAGGACGAACGTGTGCGAGGAAGACGCGAGGAGGAACGACGGAGAGAGACGCGCGATTGGTAAGTTGAAGAAGGCGAGGAGACCTTGGTGGAACGAGAATGAAACGATGCTGAATGCGCGCCATTTTCGCCGCGCATCCACGTTGGCGCACCAATCAGATTTGAATCCTGGAAGTCGGTGGAAGGGTACCGGACCTCGTGGCTTCGGCAAACGGTGGAACTTTTGAAACAGGCTTCCTCGCCTTGAAGATTCAGCTAGAACGAGTCGAGCCGTCGTACGGTGAGGACCAGAGAGAGAGAGAGAGTTCGGTTCTCGCGTGGACTCTCTGTGTGGAAAAAGGCAGCGACGGAGTTTTCGAGAAATCTTGACTGAAAAGTCGAAGGAAATCGGTGGAAATCTCGAAGAGACGGTTCGCCGTGGGATTCGCCGAACGCACGTGAAATTTCACTCCGAACAGAAAATTACGAACGTGGAACGAAGCTCGAGCTTCTTTATCGTAAGAAGCGAAGAAAACAAGGAATCGAGAGATCGAGTGCTCCCTCGCGAGTTGCTAGTTGCTGGAATATTTGTCAAAACAGAAGAAGGTCTTCGAGATGCTGGCAGCTTCGATCCGTCGCGAAGTTCACTTCACAGCGTTGTCCAGCAAGACGATGGCCGCGTCGCGCGTACCACGTTGCTTGTTCGGCAAGCCGAACTCGAGGGAAACCGTGGAAATGCTGCACGAGGCGCTCGACGCGGAGCAAAGCAAATTCGCCAAACGATGGGGCGTCGATCCGCGGTCCGAGGACAAGGAGAACAGCTACCAGCAAAGGAAACGCCACGACAAGTACGAACAATCGCCGAAGAAACGGAGCAATCCGTACTCCAGACAAACCAATATCCACGGTGAGTACAATGATCTTCTTTCGACTAATTTTCTTCGTTCGAGTAATAACAGTAATAATAATTGAAGAATGGTTTCGTCTCGTTGATACTCGTGACTCGGCGACTTTCGGTTACTTCGAAATTTCCCTACAAGCACGTTTCTTCGTTTCTCGAAACCATTCTCCATATATTCGATATATATATTTCTGACAGAAACGGACGGACGAAAACTTCGTCTCGATTGAACGATCCGCGTAAATAGAATCTGGCATCGTTCGATCGACCAGTTTTGCCGTACCAAACAATTTCGTAGAATTGTCGTGAATTGTCGAGGTGGAACACGAACGAATCCGGAGAAACTATGTTTCTCGTAGGAGGGACGTGAATGGCGTGACGCGTTTGAGGAAAAAGTCGAAATATAAATTTGATAAGCTTCAAGGTGTACGGTGGCGTAGAGAGTATCGTAGGTTTTTGGCGGGAAAGCGGGAGCGCTTGGCGAGGAAAGGGAAGGTGGAAGAAACGCAGGCGCAGGCCGGTCGCGTGGCTCCGACCTGTTTTCTTAGTCTAGCCTCGCTCTGCCTCTCTTCCGCCTTCTCTCCCCTCTCCAGAAGGGGTCTCTCTTCTGAGCCTCCCAAGCTTCTGGTTTTACGCGGCTATCCAGAAACTTTCGACCCTGTCGGCTAACCTACTGTCGCTTTCCAAAATTACATATACAAACCCACCTCAGCGTGCCCCGTAGGTTTTCCGAAATTTTTCTTTCCCTTTCTCTGCCTCGTTGCTACGATAATGTTATACGCGTACGCGCATACAGCTCGTTGCATCTTCAGAGGCGTCGTCGTCGCTCGGTTCGATCGGTCGTTGAAACACGTTTCTGCATTGCCAACAAATGACGCAAATGTTGGAACGACCGATCGGTATAAATACCGAAGGCAACGTGCAAGCGGATAAGAAGGTCTAGAAAGCAAGTGTGTTCTCTCGCAGGTTGTCGAATGAATCACTGCCAAATGAGTCACTGGTGTTTGAAGGAGGACGAAATACCTGAAGAGCTAGCTCTGACTCATCCACAGGCTCCAGTTTTCAAGGAGTAATACGAACTCGCGATCGCATTCCTTGAATTCCTTGAGCCTAACGCGCACCTAACCTAACAACCGCGAGTAGCTTTGCTCTTTAGCGTAATACTAATGTATTATATTGGTCGCCCACAATGCACAATGGATATCATGTTTTGTCGGCCAAGTGCATAGCGAATAGTATCGTTACCTTAGTTTTTTTTATTAGGATACAACGACTTGATTTTGCTAGATTAACTGTCTGCGAGCTGTAGATATTAAACAAACGCCGCATGAAGGAAAAAAGTATTCACACGTTGGATGTTTTAGGTTTAGATGGGTGATCAACAGGGGTGATATTCCCGATAACGCGAATAAATTCCTGAATTATTATTCTTCAAGCTGGAGAAGATCCGTGGAAGAGGAGATCCGTGAAAAGTCAACGGAGCGAGACACTGCAACAAACCCTTTTTCCACTAGCACCTGTTAACCTCTGCTCTGCACCGTTGCCGACGACTTCGATGTCTTTTCCCACGATTAAATCAGGCCCGCGAACACGCAATACCAACCAGGGGACCTTTCGAAGGTCGCGCACCACCTGTCGCAATACCTGTCTTCTTACGATCGCATTTGCATTTCCTTTATCCGTCCGTTTCTCGGCCGTGGAGGAGAGTGATACGCAATTTCATCCCTCTTTCTCTCGTCTTCTCTTCTTCTTCTGCGTTCTTTACACGTGCCAGGTCGACCAATCGAAAACCATTACCCTCTGTATAGTCACTGAAAATTGTGGTGCGTTTCAAAAAAGAAAAAAAAAAGAAAAAAAGAAGAAGAAGAAGAAGAAGGGAGATTTATGCCCTTCACGTGTATTCTTTAGAGAGTCGAAAAAGAAACTGACCTCCTTTTTAAAAATCCTCTGGCTGGAAATTCTTCGTTCGATTGAAGAAACTTTCAGCGAAGGAGGGAGAGAACGTACCTCGAGGATCCACGCACAAAGGTAATCTCGATCTTTGTTCCCAAATCTCGTCTCGGAGCATATGGACAGGTAGACGTCGCCCTTCTCGATATCGAGGACGTAGTTCTCAGCTATCTCGCAGGTCTAACTCTAGGCGAGGAAACAGATGTGTTGACAGACGAAATTTCCGACGGAATCGAAGACAGCGAGAAAAGAAACGAAAGTGAATTACCGACGGACGTTAGTTAAGGAAGCTCGGTTTCGCGCGCCATATGGCAAACCAGTGCTAGCTAAAAGCGAGGACGAGAGAAAGGATCCGTCGTGTCCGCGACATATGGCCGCTTCGCCGATTTCTTCCACCTCTTGCTCACTTGTCATTAACCCTTCGCGGAATCAAGTTTCTTAATCCTCGATCTATCAACAAGCGTTTCGTTTCCAGTCCGCCTGATCAGTCGTTTCTTCGAATGATGATTTCTCAACTTTCGTTACAACGAAGAAGAAATCAGTCAGAGGATATGAGAGGTTATTAACGCGAAAATCGTATCTGACGGGCGAAGGAGAGACGAGAGTCTTTCGAGCAAAAGAGGGAAACTGCATGGGCGCTCAGGTGACTACCTGATCAAAAGTAGGGTGTCCACGAGACGGTTTTGTTCGTCCGCGGCTTTTGTTGTGGAAATTTTTGTGCTTCTCGCGTGGTCGTCTGTCCCCTGGAAACCACGTTCAACTGCGTCGCAATAAACCCTCCAGCTTTTCAAGCGCGTTCGTTCTACATCTCTTACAACTTATTCTCGAACAAAGACGTCGCAACAGTTTTTATTCGAGGTGTTCTATCTTTTTTTTTTAAACACACGTGTTTGCGAAACTACGGACGAATCGATTTCTAGACTTGTCACGCATTACGAACGATACGTATTGTGCTTGAGATTTTTAATTGAAACGTTGCGAAATGTGGGAAACGTGATTCGTAACCTGGATCGTTTCGTTTGTTACAGATTACTGGCGAGCTCGGAAGGTGTGCGAGGTGAATAAAAAGCCCCTTGCTTCATCGGTGGACTCTTCGAAGCAGCAGAGCGAAGCGACGAAAACGTCGAAGACGACGAAGTCATCGAATAAGGCAGCACAAAATTGAGGAAGCGAAGAAGCTCGCATTTTCGAGCGTCGCGCCAGATCAGATCCTGTATAATTTATTCGTTCACTGTTCTTCCGTGATATCGCCGTCGTCGTAAATTAACTAAATATGTCGATGTTTTTGTTAATGTTCGTCAATCGTCAATTAATTGTTAACTATCATATTTCTGTAAATACGTTCTGCGTTGGGTGATATACATATATGTATATATGTATATATACGGAGGTTGAGAATGAGCTTACTGTTGCAATCAGCATACAACTAACACAGTCTACTCTTTTCCTTTTTGACGTAGTCAAAGAGTCAAAATGACGTAGTAGATGTTTTGGCTCAGACGAGACAGGAACATTTCTTTCGTCGCGGCCAAGACACGAGAGTAAATGACAAACATGTCCTTTCAATTAATCACTAGAGTGAGCCTCATTCTGTTGGTTCTTCGACCGAAGCAACAATGCAGCACCTCCAAAGAATAACTGAATCGAGCGAGCACACCAGAGTGTTTAATCTCGTTTACCGAGATATTGGAGAAAGTCCTATATAGAATATATGTATATACATAGTATATGTATATAAAGCGTGTTCCGTTTAAGTGAATACGATGAGAATATCTGACAAGGAGTTACTCTACAAAAAAAGAAGTGTGCAGATAAAAGTTGTTCATTTTGAAAGGAGACACGAGATGCAAATTATTTTCTGTTGGTTGAATGCAAAGTTGGGACAGATTTCAAAGTAAACCTCATTTTTTTAAAAAATGGAATCATACGACTGCAAATATGCAGCAATCGATAAAGAAGCATTAGCCTATTTTACGTCGGAAAATAATCGATTTGGGAAATATTTTCACTTCAGTGTTGTAAAGCTTATCGCATGAAAGACAAGGACAATATAAACGTGAGAATACCACTCGTATCTTTCCTTGATAAGTATTGTAAAATTAAAGGGGAAATGTCTCCCAGAATAGACATAAATAGGTTGACATTTTTTTTGTACTATTGAGAATGCTCAGACAAATCGATGATTGCGAAACAACTTTTGTTGAAATATATATTTTTTATAACTTTGAGATATTCCGCCGTTTTCGATTAAACGGCATCTTGTATGTACGTATGTCCAACTAATTAAAATTGTAAAAAATCTCTAGTCACCTAATTTAAGGGAAATTAAATAATAAACAACCGTGCTTTCATACGTATTCGCTATGATATACTCATTTATTACCCTTCCTCGTAATTGAATTATTGAATTGATCGTACGTAATTGCTGGGTATTCAACGCACGAAAGTTAAAGGGATCGTCAAATATTAGCCAGCTGAGCCATAACAAATGCCATTTTGTAACATTCACCTGGATTCTAACCATGACGGTCTACACGGCGTGCACGATAGGCTGAATTATATAGGGTGGCTCGAAGTAATGATCGTTATCAAATAAAATTTAAAACACCAAATAAATAAATAAAAGCAAGCTGAAATTCACGCGCGTAAGATATTTCAATAATTTTATCAATTTCGTCGAACGAACGACTACTTCTTCAGCGTATTCAGTATCGTGAAAGAATGAAACGAAAGATGATCAAAGGGTGAAAGATCGATGATGATTGCTCGCGTTTTTTTCTCTTTTTTTTTTTTGTTTCCTTTCGTATACCCTGTGTAGATGCGTGCATTTGAGCATTCACTTATCTTTGATGTGGTACGAACATGGGGGTGGCAGAACATGGTACACGCACATATATATATATAGTTAATTATAATGCGTGATGCACCGCAGGGTCTTCTACCATGGGGGAACCCTACGAAGCAAAGGGAAGCAGCTGGTTCGTGCTTTTAATGGCTGTCATCCTAGCTGGTCATTTTGATAATGGTAACTAATACGGTTGGTTCCCGAGCCTTGTAGGATCGTGTTCAATCCAAACATCGAAGAAAAGTTCAGACCAGGCTAATGATTTCCCAACCATAACCGACGCGAATCGTGTACGAATATTGCCAATTTTTTATTGTCAACATATTTTAATACGTTTAACCCATTGACTGCCAAGTACGAGATATCTCGTAGTAAGCGTATGTATCAAAACTGCCGACTACGGGATATCTCGTAGTTTGCGCTACAAGTTAGATTAATTACAATTGGTATAAAAAGAAAATGTCTTTGTTTATTACAATTTTTATTGAAAAAAAAAAACACTACGTGATATCTCGTAAGCGGCGAGCAGCACAGGAATCTTATTCAGTGGCGCCAGCTACGAGTTATCTCGTAGTGTTTTTTTTCTTTTTTCAATAAAAATTACTGTAAACGCCATTTCAATACTAAGTCTGTAACTTAGTATTATTATATTTTGGAAAATTTCATGTTTTCTTTAAAATAAAATTTTCGCTCCCTCAGGGCAAGACGCTCTAAATTTGCCTGGCAGTCAATGGGTTAAACGATGGTACTCAGTATTTTCAAGCACCGTTGATATCAAGAGGAAGACGATATCGAATCGCAACTTTCCAGTATAATTGGAAACCTAAAACAGGACGTGTTATTGTATCCAAGATCGTTAAATATCCGGTCAGTTGTGATATCTAATTACTTGAGAAAAAGAGAAAACTGCAAAGCAAACCAAAAGAAAAAAAAAAAGAAGAAGAAAAACGCGTTACAATGGAGACGAAATAAATTACAGGGGAAAAAAGAAGAGACGACAAGGACGACAACGCCAACGGTAGATCATATTTTCATCCTCGTGCTCGTGAAAAGCCAGGTGCGCCACTGTGTGTACGTTTAATGAGCGTTTATCGTTGGTACACGTGTAACGTAGGTCCCTCTGCGATCTTAATTGATCGAATTAGTCGTGGAATCAGCTCACATTGAGATTACACCTGATCCCGACGGAACTTCCGAACGGATCGATTTTGATGGATCGTTGGTCCGTGCCCGATCGATCAAACTCCTTCTCGTTCAGACGAAAACTGAGGTTAATCGATCATTTTTTACACGCCATCGAGTTCATTAACGGTCATTTGACGTAGGCCTACCCCTCTTTTTTTTCCCTTCCCCACTTTCGTCCACTACATGATCGAGCGTTTTCGTTTCTGGCGTGCTGAAAATATTCTTCAACGTTTTTCTCTTCCCCTTCCCCGTTTTACGTACAAGTTTATTCGATAAATGATGGTTTCAGGCAAATACCGAGCTGCGCTCAGTCGTATTAATCCATTGACTGCCAACAACGAGATATCTCGTAATAAGCGTACGTACCAAAACTGCCGACTACGGGATATCTTGTAGTTTACGCTACAAGTTTAGATTGATTACAATTGGTATAAAAGAAAATGTCTTTGTTTGTTACAATTTTTATTGAAAAAAAAAACACTACGTGATATCTCGTAAACGGCGGGCAGCACAGGAATTGTAGCGTCAACTATTCAGTCTTACAAAAGTTACCATGGAGATACCAACAAATTATTAGTTACTAAGTTACAAACAAATTGCTGATTATATGTATATATAACAGTAAATAAGAAATTAATAGTCATTAGTCATCTGTCGTCTGTAGTAATTAATCTATTAAATTAAATTATAAAAATTTCCTTTTGTAGTACGGTGATTTTATCATTTATCGATCATCGTATCTACAGAATCTTATTCAGTGGCGCCAGCTACGAGTTATCTCGTAGTGTTTTTTTTTTTTTTTTTCAATAAAAATTACTGTATACGCCATTTCAATACCAAGTAACTTAGTATTATTATATTTTGGAAAATTTCATGTTTTCTTTAAAATGAAATTTCGGCTCTAAATTTGCCTGGCAGTCAATGGGTTAACCGATCGAAGAAACTCCGACGAGTTTCTTGAAATGTTTAAAAACGTCGTTTTTTTTTTGTCGTACGCATCTAACTGGCAAGAAAAAGAAAAAAAGAACGCAACAGACGAATAAATTGGACGAGAGAATAAACGAGAGTTGCATTCAAGTCGAAGATTAATTTTGGAATAATACGGCAGTAAATCATATCAAACGTCTGGAAAAAGAAGACAACGTTTCTTGAAGCGTTCGAAAAATTATTATCATACACGCTGTGGTAGGTGGTTTGTCTGGTACAAGGCAAACATTTAACGGACGGACACAGTAGCAATCAGAAGGGAACAGAATGTAAACGAAGCGATATACAGATACATTGTCGTCGTTTCGGTCGAATCGAAGAATAACCAAACGAGAGAGAGAGGGGGGGCAGGGGGGAGGAAGGGGAGGGGGGTTAATGCCCGATGGAAATCCTCCAAATGATGACCACAATAGCGTAACGAACTTGCAGAGTGGCATTTTGCTTTCTAACGGTAGCACGCGCCTGATGTTTTCCTTTCTCCAGGGACCCGGTTGCTCCCTGCATTAACTAATACCCTGGAAACACGCGCGTTGCCAGGGGTGTAACCGACTGCTCTAATTAAAGGACATTCATATCGGATGGACTGAACCTTCGAACCCTTTTCACTCGTGTTCGCGGAAACTGGTCCGGATGACCAGTTCGCTTTCACACGCGAGGGCCATTTGCCATTTTGTTCGCTTCAGCTTTTTACGTTAACCCATTAATCATCACGAAACGTCAGGGTTTTCGATCGTGATACACTGATTACTACTAACTTTGCAAGACTCGGAATATATTCCGAGCACTCTGAGCCGAGAGCTTCTGAAATTTTTCCACCTGGCGAGCCGTTCACTCCTTTAGCCGAGCAGATATATTCGCGACCTGGCTAACGAATTAAAACATTTGGCGGTTTATAAATCATAAAGAAAATTTATTCGAAAGCAATTCTTATACGTACGAACAGCGTATAATTTTATCACGTATTCAAGTCAAATATTCATATTGCTAATTTTATTAATTTTGCTAAAATTTTCGCTACCTCAAGCTACGTGACCCACACTTTGGAGAAGCAAGTGCTTCAAACAAGTGAGGGAATTCGATCTTTTTTGCCGAGATTATTTTCTGTTACCATTTTATTTTATTTTTTCTTTTCTCAATTAAAAGATGAAGGACATCTGTACAAAGAGAGACGTAGACTGGCAGAGGAGACAAAACGAAAGCCAAGCGGAGTGGAGCGCGCAAAAAAGCGCACGTGTCGATGCTTGGAAAGGAAGTGGGAATTACAGGCAAAAAAGAAAAAACAAAGAAAAAAAAGAAAAAATGAAAAAAATCAACCCGCTTCTTACACGTATCTATAGACTGGACGTTTATACGATGACGGTCCACATGGTGCACGAAGCGAGGCTGCACTCGACGTACGTCTTAACGATTGATAGCGATAGTAATTCCGTCGACGGTTCGCGCAACGAGCGGGTTGAATGCCACATAAATCCATCGATTGCACGAGAAGTTCGAGAATGGCGCTCGAGAATTAAACAAGAACGATGCAAAACGATTCACGACGTTGAATCGACGCAGATGGCTTTACGTTTCTTTCTGACAAAGTCGCGTAAATGCTCCTGGTTTCAAGCTCGCAGCTACGATAAATTGAATATATTGAATAATCAAGGGAGAAGAAAGTTGAGAGAAACAGAGAAAATTTATAATAATAAATGGATGACGAAAAAAGACGCGAGAGAGGGCAGGATGAACGAAAGGGAAGCAGAAAAATCCTGCGGAGAAACAACGACGATTTTTAGTCCCGATGAAATTTCAACCGGGCCGCTCGCTTTCCCCCCTTCGTCCGCGAAGTTTCGTTTCATCGGTCCAATTCGTCCCCCTTCAACCCTCGGTTATAGTTATAGCTACGAGATGCAAGTACGTTTGCAGCGTGTGTCTTCGACGGCAGATGTCCCACGGGAACAACCTCGGCAGAACCGAGTTCTCCGTTCGATAGACCAAGACTCACCGCAAAAACTGATCGACCGTATTGCGAGCGGAGCGGAGTTACGATCTACCGAGAAACGATCCGAAGACCCGGTCGTCTCTCGTCTCCTATCTCTCACGGTGATTCTCCTTGGGTGAATCACCGTTGCGAATTCGATCGGAGCAGCGACCACAGAATCCTCGAAATTCTCATTCTCTCATGGCGATGGTTGCCAACCTCGTGATTACCGGGGGATTACTCACCGGCTACTCTTCGATTTGTCCAGCGATAAATGCAAAACGCAGAGTCTTTTTTCCGCGAAACCGGGAAAACAGAAGGAAAAATAAAAATGAACGGCTTTAACGCCCTTAAAGCCTGTCATCATAGAATATGTCTGACTTCATTTCCGTAAGGAAATCAAACTTGACACCCTTTCGTGTATGTTTGTTGCTTTATTTTTATTCCTGTTAATTTCTTATGGACAGAATTGGTTGGTGATAACTATAATACGATGCGTGGCACAACCTCTTGTCGTTGGTATATCACTGCTGCTCATCAATTTCAGCTGTAACTTCTCATACATGAACTGAGCGGAATCTTTACCGTCGTCTGACTTTAAGTCTAAGTTTAAATCTCCAGACAATAATTATCTCTCCTTAATCACGTGACACCCCCCCCCCTCTTCCAAGTTCCTGATCGAGAGCATGACGCGTTTTCGTTGCACATTTCGTTACATATTTTGCCCAAAAAACACCATCGGTAAAACATATTCTATGTTAAAACGAGTAGGCGACGAGTAGAAAGATTTAGACGCGGCTGTGGTTAGGTTAACGCGTTGCGAAGGGAGGAGGGTGATCGTTGGCAGGATGCCTCGCCTAGATCCTGTCTGGAGGCCGAAGCGAGGCCCTTCGAACCGTGAAATCACTTCCACTCTGAATATAAAGAGCGAAAACGCGAGTGTCCGTTTGCGAGTGTTTCGCCCGTTCCGTTCCACCGCCTTCGGTGGAACTGTCTTGGAAATCGTTAAACGCCCGCTAGCCTTCTTCCCTTCGTGCGCTGAAGCCACCGCTCGTGCATCGTTCAAGGCTCACGAAAATGGCTCTTCCTTCCCGGGACAATTTAAAGTAATCGCCGCTTGGCACTTGGCGCGCGTCTCTCTCGGCTGAACGTCTCCTCCTCGCATTTCAGAGATATACCGTGTATACTATTAGCATGGCATTCGACGATGCGTTATTACGAATGCCTAAGAAGCAACGAGCAGAACACACTTACGATAAGACTTGAAATTCCAAGTCGTGGCAGTTAGCGAGCGTGGTTCCATTATCCACGCGGCAGCGGGAGGGACAGTTTTCGATCGCTGGCTCGGAAAGTGCAGCTCCACTCTCTCTTTCTCTCTCTCTCTCTCTCTCTCTCTCTTAGATAAGTGGTAACGGAACACGGCCGATTACTACGAGATCCAGGCGTTTTAAATTTATCGCGAAACAGCGAGACATCCTTCCGCCACCAGGGACCCGCTAATGTACCTCGCAACCTCTTAAACGCGAGATGCATTTAACGCGCGTTTTTACGTCCTGCGCGTTGAAGAGTTCCGGAGTACCGCCCGCACTAAAGCTCCGCTCCGGGCAATTTTAATTAAGAGCCACGAAATCGTTGGCCTTCCGTTGGTTTTTTGTTCGTGAAAAAAAAAAAAAAGAAAACGGGATACATTTTTCGGCGCACCGTTTTCGTTTTGTCTTCGACAGCCGCTTGCGCCTGTACAGCTGGATTATTTTTAACCAAATCGTCTCGTCCTCCCCGTAGGCCGAAACGATTTTTTTCGTCGGCGACGACGACTGCAGGAGCCGGCTGCTCCTTCCAATTTTCGAGGCACTGACTTTTTTCCGGAAATAGACTTCCTTTCTCAAAGTGAAACGCGCGCACACCGCGTGTCAACGTTAACGCACGTGTACCGTGTGTATCTGCGTATAGGTCACGTACGTGTGTGTACACGTGGTGGTGGTGGTGTATCGAAGAGCCAGAGGGCCACACGCTCTTTCACTTATAAATAGACATACGTAGATGGATCAAGCGAGACGGAATGCAGTTCGATGCAGCACGCAGGGTCTTTAAAACGCGTTGGAAGCGCTGCAAGCGCGTTCTGCGCCTCACAAAGAGGCGAAAGCTTTCTCAGTTGCCACGTGAAACGTTGCGCGGAACGGTTCTATCGCGAAAACGCTTGCAGAGAACGGCCGAATACTTTCGTCGACATGCTGGCTGCGAGACATAGGTGAGACCGCGTAGCGGTACGCGATATCGCGAATGCTTTGCAACGCTTTGCTAACTCCTCATGCCCCAGTGAAAACTGGAACGGCGTGGCGCGGCGTGGCGCGTATCATTGTTTTTTTCACCCCCATTCGCTTCGACTTCACATTTTGCCAGCTTCCTCTCATTAATCATCGACGCGCACTTTTTAATAAATACAACACGGACAATGAATGCATGCATGCACGCACGTATCCTTCTCCAGATACCATAGATCCTGTCATGTTGCGGTCGTTCCTGCATCCGGTAACTCACGAGAGATGAGAGAGAGAGAGAGAGAGAGAGTACTGGTGAGACTAACGTTTCATACGGGATTTAACAGTGTAACGTTACATCGTTGGGTTTGGTCTTTCCTGTGCTCCTCGAGTTCACGAGGCGGGTCTTGGATTTCTCTCTTCGTATACACGAAGGAAGAGAGGTTGTTGCGCGAGGCAGGGTTTTAAATTCCGGGCAGGTTGAATGCACCCACAGCAGCACAGGAGACACACACCTTTCTCCTTACTTTGGCTATATCTCGGCGAAAACAGTATCCAGCGGGGCTCGTCATTGTCGATAAAACAATACGAGCCGACCGTTGAGATCGAATTGCTTCATCGAACGGCATAGATGAGTCACGGTTGCTAAAAATACCAAGGCGATAAGGCGCGATCGATATGAGCAGGCAATTCGAAATTTCATCAACTGTGTTCGAAAGTTCTGGTAGGTCAGGAGCAGGAAAGTCAAATACTTAACTCTCTGATTGCATGGATTGTTATGACGAGTTGAAAAAAATATATATGGCTGTTAGTCTGCTTAAAAATGAGTATGGTGAGTCATGAAATAAATGGGAAAATTTTATTAGAAAAAGTTATTCATTGCATTTGATGACTGTTGGCAAACAATTATCAATAAATTGTCTACTTAATTTATTACAGAAAATTATTGAAATTTAAGTTCCCAATTGAGAACGGAATGCAACAGAGGGTTAATTTAATGAAATGTCAACGTCTATGTACAAGATGATGTTTCTGTAAGTTGTTGAACACATAGTATATTCTAGAGACATAATAACTCGTTATGGACAGATCTAAAATTATTAATTTCGTATATCGTGTGAATTGTTACATCCAGCTGGTATATTCGAAAATATGTAATTTTTCTTAACCCTCTATTGCATGAATTTTTATGACAAAAAAAATATATACGACTGTTAGTCTATTTAAAAATGAGTGTGGTCATGAAATAAATAATAAAATTTTATTAGAAAATCTTATTCATTGCATTTCATGACTGTTGGCAAACAACTACCAATAAATTGTCTACTTAATTTATTATAGAACATTTGAAATTTAAGTTCCCAATTGGGAACGGAATGCAATAATTTAATGAAATGTCTACGTCTTTGCACAAGATGGTGTTTCTGTAAGTTGTTGAACACATAGTATATTCTAGAGATCTAAAATTATTAATTTCGTATATCGTGTGAATTGTTACATCCAACTTGTAACAATGTATATTCGAAAATATGTAATTTTTCTTAATCCTCTGATTGCATGAATTTTTATGCAACGACGAGTTGAAAGAAATATATATGGCTGTTAGTCTACTTAGAAATGAGTGTAGTCACGAAGTAAATAACAAAATTTTATTAGAAAAAGTTATTCATTTTATGACTGTTGACTGCAAACAACTATCGATAATTTAATAATTTATTTACTATAGAACATTTGAAATTTAAGTTCCCAATTGGGAACAGAGTGCAACAGAGGGTTAAAGTACACGGCCTTTTTCACTTTTCTCTTTCTTCATCTCACTCTCTTTTCGTGAAATCCGCGTGAAAGCCCGAAGCGGCAAAAATGCAACGGAAATTGTCCAATTCAAACTCGAACATGGAATAACACAGATTAACCACTTGGGTGATATTGCTGACACTGATCGATTGCTTCCGAGAACGTTTGAAAATCCGCGAGCGCAGTGGTAGAAAGCTGCAAGGAGGACAGATCGTGAAATTCGTCGAGCGCGCGTCTTCGAATCTGCTCGTATCTCTGCGATGGAAAAATAGTCGGGAAAGAGGCAGCGTCGTCATTTGTTAGGCCGAAACGATACGTGGGCAGTGTATCACTAGTCACTGACCTGCCGCAAATGGGTGAACGGTATGCGAACACGAAATAAATATTAGATTGGGATCCGCAGCTGCGTCCGCGACCTACGTGAATCTATTTCCGTACGTGAGATACGGCCTGACCCGTAGAGGCGTCTAGATTTCGCGACCAATGGCAGAATAGGATGGTCAACCTATTTTTAGCGGGCCGTTCATTGTCTCGAATTTGCAATCGTATAGGAAAAGGAATATACGAATAATAATAATGCTAATCATTAGACACTGTGGATTTTAACGTTAATTATGAACGGATACCTACGAGCAATGTCATTTTCTGATGTTAGACAAAATTTTATTTTGTTTAAAAGTTTCAACCCTTTGCGGTCGAGCGCTTTTTCAAGTGCGGTTCTGGCTGGATCGAGCAAGTTTTGTTGAAGAAAGCGACATCATGTACTAAAGCGTTGAATATATGAAGTTGAATTGAAAAATATTTTGTTGAGTGGAATTTTAGACTTTATTAAAGAACAATAATAATTATTATTTTATAATACGCAAATGTGTTTTAGTTCTCGTATTTTCTCGGAGTGTGAATAATAATAATAATACTCGTCGTTTTCTAGGCGAAATAATTTCACTGCCACTTCTGTTATCGCTATCGCTATTATCTGAGAAATTCAAACTTGCAGAATTTTCTTTTAGTATTTCATCGTCGTAAATGCGAATACGAAACACAAACTCGTCTTCACTGCTGCTAACATAGTTATCGTCAATAAAATCTTCGTTTTCCTTATTTTGGGATTATAAAAAAACTAGCGAAACTTATTTTGATTTTAGCAAATTTAGTAAACTCAAGTCACCGATCAAAGCAAGACTGTGATATCTCTATGTCTACACATTTACTCAAGTCGTTATTTATTGCAATTCCTGCAAAACGAAAAGCAAAAAAGTAACGGTTTATAAAGTGTACTACCCAATAGTAACAACAAAGTATTGCCAAATTGAAAAAAAATCTATCGACGGTATGGATAACGAAATGATTCTCTGTCGCCTTTGCGGCGACATTCGACCTAGTGAATAAAAATGTGATGTCGCTTGTGCGGCGACATTCGTCCGCAAAGAGTTAATACAGTTTTAATCTATAATATAATCTCCATTATATCGACAACCTTCATCCATGGAGAATGACAAACTTTCTATTCTCTTTTTGTAAAATGAGGATGATTTTCAAGTAAAATATTCTTCGAGTGTAGTTTTGATAGCTGTAGGAAATTTTTTCCCTTTCACGAAGAAAATGTCCCATAGATCTGGAATGATGGTAATCCGATGGTGTAGCATCAGGAGAATTTTCCAGTTCCTAATTTCTTGATTTTTTCTTAGATTGATTCTAACACTATGAGATCGTGCTGGAGAAGAATACTTTTTTGGTTAATCAGGCTTGAACAATGCCATGTCTAAGCTGAGAACAATAATATTCAGCGATCATTAGGATTTAGAATCTCATAGTGAATAGTTCCTGTGAAATCCAATACCATACTGACAGCAACACTTTTTCATGGTGAAAACTTAGTTTTGAACTGGTGTCGACCATTGTTTTTGCTCGTGTGAATTGCTCCACTAACAATTTGTCAATGAAAAGTATCTCTGCCTCCATTCTTATAGGGTCCGCTCAAGTTTTCTTCAAAATTTAACAACAAGCCTACACTAAATGTCAATATATTTAACAAGAGTATAAATTACGTTATAACAAGTTAAATTAATTGTCACTAGACTAGCAATTATTTATTAAATGTGAAAAGAAAAACATTACTCATGAATGAGCCCTGATAATTAAATGCGAAATTCGAAAATTCAATAACGCGCAGAATGCACGTTGTTGCATACTCGTTATGATAAGCGTGACGGATTTATACGCGAGCGTAATTGCATATACGTTCGCGAGGATACAAGATTCACGTAGAAATCCACAGTGTAATAAACATTTGCAACGACGAACAATTGCCGCGAGGTTGGGTTCACAGATTCCGATAAAGATCATCAGAAAGTTGAACCGAAGAGGGTGCGAATCCTGTTGCGAGGAAATGGAATCTATCGCGCACGGTTTCTCGTTGTTATTATTGCGCTTGGAATGCGCGAGATCTACCGGGTTAACGAACTTCGAATAATTCTTGTTTACGGAACAGGCCGCGTGACTTTCCCATCGGGCGCTTGAAAGCCGCGCTGAAAACTCTTCCGCTAACGAGCGAAGCTAATTACTCGAATTACAGGTAACACAACGAGCAAACACAGTCTTGCGAGTCGTTCATTTGCAAGCGTAACACAAGCCGTTAATTGTGCCGTAGTGGCTGGTACATTATTCGTTCAACAGGTCTGATAATGCGTACATATTTTAAAGCGATTACGCTCGAGCTGTCGAATCGTTTCGACGTAACAGGTGCAAATGCGATTAGCTGCCTTACATTGGTCTGCGCGTTCTAATTAATCACAGCCATTTCGAATCGCGCCCGGGATTGTTCGTTTCTCTCTCTTTTTTTTTTTGCGAGCGTTTCTTGCGTTTCCCCCCCTGTTTCTATAAATGTCTCCCCTCGACAGGGAGACAGATTGGTCGCATGTGAGTCGCCGTTCGTGGCAACTATCCACCCCTGAAAACACGTCCGTCTCTCTGGATGAAAACGTCCGACAGGAAACATTCCCGAGGGCGTTGGAAATCGTACGGGGCCCCTCTTCGTAACGATCCAAGCGATGCGACGCCACGTTTAAAGAGAACGAGATACGTACGTTGCTAGAAACGGAATTTTAATTTTAAAGGGTGCAGCCCGTTCCTTAATCCATTCACGTAGAATAGTCAGGCTCTTCCAGGTGTATTTTTGGTGGGCAAAATGGGCATTAACGAGTGAGACTCGTGGTGTATTTTAACGTGTGCAAGTTTTAATAGTCGGGACAACGCTGTGTTATATCGCGATTGATTTCGAATAATTAATTATTCTATATAATTACGAAATAATTTTAAAACGTCCGACAGGAAACATTCCCGAGGGCGTTGGAAATCGTACGGGACCCCTCACAGTAACGATCCAAGCGATGCGACGCCACGTTTAAAGAGAAACGGAATTTTAATTTTAAGGGTGCAGCCCGTTCGTTAACCCATTCACGCAGAATAGTCAGGCTCTTCTGTGTGTATTTTTTGTGGCCAAAGTGGGCATTAACGAGTGAGACTCGTGGTGTATTTTTGTGGCAATAATATGCATTAACGTGTGCAAGTTTTAATAGACGGGACAACGCTGTGTTATATCGCGATTGATTTCGAATAATAATTATTCTATAATTATTCTAATTATTATAATTATTCTATAATTATTCTATACTAATTACGAAATAATTTTGTTTGTAATCAAGCACGAGCAAACGTGGAAATAATTTTGAAAAGTGTAGCGATGGCGACAGCGATGGGCAGATTTTTTTTTTTCAAAGAAAAAACGTTTCAAACGTATATCTTCCGAAGATTCTGATAACGAGGATGCGATAAGAAACAAACGAGACCTTCAACAAGTGAAAGTAACGCTAATGATTGGAATTGGGCTCCCAAAGATAATAATCGGAAAAGGTAACACCTTTATCTTCACGGAAAACACCAGGTATAAACTCTTTATTTTTCGAAAAATTAAGAAGATAATCCCACTGTAATAGATTTATTCGATCACGACGGATGATTATTGCTGTTGAAACAAATAGATATGCAGCAGATATGCAATAGATATACAGATGCTAAATAGTGAGAATTACAAGAATACAAAAAGAGGAGTGAAATGTGAACTTGTGAATGTGAACTTTGTTTGAATGTTTCAAAAAGTATCATACTGAAATAAACTATTAATACACACACACACACACACACACACACATACAATCTTTTGTTTTACTAAACAAGTTTTTTTTTGGAAAATTCATCATTAATAAATAGTAATACGTTCTCTTTACTACTATATCACCATATTTTGAATCATTTCTACGCTGCATTGTCTATGTGCATTTTATCCACAAAATGTACATAATGACTGCCGCGCGACAAAAATCATTTAACGCGAATGCTCGAACGCGGGGCACGAGAAAGGAACGAGAAAAAACGAGGAAAAGTGTTTTCGTCGATCGTTAAAAGCTGTTGATGATCGTTAGAGTGTTACTCGCAAGTGGAAACGAGACGGAGGAGAATCGAGGGGACAGGTTTCGGCTTCCTTTTTATACTGCAGCGCCGATTCTTTTCGTTTTATCGTCGAACGTGGAGCGTGACCGAGGTGATTCCTTTCGGCGGGAATACATTTCAGGGTCCGTGGGATATATGCAGGAAGCGACAGTTGGCGCAAAAGATTTTAGCATATGTTGAAATCCACAGCGAGTAACGCACACGTGCATCGACGAGCACCGTGAGCGAATGAATGAATATGCATCCCATTCACAGGAACGTCACGGTATTTTGCTGTATGCGACTGTTTGAGGAGGACGCGATTCGTCACGATCGCTCTGTAAAGCGATCTCCGATGACCGCCGATTTTTAAAACGCCGCGCGCTGCCGGAAGAGAAACGCCTGTGAAAAATTGCGTGGTTCGTGAACGAAACAAGTGCCAGAAACGCACTTGGGTACAGTCAAGTCTCCTATAACGCGATTAATTCGTACCGCGTTCTATGGGAACCGTGTTATAAGGAAATCAGACTTAATTGAAAATGCAGGAAATGCGTTCTATGGAAACCTCGTTACGAGTAAACATAGGAATAAGACAAATCAGACTGATTTATACCGCGTTATAAGAAACTCGGAATTAATACAAATTGAATGAATTCGTACCGCGTTATATGGAATCTCAGAAACAAATAAATTGTACATAAATCAGACCTATATTCTCAGAAAACTGCATTCTCAGAGTATCAAATTGCGATTGATACGGTTAATAAATAAAATTTTACAATAGAAATGCCAATGAACATGTAGATTTTTACATATTTGAATTTAGGTTTATTGAATATATAATGCATACTTCGTATAATAAAATTATAAACTAAAAAAATTGTTTCCAACAAAGAAACTTAATTTGATACATATTAGATTGTATTATTCATCGTCACTGTGTCAAATATTTGCAGTCTAACTCTTTTTTTTTTTTTCTAACTGGTCGAAAATTCTCCTCACTTTGCAAATTTTCTTCTTGGTTTTCAAATGTAGTTTCATTTTCTAGTTTCTTCCGAAACTTCTTTATACGGAGCCAAGCAATTTTGAAATTCTCTTTTAATAATTCTGCCCATTGTTGAAGGCGCCAAGCTTTAACCAAATTCAGCCCTTTTCTTTACATCGTAATAACTGAAGTTTGAAACGAATTCGTTATCCGTGTCTTCTTCCACAAATGCACTTGACAAATGATAAATTTCTACGCCGTTTAAGTTGTTCTTAACGAATTGTTCCTTAACGAAAAACGCGTTCTAAGGAGACCGCGTTACAGGAGACTTGACTGTATCTTACGCCTGTTTGCACAGAAATTACAGACTCTCGGCATGCGATTCCACTTTTCTTTTTTTTTTCTTTTTTTATCATCGAACCCATCCTGTGCCCGCGAATCATGCAAAACAAATTTACCGTGCTCGCACGATCATCGATAAGGGAATCAAAGTCGAGAACGGGTTGCGAATGTTTGATCAAGTGATTTCAAAGATGGAGAAGAATGGTCTGCAGTAATTACGCGCGATCGGAATGAACGAAAAGGGAAATGCGACGGCGCCTCGTCCGATATCCAATGCCGTTATGATATCCAATATCGTCGCGTTATTCAAGACAAGAACAACAACCTTTGTACGGCTATCAAACTCGATACGGTCGATGACGAACTACGGCAAAGAATACAATCATTTCAACTTTTCAACTTTACTTATAGCTTATGGAGATTTTCGATTTATATGTAACTAAATCTCATGTTATGTATGTATATACTTGTATACGCTTGGGACTCCACACGAGCCATAAGAAAATAACAATCGCAAATAATACACTTATTCTGCCTTTGTTTTTTTCTTTCTGCGTCTTATCATAGATGTTAACCCTCCGTTGCTGGCTCCGCTATGGCGGCATCCGACATCCGACGAGTTGTTCCGAGTTGTTCCATAACTTCCGTGGCTCCGCCACTCCGGAGCCAAAACGTTTTCAGCACGGTTTTACGCTGTCTAATATCTTTACGCTTAACACATCCTAATTGATTGTGGCTCGCCAATTATGTAAGTAAAAAATATTTAAATTATTTATTTGTTAGTAAAAGTACATTTTTCTTGAAATTGAAAATACGCGGCGATCTGATGCGCGATCCTTAAAAAAATACGGCGATCAAGAGGTTAACCGATCAAACACGTACGTAACATTCGTATCTGTAGATTTATCGGCATTTGCTTGATTATACGATTACAAACGATCCAAGTTCACGATCGAAAAGTCACGATTCCAACGACCCTGTGCAGCGTTATAGTGCGTATTACAGTTCCAAACGTACAAGGAATTATTAATAACCATTTCCTAAATATTATTTTCCTCGTCACGACTCACGGATTAAGCCTGGAGAATGGAACCATTCTAACAATCTACCAATGGTTCGCTACGAAATGCTAACCCAATTTCGTGTTGCGCCTACGAACGTCTAAGGTTTTCGATAGATCTATTCACTAGCTCGTGGTCGTTATAAAAATCGTGACCGACGTATCGCATGCAGGTCTTAACATTGACATGATCGTCTAAAATCTCTGTGACAATTTATTATTCTTCCGAAACTAAGTTTCACTCGACCTTCGAAATTCTGTTATCTCGAAAGATGAAGGAAATTAGGAAAATTAACACATATCCGTTCGCATGACGGAAATTCGTCATTTCACAGAAAATCACCAGCAACCAAATGACGAAAAATTCGTCATTTTGTATATTGCAGTAAATAACTGATTGTTGTTTTATTAAATCCGAATAAATTAAAACGCAATTTTTACAGAAATAATTCTACGAAAAAAAATGATTTCAGCTTCAGTTCCGTCGTGAAGGGTGCAAATGCAAAAACAAAAATTAATTTAAAAACATATTAGTCGGTACTGCGTATAGAAGTTTATTTAAAGTTTAAGCACTTGGATGTTCGGATATTTAAGAAATTTCAGGGATATTACTGTTAATTTTCTTAGCCTATTTTTATCGAAATCAAATAATAAAGTAAATCTAAAATGGAGAACGAAAAAGAAATATGTGCAGACAATTTATCTGATTGTAAGTGTAGTGATAACATTGAAGATCTTTTAAAATCTAATTTTGATAGTGACTGCAGGAAAGACGAAAAATCCTTTAAAATATTGCAAAGTTTGTAAAGTTCACAACAGAGAAAGTAGAACTAGCTACGTATGTGACTTTTGCAACATTCCCCTTCATACTGGAACATGTTTCGAACAGTACCATTCGTTGAAGAACTATTAATTATTGATAAAATTAAAGTTTTGAAAATAATTTACTTTGTCTAATAAAATAATGAGTATGCTTTTAGTAATTCATTTCAACTTTTTTGTGGATTTAATTTTTATTTAACTTCAGAAAGAAAAAACCAAAAATAAACGTGTATATATAAATACAAATTCATTTTATTTCATTTCCTAAAATTTCACTAAAAAAAATATACGACTTTTTAAAAGTTAGGTTGTTTTTATATAGAGCATATTGTTTCTACGAATAGTTTTCAAAAAATGCCGGCATTTGATCAATGGCGGTGCAAATAATGCCGGACGGATATGTGTTAAGATGCTATCTCATCACCGGCATTGGCCATTGTTATTTGTAGTTGAAACGTGCTGAGTCTGTTTTTCTGGGGAATGGAAATATTAAACAATTAATTTATAATTGTTTAATATTTCCACACGTGCGAGTTTCGCGTGGAAAATAAAGATCACTTACGAGTATGATCAAAGTACATTATCCGCGGGGAATTAATTAAAAGGAACGGGAGTTTCAATGCTCTGTAAAAAGAAAAGAAACGCTGTTTACAGTTGCGCAGTTCTTCCTTTTTTTGATCTGTAACGGTCCGATTCTCTAGCGTTAATATTAATCAGACATGCTCATGAACTGGGCATATCCATGCTGATCACATGCGCGAAACGTTTAAGCACACTGTGTACTTTAAACTGGATGCTTTCCGAATGTATGGTCAGTACCTTGTATCGATCGCTAAGAAATTTGTCTATTACTAATTCGATAGTGCAGGTATATATATATACTTCGGCTATCATCTTGAACTGCACAGTATTGAAAATTGAAGAGTAGACTACGCTACAGTTCCCTAATGAGAGATTCCTTTCAGTCATTTGCCAGGATAATTTATCAGAGTAACAATGTACAACGAAACAAATTCTACCTTACGAAATGTGTTATATTTGGCTTTTGCTGATGTTGTTCTCTTATGGCTGTTGAGCAACACGAGCCACTAATTCTGCAAGCTACTTAACGACGACTCTCACACGTTCAATGCAAAAGTGCATATCAAATGCAATTTCAAATTTAACTAAGCGACGATTCGAAAGACATAGGTAGAAGGAAAAACGAGTTTGTATCTGTCCGTTTTTTTTTTTTTTTAACATCGGTACATCTCTTTTCGATCGGTACGTCGATAGGGATCGTTGAAATTTGAGAGATAAGGTTGAGAGGAAAATTTGAAATATCAGCTGTCGTCGGATACGCGAAATATTGATGTCACCGCTTTTAAAGCGCTCCTGCTGGTCGAAGCCTCTCGAAAGGCGTGTCTTCGCCGATGATCGACAGCTGCGTGGGTTGTTGCGGAAGAAATGAGCCGATGAACCCCGAGAGCACGGTCCAGAGGAGGATTTTCATACGGACATACATGAAAAGTTTTTCTACTAAGTTTCTATTTTTTATCCGATCGAATCTCACATTGGGAGAGAGTCCCTGTTCGTTTTTGGGTTAAAATATTAACAAAAATCTAAGCAAAATTTTAACCACGTGATTTATAATAAATAGTTTGTTAATATTTAATTAGAAGTAATTAGAAGGAAATAAGTCCGAATGTGCCGCGATGACAGAGATATTGGTTCTCTCTATACCTGTATATTATCACGACTCGCTATTCTCGTTACGACTCACACACACAACCGTATATATTGTAATATATTTCAAGCTTAGGGCGACTAGACAAACATCTCAAATTCCGTCAAGTATTTTTCGCTGCGACGATCGGACACATAGCAAGCGATAGCTGTCGTCTCATTCTTGAACCGCGTAGAAAGAAATTCTGAACGATAAGACTTCCACCCCCGCATATTCTAGGTATTCAAATGCACTCACATCTTTTTCACGCGTATTACACGGGCACGAGAAAGAAAAGAAAAAGAAGAGACAACATTATGCCGCGAACTAACTGCAGAAGAATCCTAGGGACGGAATTACTATGGTATAGTAACCCAGAGCTGGCTAAATAGCGGCCCTTGCCCCTACTTTCCTGATCGTTAGCCCCTCCACTGCATCGATCTCTTCAATGCATTGACATTTTCTCTCCCGTGCGAAGATTCGAATCCCCCCCTCCCTCTCACAGTTCATTCATTTTCCTACCAAGCAATTGGAGGGAAATGTCAAGCTCTGTCAGGTAACCGATTGCTTGCTCCAGAGCCATTAACCCCTTGACTGCGAGCTGTTCTAAGTTAAAGCGCTTCGCGTGTTCGGCACGCGGCCCGCGGATGCGTTCGCTGGGCACTGAATACTTCTTCGCGCAGTATGGATCTCGTCGGCGGCGTACTAACACATTATAATATAGCACACAATCCAATTACTATTACTTTGTCTACTCCAAAACGAATCCAAACATTTTTTATTTTCAATATATACTGTTTATGTTTAACCAATGTTAAAGTTTTAAAACGCCAGAATTTGATAATTATAATGTATTTGGATATTCAGATTTGGAAAATTGAACAAATCATAGGAACGATTATATAAATACCGTCTACTATATAATAACCGTAATGTAAATACTCTGTATATATACAAAAACTATAGCTTTCGAATACGTATATTTTAAGAAACCAATGTTAAAGTTTCAAAACGCCAGAATTTGATAATTATAATGTATTTGGATATTCAGATTTGGAAAATTGAACAAATCACAGGAACGATTATATAAATACCGCCTACTATATAATAACCGTAATGTAAATACTCTGTATATATACAAAAACTATAGCTTTCGAATACGTATATTTTAAGAAAGAAGAACAATAAGAAGATTAATAGTTCATTTGCGTGTGGTAAATCACAAAACAATTATCAACACATAATCCGATATCGCATTTTTTACGTTCGTATGGTGTATCCCTCCTTTTTCTGTGTTTCCTGCAGACGACACATTTTCTTCTTGTCAAGTTGCTTGCTGCATTGAAAATTTTCGAAGAGATATGTCTATCCGTCAGACGAAATGGTAAATCTTCTATGTTTCTTTTCCCACCACTTGCTTATTTCCTACTTTGCGGATATTTTTGCAGAATTTGTTTTATCAATGACAGGTGGAAATCGTTATATTTTAGTTTTTTACCAGTAACACTCAGATATAGAACATAGGAATTATATAATGAGACGTCTAATAAATGGGAAAAAAACTTTTTATACCATTTTAGACATTTTCTGGATGAATTAATTGTGCTTAAAACCATATCAACACGGTCCGCAGAACCTATCTTGATGTTGTAATCTGCAACAAATTCTGGTTTTAACTTCTGCGATCCTGTAAGATAATTTATTCGACCAGCTTCTATCATTTTAGGTTCGTGAGCACTCGTTAACATCCGCACATCTTTTTTATCTCGCCACTTCAATGCCCATAAATTATCTGTACATTGGTAGTTAAATATTCATTTTCTCATATTTCCCTCGATATGGGGCATATCTCTTCTATTTTTCTCCGTACTGTTCCAAACGCATTTGTTTCATGTTTGTGTAGCAAATTATATAAATGTGCACTTGTGTACCAATTGTCCGTTATCACTGCATGATCTTTCCCAAGATACGGACGTAAAAGAGTTATGACAACATTTGCCGATTGTCCAATAGTTGTAAAATTACGCACAATATCTGTACTTTTTCAGAGTATAAATGATTTAATACCAAATCTGTTTCTTTTGGAAGGAATAAATTATTTAAAGTAACATCGGCCTTCGAACAGCATAAGACTTTCGTCAATGCACAAATTTTTTGTACGGGTAAAGTGATTGTGAGAAAGAGTTCTCGAGTGCATCAATTATGTATTCGTATTTTTATTGTGGATCATCACTTCTTACGTTATTATTATCATTATTAAAATGTAAGTGTAGAAGAAGTAAGTAAAGTAGAAAAACGAGAAAAGAAGGAACTGTCTCTGAGCTGTCATTTTTTTACAAGCTTCTGAAGAAATCTTCGAGGAATACAAGTATCGGTATGTGAGAATTTCCTACCATTCTACTTCCCGTCATTCTGCCAGCTTTACTCTCACGGAAACAGTTTCAGTTTTTCTCAGTTGGTAACGCGAACAGCAGAGCTATCTTTTCTCCAGCTCTAAACAAGCTCGCGATCGTCGTTCGTTCGATTTTTGTTCCAGCTCGCACGTATTGATCGATCGATCTCGAACGATCGGTTTACCACTTCGGAATAACAATTCGATACGCTATCTCGGCGACGTCGATATAACTTCCGATTGAACATACGATCCATCGAAAAAAATCTATTCGTCGAATACGATTACCCCCTTTCACGGTGTTATGCACGACGACTCTTTGAAGATAAATATTAATAGGGTGAGAAAGCTTCGTCGAAAGATCGATAATTAATATTACAGAAGCACAATAAAGTTCCTTGCTAACGAATGAAATCGATCCAAGAAAGAGAGGAAGAATTATATATTATCAACTTTTTATTGGTTCTGAGATTATAAAAAGTGGAGAGGAAATATATAGGGTAGCCACTGAAAGATTAAATGATATTAAACGAAAATAACTTTCACAGACACATGTTTTTTAAAATTTTTTTATTATTTTATTTGGAAGTGTAATTAATGGATTTTGTAATTTTATAATTTTAATAAAA
The DNA here is from genome assembly GCA_032399595.1 of Tetragonula carbonaria. NCBI lineage: Eukaryota > Metazoa > Arthropoda > Insecta > Hymenoptera > Apidae > Tetragonula > Tetragonula carbonaria. The sequence goes on from JAUCRC010000003.1 coordinate 2,971,399, forward strand.
GAAAAAAACAACATGAACAAGGTTGAACAAACACACAAGTTATGACTTTCCGTTTTTTCCTTTCAGTGGCCACCCTATATAAAAAAATCCATTCTTCCAGTTATGATTCCTCTCTTCCATATGTTTCATCATCTCGACTCATTATGTGTGACAATTATTCCGTTGGACAATTAATCGATGTTTGCGCGTGCGTCCGATGCACTAAATAGCTTTCCACTCTAGGTTAGTAACTGCACCTGAACTACAAGTAACTATCCTTTCTGCCAGTCGCAGCTTACGTCTTGTACCAGCAGCATCGTCTCTGTTTCTCGCGTGTAAAAATTGTAATCGTCCTTCATCGTGTGTTTAATATCAGTTCCAGAATTGATAGATACGAAATGGATACGAAGCAGAATAATTCCGGAAATCAAGAACAACCAAATCAAGGACAACCGAGGTTAGTTTAAGCGTTGGACACGGTGCAATCGCGTTATTTATTAACGAACGATTAAAAAACTTGCATCTTCTAAATGTGCAACCACGTTATGTTAAAGTATTATGAGAATGAGAACGATCGACATTGAGCGATGCTCCCGTACAACGACAGAGAGATAACAATTGCACGATACAGATGCGATGCAATCGGCTAAATGATCAAACAAATTTTGGTATTTTTTCAAGAGTACCATTAGGCTGTGACCTATGGTTCCTTGGGAAAAAACTGACCTTCGTGGTGAGTAGAGTACAATGTAAACGAAAAAAGTTGAAGTTCAAGGTCAAGGTCAAACCAAGTTCAAGGTCAATTTTGCAGCAGGTTCTTTACACGTTCCTTCGATGAAATCGAAAGTGTATAGGATTCAGCTGTGACAGCCACGGGCGAACTTTTCATTCCACCCTGTACGTACGCACGCGCATTGAAAGTGTCAAATATCGATATCCGTGCGAATGCGCACTCACAGTATCTGCCGTTGGCAATGTGCGCGCGCACTAAAGTACCCCCTTGTGCCTTAGTACCAGTCCACACCCCCGATGAAAACGATGAGATTATCGATCGTGTTGCTGTCCAACTTTTCGCTGACAGTTAACCGTAGAGACAGATTTTTGGAGAAGCGAAACACGCGTTGTTTACAGGATGAGACGATACTGAAGAACCGTGTGTAATCCGTCTGTGATCTGTGATAAAAGAAACTTGCAATAAATCCACGACGATTTTCCTCCCTGTGACAGTGAGTACGAAATCACGGCAATGATGCTTGCGTATTTTCACTGGAGACTTTCCGAACGTTCTGCATGAATTTGTATTTTTCAATATGAACTTTACTTTACCCTTTTCGTCTTACACGACGTCTATTTTCTAAAATTGTCAAATGAAATTTGAGAAGCGTAAGTAAAACAATTAACGATGTTTGCAAAGAACGTCGAAACATTCATGTGACTAGAGTATCGTAAAAAGATGAACGCACTGGTACACTTGCCTACACGAATTGTTTGTTTTACTCAAGGTGTTTTCGGCGTTACGATGATCATGGGAAAATCTCGGATGGTCAATCCGACAATGAGTCAAATAGAACGATTGTTTCAAATTTTATAGCTTGCACGAATGACATGCACGAATGATTGATATCTTAAAAGTGTTACCTGATTCAACGAGGTCCAATTAATCATGTTGTCACGCACGTTTGTTTCCCTTTGTTGTACGAATGATTTTAAAAGAAGATGACTCTCTTGAATCCATCGTTCGTGTTTTACTTTCATCCTGGAACAACAAATTCAATCACTTGTTTCACGAGCCTAATCGAATGGTAAAAGGTTCGTTAGTTATTAACGACAGGTTCTGATACGAAACCAATTTATGATCAATAAAACAAAATGACTGCTTTTATAGAAACTGTGACGTTCTCAAAAAAGAAATTGTATCGCGAATATTCGTTTGGAAAATTATATTCATCGATCGAAAATTTGGCGTTGTATGTGAAAGTTTATCTCGTTTATGTGTTAAATAACGCGTATTATACGGTATAGATTTCTCTTCAGTTCTTCCTTTCTCATTTGCTAAACGCGTGTGTGTAAGCTTGCATACTCTGCAACGTGGCAAGTCACTCTGCCATCTATGTTAAATCGTGTATAGCATTAGTAATTAAAACTGTCAGACATTCTCGGGAATTTCTTATTTTTGTTTGTGTGTAATATGTCATTTTCATCTTTCTTTCTGTATAACATCTTAGCTTTCTATTATGTATTTTTACATGTAGCTTGACCCGTCAACTCAAACGACCCTTTCTTTCTTTTTTAACGCAAACTTCATCTGAATGTGCAAAGAGCTCGTCTCATGATGGAAAATCCAAATGTCGATATACAAGAGGGAAGAAGACTTCGTAGCGTGCGGAGAAGACTGTTTGAAGATGACGATGACGATGAGACGATACGAAGTTCCGGAGTCGAGGACAACATTGCGAATTGCATTTTCGAGGAAGCCAGAAAAAGTCGAGAAAATGTGCGTAACGTATCACACTATAATTCAACATGTTCATCTTTATCTCGAGTGATTAACTAAATTGTGTTTAGATTGTATTTTTTTTTTTTTTTTGTTTGTCTGGGAACAGGCTAAACAAAGATGGAACTTCGATTTTGAAAAGGAAGAACCACTACCCGGTCGTTACGAATGGGTGAAATTAGACGAACATGGAAATGAAGCCTGTAGTCCGGAGACAAACGATGAAGTAGAAAATTTACAAATGATGCAGGAAGAAAATGACGTTATGATGGAAGATCATGCAGGTGACTACAAGACAAGTTGCTCACGCTGATTTCTTCTTTCTTTTTTTTTTTTTGCTGAAACAAGAAATTTCTTTTCTAGAATCGGAGAATAAACGTTATAAAACTGACTAAATTGCAGTCAGGAAAATTGAGATAGAAATTAATTGGTCATAAAGTACATTGACTCGACTTCTAGTCAGAATAGATACGCTCTAGTGTCTACAGAGCTAGTAAACCAAAGTTGATCTTTTTATTTAAATAGTTAAAAATCCATCATTCGTAATGATATTTGTTGTTGTATTATTTATCCACGATTATTTAACATTGTTATATACGTAATTAGCGAACAAATGATATTAGAATGTGAATTTTATACTTTGTGTAGATATTCGAAATAATATATTCTATTTGTACAGACGTTTATAATCCTGTGTGTGATTTCCGTATTCTTCCTCTTTGTCCTACGCTTTAATAAAACAAAGCAACTGCAACATAAGATTCATACAGACGGATTAGAAGCATATGGTGCATGACTTATGTGTGACCTGAATTCTACGACACGAGACATAAGATGACACATCTGCTGTATATACATCTAACGAAGGAACATAAACTATTCGTAGAATGACGTTTCAAAAGTGCAACAATTGTTACATGAGGACGAGGGTTTCGCTCGATTCCACGAGTATCACGATTTCTTAAAATTAATCTCAAGTTCTCGTGAGAAGGCAGCGTGTGCACCTGGCATCATGGTTTCTTAAGAATCGTTTCTCTTTTTTTTTTTTTTTTTTTTTACTTTGCTCGTGCTATGGAAGCTGGCCACGATGATGGTGGTGTACCCATTGCCAGAAATTGCACTTCCGTTCCGCGAATTCCCACGGAAGTGGGTACAATCGCGACTACGACAAAAGATATTCGCGTATAACCTGCGCACCACTTTCATTGTTCTCTGCAACTATTCAATACTTCTACGCCGAACAATTATGCACCTAAGTATTAACGGCCATCGCTAATGAAGGATCAATGAACGTTGCAATTAAATGACGATTAATTTAAATTCTAAATGATCAGTCATTTCATTTAAAAAAAAAAAGAAAAAAAGAAAAATACTATTGTTCTCAACCTCGATCTCGATCCACCACCTTGATCTCGATAAGAATGTGATTTATCATGGCTAGATTTGCATTCTGTGGCGGTGTACAAACGGCGAGATAACGTATACCGGCGATAAACTTGGATTTGATAGCGAAATTCTTTCACCGACGGAACAGGTGACTCTTTTAATGGCAAACATGCGATGCAGCCACAGCCACGCGCCTTCCGGTCGTCTATTCAAGATGTACAAACACACGACTTCCTCGAAAAATAATCTGAAGTAGGCTTCATATAGGCTCATCGTTCGAGAGATAGACACAAAAAGTGTTATAAGAAGAATGTTTTATATATATATATATATATATATATATATATTTATTTATTATTTATTTTTTTATTTTCTTCGCCTACGACAAACCATGAGAGAACACTACCTGTGCAACGGAATACCTTGCTAAACGGGTACTGCACGTAACCGCAGATGAAAGAGAGACGGTAGTCTTTGCGAAACGCAAAAAGGATTGTTTTACGCGACTCATTCGCTCGTTCTCCCCTCATTGAGATGCATCCGGTGCCACCCTCACCACTTCCTGGATGTTGCGTGGGATTTTCATTTTCAACGACACGCTTTGCAGTCCTCTCATGAGAATGTACTCCGTTGTACCAAATACATCTTTCGCACTTTTTTTTTTTATCTTGTGTGTATTTTCGATAAAATAATTACCTTCATAAGTTGAAGAATATATTTTTACCGAGTATAACCGAATCGCGAACGATAGGATATTGCAAGAGGAAAAATACTCTCGAGTTGAATTTTCCTCGTGTTTTCTTAAAATCTTTTTCATCCGTGAAAACGATGTAATCGACGTAATAACGTGGAAATAATAGGTACGAAGTTATTTTTTCACTTTCGCTAGATTCAAACATTTAAAACTTTCCCGCGAGTGTACAGTGGCGCCACTTGGCCAGCCATATTCTACCAGACGGATATACACTAACACCATTCAACGTTACTTGGCAAAGGGGCTCCCTGATTGGTCGCGATGATCATCCATGTACGGTTCACTCAACGCGAGTTACTTCATATGCGACAGAAAACTATTTCCCCATTGCCTTTCTCTACGAGAGACAAACGATTCAGTGCACGAGAACAGCAATGAGGTAAATTGACAATTATCATCGAAAAGTGTCGATTCACCTCGTTTATTTCGTATCATCCGTATCAGCAGTGTCGCAATAAGCATCTGTCGCTCGAGTATCGCTAATTGTCGCATTTATAAAATCAACGATTCGAACGCGAATTCACTTTTTGTATTTACACAATGTTAATGAATCGACACTCATTTACGTATAAGAATATAAATATTCACGTTGATCAATAAAATATTTAAATTCATTATTGTTGTTGTTTGATCGGTACGTATTTAAAGACTCTAGCTGAGTTAATAAACTTGAACGACTGTAAAATGTAAGACTCACTTGCGATTAGGCGACATTTATACGCTTACATTTCCCGTTTTTCCTTTGTCCAAAAAATATTCGTATTCAGATGGAAGATTTTATTTTTAAATTTTGCAAAACATGGTGTTCTCACCATGATGCCTAGGGACAGTAGCTCTTATCAGTTGAAATAAAATGACGATGATAATCTGAACAGTATGCAAATAAATTCATCGTATGTAACGTATTGCCATGCAAACATGGAAATCCGCCGAATAAACGTGCGCACGAGTGTCCGTGATAAGATTACAGCCGTTGTTTTGAAAGCTGGACTTGTTTATTTTTCGCTTCTTTGTCAACATACAATGCGCTTCATTTCTCTTTTCTTTCAGCCAATTGTACAGTTTTCACGCGCACGTACATGTTATGAATTTACTATTAAACACAGAGATGAGGTACATCAGAAAAATGCACTTTCTAAAATTCTCAACTTGATCGAAGGTAGCAACTATTCGCAACAAGCATCACGTCGTGCTTTGCGAAAAATTCAACGATTATGTTACCGTTTTGTCTGTTTCGAAGCGAACACAGATTCAATTGCGCGTTAAACGCGATCGTGCGTTTCAGTGAAAATGGGAGTGGTAAAGTGGAGAGAGGACAGTAACCTGCCTATTATTTTTCCCAACCTCGTCGCATCGTCACAGACCCCGTGGATGTAATAAATGTAAGGAAAGGTGTGATGATATTTACCACTGGCAGGATTGACATACTGGAACGCATCGGATAGCTAGAATCAGCATTCTGTTGTCGTTTACGTAGCCGTGGAAGGGGCCAATAACTGTACAGGCTTCTGATACGTATTTTTCAAACGCTGCACGAAACGCTGCGCTCAGGTCGAAGCAACCATAGTCTGTAAATGGCGGTTATTTCGTTTCTTCCCTGATGCGTGAAGAGGGAAAAGGGGTGACACCGAATGAGCCGAAGATAGCCGAAAACAGCCGATATATTTAGAGGCTTGGTTACTTGCAACGAGAGGCACACGCTTCAGTCGCTAGAGAGCGCTTTACACGTGTGGAACGTGTCTTCGCGCAACTCCGTGCATTACAGAGCACACACGCACCTCGTCAGCGTCGACATAACTGCGCAATCGTGTACGACCTTCCGCCGAACTTGGAACCACGCGCGTGCCTTGACAGTCGTGCATTTGGCGGGAATTACGGTATTGTTTTCATTTGGAATTTACGTGGTATCGGAGTCGATTCAGTGGCTCCCCGTCGTGTCAACGGACAGCATATTGGTACATTCGGGCCGTGTGCAATAACGTTTACCGTAAAAATATTTTCGCGTCGAGAGCAAGGAATCCTCGAATGTGATGCGTTCGTGTGCTTCGCACTTCGCGTAGACGTGACAATTGTGAACGTCGGAGGATTGACGCACGATCGAACGTGCATTTCATCCGAAGAATAAGCGTGGTAATAACCTTCGCGGGAACACGTCGAAACACGCTCGCTGTCTCTCGGAGGCTCACGCGCAAGTGCGTGCGACGTTGCCGGCTTTTTCCTTCCGCGGGCTATATCTACAAATATGTGAGAGGAGGATGAAAAAACTTGCAAAACAAATCCACGTTCGATCGTTGACACCTATGCCGGTCGTTGCTTTGACTGTGGAGTTCCATCTCTGAGACAGCATGAGATAGCCGTTGCTGTTTTTCTGTCTTTTGCCTCTCGCTCTCTCCCGTCGTAGTACGCAATAGCGTGTCCAACCGTGTTGCCAAACATCCTGATTTACCGTACACGCTTCACACCGCCGATGGATTCACACAATATAACAGGCCGTTTTTTTAAAATATAACCTCGAACTTGCGGATGCGCGTCGTGGAAAAATCCGCTTGGCGGAGTGTTGCACGCGATCGTAGAGGAATCAACGATCAGCGTAGTAGCGAGGCGACGCGACGCTGGGTACGGCCATTATTCGAAATTCGGTGGGTCGCGCCACACGACAACGTTGCCACGTCGTCTTCACGAACCGCGAGTATTTTCAACGTTCCGTGAACGATTCCTGGAAGAAGAATCGTCATCTTCGTGAACGGGACGTATACACGCGCACGCATATGTAACACGTCGAAACATCAATACGCAAAAAAGAGCGAAGATTTTCAACGTAGCGCTGGCGCGTTCATTGAATCGAAACCGTGTTGTTTGAGCTGAGCGGCGACGGCGACGGCGACGGCGGCGGCGGATCGTCAATCGAAAAATAGTAGTGGCGGTGAAAAAGAAAAGGACAGGAAGTGAGAAGAGAGGGAAGGAGGGAAAAAGAAAGAGAAAAAAAGTGTAGTGACCGCGTGAAAAGAAAGGGAAACTGTTTGTCTCGTGGAAAAAACGCTTGCTTGATTATTGGTAACTGCGAGACGGAGCGACGACGTTGCGGCGGCGTGAAAGACTAACGAAATATGAGCGCTCGAGTGTTGAATCCGGTGATGATGACGGAAATGAGCAGGAATTTGGGTGGAGGACGAACGGTGCCGAACAGAGCAGCCCTTGCCCGTGTTCGAAGGGACCTGTTCGGGCCGGTGGACCACGCCGCGGCTCGCGCGTTAGCGGAACGGGAGTTGCGCGCTCAATCGGTACTCGACGCCGAACGATGGGGATTCGACTTTCACTTGGAGATACCGACGTCCAATTCGAGGTACGAGTGGGAGCTGGTTACACCGCAGGACGTTGTGCCTGAACCCTATGCCCTGCGAGGTATGCCCTACTTGAGGAAACACGCGCCAAGCACGCCTCGGAAACTACGAGATTCCTCGCCCACCTCCGCGAGATTCCTCCGTAAGGATCCGTCTCCGAAGGTGACTCCGATCCTGTCGGCGTCGGAACGGACGCCTCCGCAGGAGCCGAGAGTACCGCAGATCGGGAGTACCGAGATCACCGCCAGCGATCTCTTCGACTTCGACACGGACAAGAAAGTGTACATCGCCGAACCTACTACCCCCGTTTTATCAACCTCTGCAACGAGGAAACAGTCCTCCATAACCGGTAAGCGATAACACGCGTTATATCTGTCGCTTCTGTTTGCACGAACCCACCGGCTAGAATGGTAATGTATTCGCACAAGCACGTGCGAATACCATTAGAAGTAAAAACGTCACGCCGTTTAAAATGAAAGCGTGTCGAAAACTGTGTCGCTTATTTTCGAAAGCTTCGCTCGTTGGGAAACCAGCTCTTTCTTATTCTTTGGGAATAAATCGCCTTTCTTTTCTCTTCTATAATTTTGCCAACCGCCACCTGCCAACAATGGTTTAACAGTTACGGTTTTACGTTACGTAAATTGCATACTCGACGCGGACAAACGAAAAAAAATTGAAAGACCTTCGAGATTGTCGAGGCACTTGTTTAAAAAAACATCGTATCGTTTTGCCGCGCGAAAAGTTACGTAATTACATACATAAGGACACAAGGTTTCCTGAATTATTCCGTTTGATCGGCGCGCATTGTCCAAGTTAATTGGCTGACATTATTTGTACAGGAAATAGTTTACCCTAGGTCAATCTAATTTGCCGACCGGCAAGGTCGTCATAATTTACGTAATTGCGTAAGCACCTGATAAAAGGAACGGATGGATTGCAACCAGTCATCGGTCGGTCAAGTATAAAACTTTCCTTTCATAAAGAAATTATACTTCCATTGATTTCGTTCGATCCGTCGATCGTAAATAATCCAACAGTCTGTGATCGCTTGCTCGAACAATGAGATTATTCCTATCCAATTGACAGATAGATAAAACCATGGTACTTTCACGGTTAACGTTAATATCCACGGAATGAAATCTGCCGTAAATATTTTTTTTTTCTTCTCTCGGATAATCGTCGTTTGATAATTCATCGAACGTGAGAGCGTAAACAAGAATGACGTAACGATAAATATTATTCGTAATTTCTATAGCGACGGTCCAGACAACAAGGCACAAGTGATGCCATCTGGTTGCTCGAGATCGCGTGTTTTCCATTGAGAAGGAGAAAGAGAGAAGAGAAATGAAACGCTGCGTTCGATTCGTATGTCTGTCTGTCTGTCTGTCTGTCTCCTCCGTTCCAAGTGCATCTAGTTCGACATCTCTCCCGCGGCAGACGATTTTCCGCGTAGCGTCGTTTATGTGTTGCACACGGCCATTTTGTTTGGGCCCGTACCTCACGGTCTAGTTCCCCCTTTTTTCGCCTATTTATTATTCAGGCGTGCGCACCACCCACGCGACGCGACTATTTCTGGACGTGACTCGTCACATGTCTCGCACGCATGCATCTACACGCGTGTAAACATATTTTTCCGCCGCAGCACCGCACGTACTTTTGTTTATACCCCGACGTAACGCTCGCAAAGTTAACCATCTGATCTGTATTTACTTCGGGTATAACGTTACGTTCTCCAGATCTGATGCGAATCATCGTTGGAATCATCTCGATGAAATTGCTTTTCGCATCTTGTTTGCGACTGTTGAACTCCCCGTCCCTCCCTCTTTCCCATAGTCCAAAGTATACGCTCCCTCGTGTGCAATCGAGACACAATCGAACGCGAATTGCGGGTAGTTGAATTTGAACCTGTCGGTTCAACTCGTTCGTTCGACGAATAAAATATCATGGTCGCGTGATATCGTACCGACCGGATCGATACACTTACAGTGTCGCGTTTTCATCTGTCGATAGGAACTCCCTATTTTTTTTTTTTTTTTTTTTTTTTCTTGTTCAAGTGTAGAGGAGCGAAGAACCGTGCCAGTACTAACGTTCGTAACGTACCCGAACGTTGGTGGTACGTTCTGCTGGCGTACCGTGGGTACCGATGGGGGCGCAGGGAATGATTTTTCGTAACGTACATTATTAATGAGCCGCACGCGGTCAGCTGTGCAGTCCATATGGGACTGGCATAGGAGCACGCACCCCCGTTCCATTCTTTGCACCCCACTCGCCCTCCTCGGTCATCGGCTTTTGTTCGCACGCGCCGACCGATTGCGAGAGCGATACCTCCTGCGCATTGCGCTCATGGGGGCATCAGCTGTGCTCACACTCGTGCATCTCTGGCAAACAACAACCCTCTGGATGGCACTGCCGACGCTGCACGAGGGTCGAGAACGGTATTTAAAATCAGGATTAGCTGGCGCGACGATTGCGACCCGCATGCGCGCAGGGGGTGAAACACAACTCTCGGCCATTTAAATTGCACGCGACGATATTTCTCCACGGCGCATATGCGGCGAGATGTTGCACGTTTCAACTACTACCGTTCGAACACTCGATTAGAAAATGTCGAAGCCTATCCGAGATGGTCATGGTTGATATAACGTCGCCTTTGAAAGTATCGGTTTGTAATTATTAATTCGCGTTGCGTGGCAATGCGATTGGTGCTCGTCACAGGGAAATCGAACAGATGCGTCAAATTTCTCCCGTGGACGTTCGTCAAATGTTTCGTTTCGTTCGATGAAAGGAGAAGGGCGAACGCGAAGGGGATCGGGGGATTTCATGACTCGTACGTGCTGAAAGCATGACTCACGGCTAGCAGCCTAGCGACGATTCGCGTTTTTTCTGCAAGCTCCTTATAAAATGATTCACCAGAAGTTCGCAAACGGGAGAAACGAAATTGCACGTATCTTCTATTCAAAACTCTTTGTTCGTGTTATCTCTCTCTCTCTCTCTCTCTCTCTTTCTCTCTCTCTCTATATATATATATCCCCGGTTGCGTTGCCGGCATCGTGCTTTTAATACTTTAACGAACATTTGCGAGGATTTGCATGTATCTTATCAGTCGCCGATATATAATTAACAAGCATTGCGAGTCGGTGCTTGTATTCGTAAGGTTATCGCAAATGCGATTTGACGTGCGTGCATTGGTCAAGCTAGATCGTGCACGAGGTCAAATTTTACATTGCATGCGATTACAAGCGTCGCTGGACGCTTGTACGTGTTCAGCTTTTCGGTTGATTTACTTTATTTCTCCATTTTATACGCTTTACTACTATCGATGCAAAGGTATACCTGGTGCTTGTTATTGTTTTCACCACTGATCGCGTGTTATACCACTCTTGCGAGTGGTAACGATCAATGGGACTCGAAAATAAATGGCGTTGTACGTGTCGTATACGTGTGTTGTGTTGTATATACATGTTTCGTTGTTGTGTGTTTTCAGACTTTATGAAGAGTCGTAAACGTAGCCTAAACGGTAGCGCGAAGAGCATGATAGAGCCGCCGGAGAAGATGGCTCGCAACGCGGGTCAGATACGCAGCTAAAAGCCTTCCAGCTTCCTCCTTCAGCCTCGCTGTCTTCTTCCATCTGTTTGGAGCGCGAGTGGGACCGGAAAACACGAAGCATCACTGCCAAGGAGGAACGAGAAAGGCAGAAGCTCTGGCAGGAGGCGCGAGGTCCGTTGGCTGTGCCATTCACGTAGATTTATCCGCCATGAATATATAAGGCGAAAAAACGGTGGGGAAAATTAAAAAAAAAAACAAAAAAAAAACTGGGGTAGTGCCGTTGGTTTCACTGTGCGAGCATGTCGTAGACATGCCATGGAAATTTACAGAGTAATTTACAACAATAACAACAACAACAACAACAACGATTATGATAATTGGATGAACAGACAAAAGAAGAACGATATTCCATGGTTGTTGCTATCTCCTTTTTTTCTTTTTTCTTCCTTTTATATATATATATATATATATGTATATATATATATCACTCGTGTCGTTATGTTCTTTTGCATTCTAAACAGATTAGAGTATATGTAACGAGAGAGAGAGAGAGAGAGGATGAAAAAGAGAGAAAGAGCGTGTGAGTACATAAGTTTTTTCACGAAATTAATTAATGTAATATATTTTCCATTTAATTCTGAAATGAACCGAAGACGAGTGAATAATGAGATCGTGGCACACGTACACATCAGTACAAGTGTGAAGAAACAAAATATATATATATATATATATATATATATATATAAATACTTCTTAGACGTAGAGATTAAGAATTAGGTATTAAGTGAAAGTGAATTGCGTTTCTACCGCGTGAATTTTCTTTTTGGTAACCGGAGGCTCTTTTGACCAATAATCCGTGAGTTTTCATCGACTGTGTTCCACTCGATGGGGAGCCACGGACGTTTTTACGGATATTTAGAAACAGTAACGAAACTGGATTCATCAGGACAGAATTTCGCGACAATTTCGACTATGGTATACTTGAAACGATCGCGAAATTATAAGATGTTAGATTTTTTTTCTTCTTTTTTTTTTTACGTGTAACGTACAAAAATAAAAGAGACAACATTTGGACCACGATTTTTATACACATTTGAGGATAGAACAGCGAAACGCAATCATGTTTTTGTAGCCGAAAAGAGACCGATTCCCAAGGACGATCAACGGAGAGAAAGATATAATTTAGAATGTAGTTGGTTACCCGTGTTTAAGCATTGATCTCCTGTACGATTTTAAGAAAGTACAGCCGATGCCAAATCATCCCCACGATGTATTTTTCTTTCCTTTTATACCTTCGAAGAAGGTACCCCATTGTTATATTTGGCCTCCTCTTCATCCTCCCCCTCTCCCCCCACCCTTTCCCTCTTTCACTTCGTTCACCATAAATTCCGTTAAGTGTTAGAGCAAAGCTTCGTGAAGATTGCAATTTTTCTTTTTTTTTAAATCGTTCTTCCTGTCAAAGAAAAGAAAAAAAGGCCATCGAACGAATGTTGTATTAACTTCGTGCGAGTTCCATGCAGAATGACATATAAATCAAATTTATAGTTGCTCTGTAATAAATATAAAATATGCAATCCTCGTTTAGCTTTTTCAATGAATTGTTGCTTTTTTTCCCCTTTTGTATTCTGTTATTTTCGTTCGGCTTTTCTGTACAAATCATCACGAACAGTCCTATTATATTTTTAACGTTTTACGATCAGACTTCAGACATTGGTGGTGTTAGCGTTGGTCAAAGCCGTTGAAAGTTCTCCGTAGCCTATAAAAAAAAAAAAAAAAAAGAAAGAAAGAAAGAAAAATCCCACTGCTTTTTGTTTTTTTTTTTCGTATATAGATAATATGATAGGCTGAACGCCGTTTGCGCAGCATGCACCTAAGAGAACGTGTAGGTTTATTTGGGAACAATTGTAGCTTCTGGAGGTCTTTAAACGGTTCTTGGAATTGTGCAAGGATGCAACTTGTATTCGAATCGTTTTATACCGTGTTAACGAGAGCACGAGGTATTTGACATACACACACTGCTTGACGTACATTTTGGAACGAACCAAAATTTATCATTCGTTGTTTCCTTCATCGCAGATGAATTTAAACGTAAAACGTAATACTATTAATGTAAATGTAATTGTACATCTTAAATGGTATATTGATTTTATAATGGTAGCTGTTTATTACAACTTCTTGTTTTCTCTCTTCTTCTTTTTTATTTTTTCTTTTTTTTCTCTTTTGTTTAATGATAATTTGGTTAACGCCATCCTCCCTGCTTCTCTCCCCCGCACCCCCCCTCTCATACCCCTTCCTCCGGGTACACACTCTTTCCCGTTCATTGCTCTCCCACTTTGAGATTATAATTCAAAAATACGACTGGTGGTTACAAGCTATTTTTTTCGTAGTTCACTCGCGAAGTGCGCCCCATGAGTGGTGATATTGATTCGTTGTGGAATTCTAATCGGTCGTTTTTTTTTTATTTTTTTTTTTATTTTTTTTTTTTTTTCTTCCATACCGGTCACCTCTGTACCCGATGTTTCAATGGCGCTTTCATAGCGGCGATCACTTGCATTGCGAGTGTGCCTCGCGATATAAGAAATCAAATTGAAGCAGCAGCAGCAGTTTTTGTACGGAGCGCGTTTGAATTTTGATTCACTTCCTCGTGAATGAACACGAAACATTCTAATTCGCCGTACGCAATCCGTGAAATCCTGACGAATTCGTCGAGACAAAACGATGATTCAACGGCAGGCTGTGTACGAAGTTTTTTCTCAGGCCTTGGCACTTTTCTACACTTTTCTACACAGTGTGACAAAAGAAAACCGTCGAAACGCCGTTGAATCTCTGTCAGATCTGGAGAAAGGGCCGCGAATCCTAGAAGAATGAAAGAAGGAAGGTAGAGTCTGCCGCCGTCGAGAAAGAAACGAAAAAAAATAGTAAAAAAGAGAATAATCTTACGTCTATGTAACCCTGTGATGTATTAGTATGATCTCAGTAAACATAACGTAGCGTGTACTTCTTATTTGTAATAAGCATAAATGTATATGTGCGTTTCACAAACGTGACGCCCCGGCAAAAAGAAAAAGAAAAAGAAAAAAAAAGAGTATGAAAGGTAGCATATGTTTGAGCACGAGTGGCCGATGTTTGTTTGTGTGGGTGACTGTTGAAAGTGAAAAAAAAAAAGGTGAGCAGAAATACCCGGTGTCTCCGCGTAAAGAAATTCTATGCGTAACGACAATATATTATTATATAAACTATAATCGTAACAGAGTCTAAAAAAAAACTAACCTACGTAAGTAAATGCCTATGTTTATTAAAAAAAAAAGATTTATCTGAAAGAATCTGGTATCTTTTCTTTATGCGCCTTTATGTGCCCATACCTATACGTCACGCGTATGTATATACATGTACATCGTTCGTGGACAGAGTTCGCACAGTTTCATTTGATTTTGTTTAAACGCGACGGCGGAAAGGTGGAAAAAATTGAGATTCAGCTATTTTTGTATTCGAGTATGCACCTGTCTCGTCCTTTCCCACATCGATCAAACGCCTTTTCATACTCTTTATACTAATTGGTTTGGCACCTTGGTGTCCTTCCTCAACCGTGTCATCTCCTTGTTACAGCGTACAGAGTACAACCGTTCCTAGAATCTCCTGAATCCAAAATCAAAACTTCCTGTAGAATCCTTCCTGCATCGAGTCAGAAGCACGGAGAGAGAATTTTATTTCCTCGGTGAGAAAAATCGAGGCAGGTGCTGCAGATGCAACAACGGGAACTGTGTATGCAGCACCGAGTTCTCCAAGCTGACTAACAAACAGGTGCCCTGCTGGACCTGCCGTGTATTTGCTTTTGGTAAGTGACGCTGATTTTACGCTTGGACGTTATTAGTGACCGTTTTCTTTCGAAAGTGAGAAGAGAACACGCACGGAAAATGCACAAACATCGCGAAACAGAAAACAAAGTAGTCGATTTACATCGAATTAAAGAATGAATATAATTTTCTGTATCAATTTCAAATCAGCATGTTTGTGAACACGAAATGCAAACACGATCGACTCGCGTGAACGAAATTTGCAAGTAAATTAACGTTTCGAGCGAATGATATTGATACAAAGTCTGGCCACTTTGAATACAAAGTACATTCACGGGTTTCACGTGTATTTTCTAATTGAAATATTATTTTCTAATTGTTTTCGGTTCTCACACGGAATTTGAAAACGGTCGTATCGACGCGATTTCGTAATCACGTTTCCCGTTATATTCGCCAAATGAGAAACAAATGCAACGAACGCGTTGGTCGAGAGCAGCGCGTTTAATTTCAATTGAAGTTATTGGATCGTTTGGGTGAATATAAAATCGAGGTCAGAAGAGGATTGCGCAATAACCTCTTTAGTGAATCAGATTTTCGTTACTCAGTGGGTACAAATAATCACTATGTACGTTGAAAATTCAAATGACCGATCCAATGCAACATGTTTCCGTGAGCAACAATATTTTTCAAAATATTCTCTCGCTCCTTTTCATTCGAAGAACCGTACGATTATTTTATACTGAAACGCGTTTTTTTTTTTTTTTTTTTTTTTTTTTTTTTTTTTTTTTTTTTTTAATACAGTGCACGCGTTTTTTCTGCAATCTCTTTAGAATATTCATATACATGCACGTACATTAGTCTCTCGTGCCTTGAAAAGATACATGAAATACGTTTTATTTTCTGTTGTACGTATTTTTATACACCATACGTTCTTTTTTTCTTTCACACATTATAAGTTAAAGATGATATTTCACGCAGAGATATGCCTTGCATTTCCGATTTGATTGAAACACGAAACATCGATTCGAAAACTGCTTTCATCACGAACGTGTGCTACTTTCAAAATTAACGATTCCGATTGGAGTAAATGCAAATGTTGAAAGTGCAGACGTTAATGAAAAAGAAATCTGACTCGATACGATTGTTTGTTGAAATTTTCGAAAGTTATTTCGCAGAAACGATTTGTTTGTCGAGCTCCTATTTTCCGTAACTCATGTCCTCGTTGTGCCTCGACGTATAAACACGCGCGTTCACTATAGTTGTGCTTCTATGCAATCTCTGTTGCTAGGCGCACCTCGGCCCACCAACAGTATTTTTAGACGATACGCTCACATTTCGACGTTCATTCTTGAATGAGAGTGCTCTGTTCGTAGACCCGTCCACCATGATCCAAAGAATTCTTTAAATATATCGGTTCTTCTTTTTCCTGTTAAAACGCAGGACGTTGTTCATTATTCCGGTATTCATTTTTATATTTCCTTTTTACAGAAAAGCGATATTAGAATTTGTGGAATTTATCGATATTTTTGTATGTATTTTTTTTTTTTTTTTTTTTTTTTTTGAACAAGTCGTTGCTAGTTTTTGTTAATTATTCGTATTATTGCGTGTGTCGTCGTTCGATGCAACACCTGCGAAAAAATTTTGCACGTTGCGAGATTGTAAGAGAAAATATTTTATATATATACATGAACATTAAGTATTACACGTTAATTTCTCGTTGAAAAAAGAAATATTCGTTAATTTTATACGATCGTTTAATTTTTATACAATTACGTTTCGTGTTGAAGGTCTCCGGGGATGAAAGCCGGAAGTGACCTCGATTTTGTTATCGACTCACTACCGTGAGAATTTGTGTATGCAATGGCAGACAACGTTCCTGCAAATATTGACAACTATTGTTTCGATCGCGTTCAACCAAAAAAGACAAGTTTAATTTTTTAAACTATCTTCGCGGAACGCATTACACAGATTTAAGTATTTTATTAAAAATGTTGCTGTTAGAGCAATAAATGTAAATGTAACTTTATCGAGTAACAATTGAGTAATTTAAAACACGTGTGATTGTTTGCTGCGTAATGCGTCTGAAATTTTGAAAAATATCGTAAATGAATAGAAATAGTCTTTTGGAATTTTGCGACAGTAGCGACAGGTAGTGGTCGGAATAGGAACTGAAAATGTCGGTAACTAGGCCCATTGGCAGAGATCATCCGATTTTAACCCGACTTTAATTATACAAACAAAGACAAAATTATACAAACTGACAGTGATATTTTTGATCAGAGTTGTATAAATATTGCTCTAGATGCGAAAAGAATCGTATAGCTTAATCAAAAATTGCAACAATAAATATCGACCAATGTTATTTTCTGAAAATGTATGTTGTAACATTTTTTTTTTAGTTGAATTCCTCAATTCTTTCAACTCATCGATATTGATTAAATCCGTTTTAATTTTTCAAACACAAGTACATATGTAACGCGGCATGATTCAAGACGCACAATAATCAACAAGTGTTTTAATTATTATAAATCATTCGATCGTTACTCGATAAAAAGTTACACTCGTACCATTGTTCTAACAATAACATTTCGACAAAATATTTACGTCTGTGTTACGTGTTGCGTAAGGATAATTTCATGAATGAGACTCGTCTTTGGTCTGAGATCTACGTATATTAACCGAATAACAGGGAAATTATTACGCCATTTCACAAAAGAGGCATCTAAATTCGATCATGAAACTCTCTGCCTCGTAAACCGGAAGTGGACAGCGCTGTGTCATCCTGATACCATTTGCCTCCGATTAGCAACGATAGCCCATTTCCTCGTTAGAAGATTTTAGAAGCGTGCTGCGAAACGACGAAACCTTCTGAAAATTGGCGTCGAGCATCATCGTGCGTTTCTCGGTATCTTAACGTTCTTAACTTGACCTTGCCTTTCGTGACGATTGCGTTTCTCCTTTTTGGCGATCTCGTGCTACTGTTCGCTTGGAGAGTAATTTGGAAATTCTTTTAGAATTTGGCAGGAAAGAAGGAGATAACTCTGGGGAGAGTAATCTGGAGATTCTTTTCGAATTTGGTAGGAAAGAAGGAGAAAACTCTGGAGAGAATAATCTGGAGATTCTTTTCGAATTTGGCAGGAAAGAAAAAAAAAGCTCTGGAGAGAGTAATCTTGGAGAGTAATCTGGAGATTCTTTTCGAATTTGGCAGGAAAAAAGGAGAAAACTCTGGAGAGAGTAATCTTGGAGAGTAGTCTGGAGATTCATTTCGAATTTGGCAGGAAAGAAGGAGAAAACTCTGGGGAGAGTAATCTGGAGATTCTTTTCGAATTTGGCAGGAAAGGAGGAGAAAACTCTGGAGAGAGTAATCTGGAGATTTATTTCGAATTTGGCAGGAAAGAAGGAGAAAGCTCTGAAGATTCTTTTCGAATTTGGCAGGAAAGAAGGAAGCCAGAGTGTTGGTAGTAGGGGCGGTGGCCGTTACTCGAGGTGGTCTTTGGCATTATTTTCGTACAACGACTTCCTGAAGAAGAGCCTCCATCGGATTCGCTTCTTACAAATTGCGCCACAGATGCAACGTACCTGTTGTTTACCACATAGCGGGTTCAAAGCCCGGTCAGTGCAACGGTCCTCCACCTTCCTTGCCTTCCTATCCTGCTCATCTTTCTTGCCCCACCATCGGTGAACATCATCCCATCCCCTGCCGTCGCGTCGGTCTCTTCAAGTAAGGACAAAGCGGTAGTTGCCTGTGATTCGAAGACTTGGAGGATGCGCAAGACGAGGAGCTCGCTTGTGCCTCTTTGTAAGGTACACACGGCGTTTGACGAAGGCCTCGTGCCTTCTGCTTCTTTTCACTCGCCTGAGAGACCCGAGAGACCATTTTTTCCACCCGATCCTTCATCCATCCCTTGTAATCGCTTTTCCGATCTTTTGAAAACAAAAAGAAAAAAAACATTCGTTCTAATCGTTGATACCGTGGATGGAGCACCGTGCTTCGCATCGTGTACAATTTCCTCAATGAAACGTTCATACACATAACGTTTACCGTTAATTCTGACGGTATGTCAGACATCTAAGACTGGTTCTCTCTGTTGGCGTACTGTTTGTAAACATTTTCAGATCCGCGAAAGCCGCGTCAAAGTTGGTCACCTAGAATCTCGTCTCTCGTGGCGACGACGGCTTTGCGTGCTAAACCTTGTGCTTTCGGTTCAGGCATTCATTGAGTATGTGTATGAAATTCGAGGATCGGCGAGCGGGCCCTGCCGAAGGACAACGGTAGGGTAGTTGCTTGTCGACGAAATACGAAAGTAAAAACGAAAGGGTAGAGAAGTAGCAGGGTTGATAGTGTGGTAAACCGAGAAGAGTTGGACGAACCAATCCGGAGGGAGGTCGTACTACGGCGTAGTACTCCAGTGGGATCAGGGTTCAAAGCCCGGTCAACACCATGTCCATGGTTCTTTCTCCCACTCTTCTCTTTCTCTTCCATGACGCTTCTACCCTCTCCTTCGCCAGCTTCTCCTCTCTACTCTGTCTCTCGCGATGTGTGTATCTCGGTTGTTTCACCACCACCACTACCACCACAACCACCACTACCACCACCACCACCACACGCGTGCTAAGCATCACCATGGACCTCTCTCCCTCTTCCGACTGTCTTTCTCTCTGGGCACCGTGTTGGCCGCGGTGATTCACCATCGGTCGGAGATAAAGGGCCAATGAAAGGAACCTGTAGAGGGCAGCACCGGGGAATGAGCGTACATACGTGCTCCATTTGCCGGAGGGAAGGTAATATCGGCTGAACGAAGATGAAAAATCACGAATCAGTTCGTGGCTCCTGTGCGTTTGTCCCGTTCCTCTGTATGTAGTCGCTGTCCGGGACAGAGAACGAGAATTAACATTTTGTCGGAAGCTTTGCTTCGCCGAGCGAACTTTGTCGATTAGTTATCAGTTTATGAACATTTTGTCGATTAAACTTCAAGCCGACACGATTTTATGCTTCGAAAATGCGCACGGGAATGCCAGTAAATTGGGTAAACAAGCTTGTAAAACAGGCCTAAGTAGGTTGCTTCTCTCGTAAACAGACGTGTAACTCTTTCCGGCTCTTATATGCAAATGTGGCGAACAGAACCAGAATTTGCACGGATCATTTAAAACTATATTGCTCGATTGATCCGTGTGGATTTCTTTTATGTACAATCACCGATCAGGGAACCGGTTGCACAAACACTCATTAAGAGAGATCGCGATTCCACCGTTCCAAAATTACCTGGCCATTGACGAACCTGGCATTATTTCGCTCGCGCAAAGTACCTTTAATGACACTACGTCTTCGTTTCAAGACGAATACGAAAGTACGAAAAATGCTCGTAACGTGCACTGTCATCTGTACAAAGAGACCACTGATGGAGGTGCTGATGTAACGTGACTGTTCCGAGAATTATTGCTAGTAGTGTCTGCGCCGACATTTGCGTTTAAACGGCTGGTAAGAAATGATTAAAAAAAAAAAAAGAAAAAAAAAGGAAAGAAAAAGCTCGTTACCGTCAGGTATCAGAATTCAGGATAATAATTAACCGATCGTCGTACAATTAAGCTTAATTGGCAAGTGGCACAATGAGACTTGTCCCTTGTCTGTATATTATTATACATACTCTATGCAACTACGTTTGTATAGATGAACGATCGAGAGAGATGAAGCTTCTTCGTTCCCTTTGGACGATCGGTCGGATAATGGAGTAATAACCGTCATTAACACTTTTTGCATGTCGAGTTTATCATAAATTTACTCACTTCGTTATCGTTCGTGAAGCGTGTAAAGCCCTATCGATGTAGATTTTAGCGGATGGTTATTTGCAACATGGGGGCATTTAATATATCATTCCAGGTAGTGTACCGTAAAATGAGTCGTTTTGCTTCCCTCCCCGTGATCGAGAAAATGAAACGTTTTACCAGACTTGCGAGAGAAATAATCGGCGCGTGGAATGAATTTTTCATAAGTTGCATACGCCGCGTGTTTCAGTTCGTCAGCGACGAATAGTCGTTTCGTTCGAGTTCCTCTCGAAAATCAATTGACGTTAATGCACGATGCTGCTTATAGGAATATTAGAACAGTTGACTGCAAAGGGTAATCATGGCCGCGTACAATGCGTACTATACTAACGTCCTTGAGCGTAAGCGATCTGTTTACGAAAGGAACGTCGACCCCTTTGGTACTCACACTTATTACGGAGCTACAACCGAAGGGGGGAAAAGGACCTAAACGACACTGCCTCGCGGTTTATCCACCTATTCGTTTGTTCCTCAATTTGTAATTTGGTTTCGTCAATTTGTAATTTCTTCGATCGACAGATATTTTTCTTAATCGGCAGTTCTTTCATTACTTTCTTCGCCGATTAACCTCGAAGTCGATCAAGCTTAACAATGTGAATTCGTTGGAGGTCCCCGTCACTTACCGTAATGGAAGGAGAATGGATAAAGAGGAAAATTGTCGTGGGCAGAAAGTGTTTGCTCTATCTCCGAGAAGCGTTTTTAAAACTCGGAGTTTTATTAATGCAGAGAGCAAGCATCTCGGGTAATTTTGTAATTTTTTACAAAGAGTTCACTCGTGTGAATTGTAGATCGCCAAGTTCCAAGAAGTAATTTCGACGCGAAGTCGGACAATTTTCTCGTACAATTCGATTTACTCCCGGACCTTGCTTCGAGCTTCTTTTCTTTCTTTCTTCCCCCCTCCCTCCCCCCTTTTGAACGTCAATCGTGAAACTGAGTCGAAAAGAAGATCATAGGACAGATTGCTGAAATTACGTCCAGAAGGCAATTCGACTTCTCTTGTTCTTCGAATCTTCTCTCTCTCTTTTTTTTTTGATAGAGGACGCTCTCTACCGAGCAGAGAATTTAAAATCATCGAATTCCTCGGCCGTTCTCAACGCCATGCAACCTTGTCGATTTGAATCAAGCCGAAGGATGGGTACCCTTATCTTCTACTACGTTGGGTTCCACGCAACCCGTCTATCCTCATTTTCGTCAACGACACGAAACCGCTTTTTCTCTCTTTATATAGCAACACTGTTCAGCTTCAAAACCGGATTGGACGAATAACAACACGGAAATTCTTAGATATAAGAATTTCCAATGAAGCATACCTCCGAGAGATCATATATCTACCCGACTCAACCTACTAAAAACGTCGGCGTTCTTTTTTCTATTTTTTTTTTTTCTTCTCACTACTATCTGTCCTTTCATTTTTTTTTTTTAATTTACCGACTTCTTTGTATCGTACGTATATATATTTTACGACCACGTTCACTATCCCAGAGTATTCGATTTGTCGAGCAAAATACTTTACTACTTTTAAGTCGAACGAATAAAAACAAGGGGAAAGTACGACCAGAGGAAGTGCAATTTCGATCAGGAAACGCTCTTGAAAATCTCGAAATTGGTCTGGTGAATTTTAACGAACGTTTACTGTAATACGTACATACGCCTTCCCTCTCTTCCCGAAGAAGAAGACTTCCTGCGAAGACCTCACTGCTGCGCTCGTAAAATTTAAACAGAGGTTAAATTGCATTGCGTTCCTGTTGTTCCGCGGCTTATTGTGTATAGTTATATATTTAGTTACTTTTACTTTTAATAGACGGCCTGTCTATTGTTTGCTGGACGATGCGTGAATGAAAAGTATGAATGTGATGCGAGAGTGGCACAGCGTTGGCATTGAGCGATTTTCTTTTTGAAAAGAGGAAAGTCGTGCGAGTGAGGAAAGAGAGTCAGCAGAGAGTCGAAAAAGAGCGTTGAACGAGCGTGGTCAAAAGAGTAATTTGTGTTGTATATTAATTGTGTCGTTTAAGCTTACTCGAATTATTATTGTCTGTGTTGTCGATCTTGTATTTATCATTTGTTGTTTCGTTTCCGTTTTTCTTTATTATTTAATATGATAAATCGTTTAAATTATATCCCTACGTATATAGTGGAACTTTCAAAATTACGCGACGGACTAAACTTTGTCCGTGGCTGGTGGAACGTAGAGTTTCCGGGGGGCTCTCGGTTGCATCCCAGCGTGGAAGAGTTTTTGTACCCTAGCAACCCTGCGACGTGAGTCAACGGCCGAAAAATGACCTGCATTGACTTGCAGCCCTGGTGGGGACATTCAGCTCGTACATACAGTTGTTTCGCTCGCTAACCTAAAACGACGGTAGCTAAAACGAAAATAAAAAGAGATGAAAAAGTGATTGGCAAAATATAATCGGTGCGATTGACACGCAATTTATTGCGAAACGAAGGAGCGCGTCGGAGGAAATGCTGCGCAAAGGAGGAGATCAACGTTCGAGCGACGTTGGCAAAGAAAAACGGAAGAAACGACGATTCGCGGAGCTTCCGGAGGTAGAAACTTCTCTCGCCGTCGTTCTCTTGGGGATCGTCCGAGATACGGGAGAGAAAGGAGAGTTGAGAGTTGGTACCGAGAGTTGGGCCTCCGGTAAGAAACCAGTAATTGCCAGGCAATGACTTTTGTAGCAGAGATTGCCTCGTCCGCCATGTGGAAAGCTAGCTTTCAAGAGCACGTAGCAATTCGCGGAATGATTCAGGGCATGAAGAAGCGGCGATTGGTGTACAAGAGGCTGGAATTCGCGCAAGAAATCGTGAAACTGACCCTTGAATTGCCTACATACGGCGTAATGGAAATCATTCTTCCGTGCGATGTTCACATATCTCGGCTGTTTGAGTAGCGATCGGTTTAATCGATCGATTTGAATACAGGTTGGCTCGCGAATCTTAGCTCTCGCTACTTAGAGCGCGTTCTTATTTCGAGTGTCGTAGAACATTTGAGTTTCTTGCGATCGAATCGAGGAATCGAAACTATCCTATATATTTTATATGTTTTATTGAAAACTGCACAGAGCATTAGGACCATTTGCTTGTCGCACATTAATGTGTTTACATCACGTAGACATTGACGATCAAATTCTCGTAAGGTATCTCTTTAGTCATTCGGTTTAGAACGAATGTGGCTTAATAAATTTTTAACTTGGAATTTAATATTCTGGTCCAATTAAAAAAAAATAAAGATGACCTTGGAAATTCCGACACCCCATAAAAAATTGATACGTCATACTTTGCCTATCTTAAAATTATACAATTTTTCATTAGATGGTTGTTTCATGTGTACAAATTACGTGAATCACTCTTTACGTATTTAATTATATATATATATATATATATATATATATATAAATTAAAATATTAAAAAAAAAAAAGAAAAAACACTGGTAGAAGTTTCGTTGTTTGCATTGTTTCTCAAGTTTACGAGTTCCGAATCATGGTCACTTACAACCATTCTGCAATTTCGAGGGGAGATTGCATTGTATTTTTACACCGCTCGTTAAGCTGTGAAATGCGTTTGCAAAAACCGTTCTGGCCTTCGCAGGGAATGGATATATATATATATATATATATATATATATATATATACATACGTAGCGAGTTCATCTCTGTTCTTGTTATTTCAGCGTAAAGTGAAAAATGTTTTTCATGGTAAAGCTAATAACGTATCGGTGTGTGCACCTGTGGCGCATATAGATGCGGTCGAGTTTGCGGTGTGCATTAAGCATACACGTATATCAGCCTCCGGCGGCAGTTTCTTCTCTCCATTGCCACCGACAATCGTAACGATCCACCAGTTTTATCGTATATAGTTAGATTAACGAAAAATTTCCAACGACAAATTACAACTCGTGCATAAAAATTTGATACATAAACAGACGCTCAACTTTCTGTCACGTTAGCCTGCACAAAATGATTTAAAAATGATAAAAATATATATATATATATATATATATATATATATATATATGTGAGAGTACACAGATGAAGAAAATAACATCGAAAATACCGATGGAATCGGTATTTGTTATTAACGCTGCGAGCAAATACAGAACAATCGCAGGAAGACCGGTATCAATTTTTCTTACGATACACCGCGACGATAAGATATCGCCATTGAAGGAGTAATCTACGCGCGTAACGTTCGCCGGTCAGAATGATTATTATCTGAATGACCGTGAAAATGAGCAAAGCTTGATCATCCTGAGCGCGTTTCGATCTCCTCCCCCCCTCGCCCGGCTAAAAGTTCTCGACCTGCATCGCCATTTTTAGTCACGATCTGGCGTCCGCCCTCGTCCCTTTATTGCGCGGGACGTTTCGCGCTCTGAGCAAGGCCATTTTAATAGCGGAGACATTTATCACACGATTCGAAGTGAACATCGAATGTCGAATCGAGGGATAAACACGATTGCACCGACCGATTATGGCCTGTTTGTAATGTCCCCGTTATCTCTGGTGCTATTCATTGTCGGTGAAAGTCTCACCTTTACGGTGAGATTTCCTCTCTTTGCAATGCAGAAAGAAGATAAAGAATTAAAGGAAAGATTTATCACAGATTTATTTATTTACACCACAGGTAATAATTGTGCAGATAATAATTGTTATTTTCCACCGTGTGTGGAGCTAAAATTTACAACTGGCTAGTCGATTCGTCACTCCTTACCGCTGCAAAAAACACACGCATTTCCATCACAAGCAAAGAAAAAATTTAATCGTAGATCCTCCTGTACGATAACTTCGCTAATTGTCGGAAACCGTATCGTTTCCCTTCGCAGGTATGACGACACAAAATGTCGCGGCATACGATGGGACGAATTTGGAAAAATGCAGAGGCAATCGAATATGCGATCGACTGAAAAAACTGAGTGAGCGTAAAAAAAGAAAATTACTCAATCGAGACAACACCAGTTCAATGGCTAGAAATTATTATTATTGCCGTATTTGTCATTCGACCTTCTCTGTGCACCAAACAACAACTTTTAAATTTATCTTTAGCAACACTGTCGTTGCTAGGGGGAAATCTGATTACGTTTTTCACATAATCGTAATCAAGCTGACAGTCTCGAGACGTCGCGTATCTTGTTGTTATTTTTGTACCTTTTCATGTAAGATATGTGCCCGATACATGAAACTAAGAGAGAGAGAGAGTACAGTTAAACGCGTGGAACGCATAGTTTCTGGTAAATGTAGCATGAAAACAGTCGAGCCTCATTCGAATAGGAACGGATAGTGATAAAAAATCACGTAGTCGACAGAAATATCTATTTTCTATCGTTTTCGTTGCAACCGCGATATACAGACACACAGGCACAGACACACACACACACACACACACACACACGAACAATCGTAATACGTCGCGGAATAAATTGCCAGCGACGGCGTCCGAGCCGAATCGATTTTCCCTCGGCCCGTTAAAAACCTGAAATTCCGTGCCGTGTTTTCGCTGGAAATTGCGTCTTGATAAAGCCGAGAAAAAGCGACCGAAACGAAGAGGATTCGACAAAGAAAAACGGAAAGGACGGCAAGGGGAACGTCACGGAACGAAATAAGGACGAAGGAGAAAAACGAGGCACCGGGTGCCGTGCCATTAAAATATCGGAGTAAATTCTTCGGACTTCGAGTTTTTTCGCGCCATATTTTTATACATCGCCCGTTCCTCGCGTTCATCACCGCGTTCGTCTGTTCCGTTGCAATTTGTTCCGTCCTTATCCCGCCGCCATTGTTTCATCTGTCATCTTTCTTACGAGATTTCATTCTTCCCCTCTTTTTTCCTTTTCTTTTTTGTTACTCATTCTTTCTCGCTCGTTGCACATACACGCACGTGTACTTTTCAATCTCGTTTCTTTTTCATTTCTGCTTCGCCTTATCATTATTTATTTCGCATGTACAATCGTTCGGAGCAGGCCGTGCAGGCAGATCTCCGGGACATCTGTTCTCTCTGTGAGTTGTCGTACACCACTTGTCGCGCGAGAAATTTATTTTTTTCTTCTCTCTCTCTCTCTCTCTCTCTCTCTCTTTCTCTCGGATGTGTTGAATCGCTGCCAACACAGCATTAATGAATCTTAACTGTCTGTCAGCTGTCGGCGAGATTACTTGCCCGTGATAAAAAAACCCGTTCGAAACCTTTCGTAAAAATAGGCGCGAGGCTCGCCTTTGAACCTGGCGTGTATGTATTTCGTCGCGATCATCGCCAACCACCGGAAACTGCCTTGTCACGTCGATAACGGGGAACGAGGGGGAAAAGACAAAGGAATCCAAAGATGTTGCTCGATTCGACGAAACGCATCGAGCCAAATGGTAAAAAAAAAAAGTGGGGAGAGGTGTTGGCTCCCTAGTGGTCTTCTCCAGCAATTTCCCCCGATCCCCATATGACCTTTCCGCAAGTGCACGCACCAGTGACGTCATCGTGCCCTTGCACACTACGCGCAAACGCAAGCAGGTCGAACAGCATCGACGAGATACGGGTATGTAACGTAAGCGGACAATCGGTCGCGTGAAATCTGGCCGCGAAAGGCGCACAAGCGTGTACGCACGGACAGACCGCAGCTTGCTCTCGCAAGCCTTTACGACGTGTAAATCACGAATGCGAAACGCCAACGATCCTTCCCCTCTCGCTATTAAAGTGTCTCCGAAGGTTTTACGACGGCCAGAGAATTCTTTCTTCGGGGGCTCGAACGAGCAAGCGCGGCGGTTCGGTAATTTCGCGAGCTAATTTACAGTCCGCGAAACTTCCACGTGAAATTTGGAGCTGCGGACAAGTCACGGACTGTCCCTTTGGATAAACCTGACGTGAATCTGCTTCGTAGTCGGAATCGCGATCGCTGGGATGCCGCGTTCAACTCACGCGTGTATGCGTGTATTTGTGTGTGTGTGTGTGTGTGTGGGGCGTCGAACAAAGAACGAGAACGGATTTCAGAATCTCAAGATATCGAATGCGAGAGTTTCAGAGATCTCTTCGATAGAAAATAGCCGGTCGAATTTTAACTTCACGGTTCTCCATTTCTTTTTTTTTTTTTTCTATACGTGCGAATTCCGAAAATTGGACGTGCGAAAATAATAATCACAGTGATAGGAACTTGCACACCTCAGATGTTGTGCATGTTTTGTTGGTGTTAAGAAAAAAAAAAAAAAAATAAAAGAAAAAAAGAAAAAAGGGGGAGCAAAAAAATTGCGAGAAAATCGCATGGAGATGAAGGTGGCGTAGTCGTAAGGTGGTTGCAATTCCGATGGGCGAGGCCATAAATGGGAGGAAGATTCGACGATTTTAATCTGTTCTGATGTATACCTCTTGTAAACCTCTCGTCCTCCTCGATCCGTTGATCTCTTTTTTTCCTTTTTTTTTTTTCTTCCCCCTTGATCCGCTTTTTCCTCTTTCTCTCTCTCCCTCTTGTTTCTCCGCTGTTCCCCTTCTTCTTCCCCTTCTTCTTCCTCTTCTTCTTCTTCTTCTTCGTCTTCTTCTTTTTATTTCACTGTTCGTTTTGCTTCTGTCTTCCTTCCGAATGCTATTACGCGTACCGGCTACCGCGAAGAATACAACTACCATCAGCTCCACCCAGATGAATCGGATGACGAACCGGGAGGAACTCACAATTAGGCAATTTAAATTAAAGCCTCGTATTTCGATCGAGGAGCGAATTCCGTGCTCCGGAATTAACAGGATGGCGTGAGAAATTGATTTCGCTTCGCGGAAGCTCGTTTCTCGTTTCTTTAACCATTATACAACCATTTCGTGCCCGAGGAAAATTTGTCAGTCGTCCAGTGGCGGACACCGGCCACTGATAATCCGTGAAGTAATTAAGCTGCAGGTCGTGTCCGTTGGAAAGAGAGAGAGAGAGAGAGAGAAAGAGAGAGAGAGAGAGAGTAACCGCGGGTGGTGGCGAGCGTTGTCGATTAACACGAACGTTCGACGAAACGAACATAGGTCGCGCGTTTGTAATTGGCACGGATACGGGAATGGTTCTCTCGGTGTGTGTCGGTTGCTTTCGAGAGAAGAGGTTTCGGCTACCGGGGAACGGAAAGAGAGAAGGACCTTGACATCGGGCGATTATCGCGGGCCGACTCAGGCCGTTGCTGAACCGAACAGAGAGGATGATGCCAAAGTGGTACACACGCGCAGGTACATAGTCTCGCACACAAGAAGAACCGGTGTACGTTATACTTCTCTCGGCACACACGTGCGCACGCGTACGCTGAAAAGGCGAAATGCGCACGCCATGGTACTACATCTTGCCGTACTGTACCTTCTACACTGTAGAAAAGAGCGAAGATGGAAAAGGAGAGAGAGAGAGAGAGTCTCCGCGTGGTTTCCTCCCCTCCTTTTCCAGTTCTGCCTTTTTTTCTTTCTCTCTTCTTTCCACTTTCACCTCCTTTATCTCTTGTGTGCCACGATCCAGGGACGTATCGACCGAATATCGGCCACGAACGGACACGTTTTCGATTGTTTCGGTTCATCGACTTCTCGTCGACTCGGTTACACGCTCTGGTGTTCGCCTCCGCGTTTTACACCTTTTATTCCCCTCTTCTACCGTCCGGCAGCGTTCGAATTGAATTTTTTCAGCGGTTCCCGCGCATTCGCGTCTGAAGAACGAGCAACGTGGACGACGTCCAGAGTGGGTTAATTGGTCGGAGTAACTGAGTTTTCCTGCCGAGGAGAAAGGTCAGCCTTGAACCAGCGTCGACCAGCTGATCGATCGTGTTACTAGGAAGAAGACAGGAACGCTCGAGGTATTGCGGTCGACAGAAAACGAGACACGCGGTTTATCTATTTTTTTCTGTTTAAGAATACAAATATACAAGCTCGAGCGTCCGCGCGTTGCGTAACGTATATTTTTCTGTTGAACTTGGGACTCGCTTGTTCGCGAAGCCAAGTGCAAGAACAAATATACATAGATAGAATTCTACAGATAAAATTGACTTTACGTCCTCGGTTCCTCGTCGACTAATCTTTTTCTTTTTTCTTTTCCTTTTTTGCTCGAAAAAGATATATTTCCAAATTTTCCAGAACCAACGCGAAATATATTCTACGAAATTTCGTCGACCGTCATCGATGGTCATCGATAATGATAGAAATCGTGCGATCTCGAATTCACGATCAGTCAAGATTCGAGCGAGAGGCACGAAAGTTTCCACCTTACATCCCTGAGATCCCCTCTTTCGTTTAGCCGGTCTCTTCTTCTTCTTCTTCTTCTTCTTCTTCTTCTTCTTCTTCTTCTTCTTCTTCTTCCTCTTCTTCTTCTCCTCCTCCTCATCCTCCTTCTACTTCTTCTTCTACTCTTCGTTCTGCGTCGCCACGAAGGATCGCTCTTTCCATCCTTTTCCTCTACGGTTGTCCGTTTGCTTTGCTCGCTTTGCACCGCGTCACGGCTACTTTTGTTGCGCTTCTCTTTCCTTCTCCTTTCCCCCTTCGTTCTTTCCTTCTCCGTTCCACCCTCTATCCCGCTATCCACGGGTGTTCGGCGTCTTCGTCCCCTCCTCGAGCACACCGCTGACGAACGATTGCTCCTCTAGCCGCGGCAGTGAGCAGGACAGAGACATAGGGGTCAGGAGAAGGCTCCTTTCTTTCTTTCTTTTTCTCTCCGCTCCTTCCATTTCTCTCTCTCTCTCTCTCTGTGCTCGCACAAGTTGCTCCTTTTGTTTCCATCGGGTAAGTGAGTCAGTGAGCGAGCAAAAGGGAGAAGAAGGAGGGAGACGCAGGCAGGCGAAAAAGGAAAAAAGAAGGAGGGAGGATAACCGGCGAGAATGGGTGGAAGAGATCTAGAGACGCGGGAGAGGAGAGACAGCGAAGCGTGTCTCGACACGCGAGATGTAGGATCGAATTCGAGTCTCGCCACGGACGCGGATCCCACAAAACTCTCAATCTCTTGGATCATTCTCTCTCTCTCTCTTTCTCTCGAGGAAGAGGAGGAGGAGTTTTCTCCTTTTGTCGATAGATTTGACATTGGGGAAAGATTTCTGATTGTGTGAGATCCGTTTTCGAGACGTTCGGCGCCCGTATGGAAATCATTCGACCGTCTTCCACATCGCGTACGTCACGCAGGCGTGTGTGAAACGCTTCGCGAATATCGAAATTTAAGTGGTTTTAACAAGAATCGCGATCTAAATGAGGCGAATGAATTGATTTTGACACGGCTCGGGGTTTCTTTCTCTCGTCCCGAGACGACGCGCAGCGCCACAGAAGCAGCGCGCTTGATCGCCGCAATTTCCATCTTTTCTCGCGCTCTCCCCCTTTCCCCGTGCCACGCAGTTTCGTGTAAATATTGTAATTTAATGCAGCCATACCGGATATGAATATTCGCCGTATGGATATAAATACTTGAAGGAGCGGTTTCGGTGTACCAAGAGCAAGGAGATTGTTGAAATTTATTAACACATATCTGTCCGGCATTATTTGCACCGCCATTGACCAAATGCCGGCATTTTTTGAAAACTATTTGTAGAAATAGTTTATATAGAACGATACGCTCTATATAAACAACCTAACTTTTAAAAAGTCATATATTTTTTTAGTGAAATTTTGGGGAATGAAATAAAATGAATTTGTATTTATATATACACCTTCATTTTTGATTTTTTCTCTCTGAAGTTAAATAAAAATTAAATCCACAAAAAAATTGAAATGAATTACTAAAAGCATACTCATTATTTTATTAGACAAAGTAAATTATTTTCGAAACTTTAATTTTATCAATAATTAATAGTTCTTCAACGAATGGTACTGTTCGAAACATGTTCCAGTATGAAGGGGAATGTTGCAAAAGTCACATACGTAGCTAGTTCTACTTTCTCTGTTGTGAACTTTACAAACTTTGCAATATTTTAAAGGATTTTTCGTCTTTCCTGCAGTCACTATCAAAATTAGATTTTAAAAGATCTTCAATGTTATCACTACACTCACAATCAGATAAATTGTCTGCACATATTTCTTTTTCGTTCTTTAGATTTACTTTATTATTTGATTTCGATAAAAATAGGCTAAGAAAATTAACAGTAATATCCCTGAAATTTCTTAAATATCCGAACACCCAAGTGCTTAAACTTTGAATAAACTTCTTCTATACGCAGTACCGACTAATACGTTTTTAAATTAATTTTTTTTTTTTGCGTTTGGAACTGAAGCTGAAATCAGTTTTTTCAGTATTATCTCTGTTTGGTAAAAATTACGTTTTAATTTATTTAATAAAATTTAAAACAACAATCAATTATTTACTGCAATATACAAATGACGAATTTTCGTCATTTGGCTGCTGGTGATTGTCTGTGAAATGACGAATTTTCGTCACGCGGATGGATATGCGTTAACGAGAAACGTAAAAATCGTCAAGTACAAGTCCTTCTGTTTTATCGTTGAGCGTTATCGAGACGATCGGATGATTAGCGGCGATTATTTGCGCTAATGTGCGCGGAAAGATCTAGAAATCGACGTCGTTGCATCGTTGCTCCGTGAATTCGATCTCGTAAATTCGCACGGCGATTTCGGTCCCCTTAATCGCCTTTTTCGCACAACGCTATCGGCGCGAAGCAGCGTCGTGTAAAGCGTGCAGATACGAGGGAAGGACTTAATCGACGAGCGGTTATGCTTCGTCGTAGCCACTTACCGCGAAACTGCACTTTCAGTATCAATAACGGCTCGTGCGAGCTCGCCTTGATGAGGTTGTATATAGATTCAAGACGCTGGATAGACTCGTAGATACAGCGTCGTTGGAAAAAAAAAAAGCAAGGAATGTCGCCTCGGAAATGGGCCATTTCACTAGTTGTCGATTAATGCGTATTCGTAATTCTGACCAAACTTTATTAAATGTCGCCGGTATTGGCGCGTAACGCAGAAGCGACCAATCTTCCTTCATTGCCAACGAAACTTTCAATAAACGGTAATCTTCCAGCTCGAGGCTTCTCGGAGCGGAACCGTTCATTACCGGGATCAACAGAATCGCTATATTATAGCAGAATCCTTTTATGATAGCTACTAGTCTGACACTCATTCGCCAATGGTCATTCACCGGGGAAAATTATTATTACCCCATGTTTCGCTGCAGCACTTGAATAAGACGCGATTGTCTTGATTATATTGATAAAATTTAAAGAAATATGTATATAGAAGTACGTATGTAACCACGTACGTATATAATTTTTTTTTTTTTCGAAAAGCATTGGACATACACAATTCTGGATATTCAGAGTCCAGATGATTACGATGCCTTGAACGAGAAACTTCCTTCATTCTGCGTCGTTTTTTGTGGATTTTTGCGCAATCGGGAAGGCCACTGCTTGCCACCCTTTTTTTTTTTCTTTTATAAGCGTTGACCTTCACTTGGGGATTCCGTGTACGAAGAAAGGGAACACATGAAATGAAATATTAGTGTCGATGCGTTGCCATATCGAAGGGTAAATGTACGTATATTCAACTCTTTCTCTCTCGAAAGTAATGCCGCTTATTACGTGTAATTTCATCTGTATGAAAAAAAAAAAAAAAAAGAAAACGAAATGGACTGGAAATATGCGAAATAACTCTTCCCTTGACGATCGCATTTTCCTAAATTGAAAGTAATATATAACCGGCTGCGGTTACGTTACCCAATAAAAGTACAACGAGTACAGATATTCCAATATTTATGGGAAGGAATGTACATCTGGTTTTTGCATGACTTGTCGAGCAAATTCACGAGCGGAAAAATGATTCCTGTAATAATGCAAAACAACGACATCGATCTTGACGTCTTAAGATCTGCCTTGTTTCGCGTGTTGTTCGCACACCCATTCTCAGTTCCGTGCAAGAAACGTTTCTACGTCGCATGCAGATCTCAAAAATCTCTCGTCGCGCTTTCGCGTCGGTAAATTACGCTACCTAATTTCGTAGTCAATTTACGCTCCGAACTTGCTGCCCGCGACGACTGAAGTTTCCAATAAAAATTTCTGTTAACGTCATCAGGCGTACGCGTTGCACTCGATAGATGCAGAACGCAGCCTCGTTGTTCTCTGTGGATCGGAATGAAGTGTGGTCGTCGTGTAGTTGAGAAGCCATCACGCGTGGTCATTCTCGCACGCACGGATTATATACGGCTCATGACGGAGAGGCGTGCAGAGTCGCGTGACTAAAAATACGAAGAAATGGTTATCTATCGTCGGCATTGTTCCATAAACAATCATCTATCTTGAGACACGACCCGCGTATAGACGTATGATTTCTTTCGTGTCACTTACGATAGGAATCTTTCACTTGTCTCGTTCTCCTTTGTTTCGCTCTTCTCTTTTCTTTTTTTTTTTTATTCTTCTCGAAAGAGATGTATATCAGTCCGTTACCGAGTCGTTCTTTCTACCAATTATGTTGAATCAAAAGTTGAATTAATTCCAATGACGAATTAATTCGTCTCACTTGGTTAAACAGATAAAAAGTACATACTACGTATTTCACAAATGATGATCCAACAATGATCGAGCGACGAGCTCTCGAAAATTTGTCGTTGATTGCGTATCGTTTCGAATAAACTGCAGCGTACAAGCGTGACGCAGCGGGGTCAATATTCAATCGGTACAACGGGAGCTGAACGTGCATCAAGGAACAGAAAAGAAACAGAAAAAGCA
This sequence comes from Tetragonula carbonaria, assembly GCA_032399595.1. Lineage (NCBI taxonomy): Eukaryota > Metazoa > Arthropoda > Insecta > Hymenoptera > Apidae > Tetragonula > Tetragonula carbonaria. The sequence goes on from JAUCRC010000003.1 coordinate 3,006,139, forward strand.
GGGGCAGGGGAGGGGAAAGAGAGGCGATACAATAGTGCTACTGGTGCTCCAGCAAATGAGAGGGAAGAAGAGACGAGAGGAGAGAGTGGGCTGGAATATTTCTACGATGCAAGGGAAGAATCGACGACACGATCACGAATGATACTGCTGCTTTTATCAAATAAAAGCTACCTCGAATTTCCTTCTCTTAGTACGCGCCAATATCTATATAAATATATCTACCCTAAATAGAAGCGAAATTAATTTCGATTTCTTAACAGTGACACACAGAATCATTTTCTATCACTAAAAATATCGAAAAAAAAAATATATATATATATATATATTCTTCCTTGATTTTGGATTTATTCGAAAAAAAGGCAAGAAACAAAATTCGCGCGCTGAAAACTAAAATTCCACTCTGCCCGACTATTTACTTCGAAGCATACCACACCATAAATAAATATTAGTTTCATTGTGTATAATATATGTGTATTTTTTAGACTATAAATTTATAACATTTCAATTTAACAAACATGCATATAACATTTTTAATTTTTTAAATATTTAGTATTTGATCTATTGCGTGGCAACCCTGGTGAAAATCAATTTTTTTTTTTTTTTTTTTTTTTGGTGCAAATTATATCCTAATTGATTGTGGCTCGCCAATTATGTAAGTAAAAAATATTTAAATTATTTATTTATTAGTAAAAGTACATTTTCCTTAAAATTGAAAGTACGCGGCGATCTGATGCGCGGTCCTTAAAAAAATGCAGTAATCAAGAGGTTAACCGATCAAACACGTACGTAACATTCGTATCTGTAGATTTATCGGCATTTGCTTGAATATACGATTACAAACGATCCAAGTTCACGATCAAAAAGTCACGATTTCAACGACCCTGTGCAGCGTTATAGTTCATATTACAGTTCCAAACGTACAAGGAATTATTAATAACCATTTCCTAAATATTATTTTCCTCGTCACGACTCACGGATTAAGCCTGGAGAATGGAACCATTCTAACAATCCACCAATGGTTCGCTACGAAATGCTAACCCAATTTCGTGTCGCGCTTACGAACGTCTAAGGTTTTCAATAGATCTATTCACTAGCTCGTGGTCGCTATAAAAATCGTGACCGACGTATCGCATGCGGGTCTTAACATCGACATGATCGTCTAAAATCTTTGTGGCGATTTATTATTCCTCCGAAACTAAATTTCATTCGACCTTCGAAATTCTGTTATCTCGAACGATGAAGAAAATTAGGAAAATTAACACATATCCGTCCGCATGACGAAAATTCGTCATTTTGTATATTGCAGTAAATGATAATTGATTGTTGTTTTATTAAATCCGAATAAATTAAAACGTAATTTTTACCAGAGATAATTCTACGAAAAAACTGATTTCAGCTTCAGTTGCAAAGTTGTGTAAGGGTGCAAACGCAAAAAAAAAGAAAATTAATTTAAATACGTATTAGTCGGTACTACGTATAGAAGAAGTTTAGTCAAAGTTTAAGCGCCTGGGTGTTAATTACTATTAATTATTGATCAAATTAAAGTTTCGAAAATAATTTACTTTGTCTAATGAAACAATGAGTATGTTTTCAGTAATTCATTTCAACTTTTTTGTGGATTTAATTTTTAGTTAACTTCAGAGAGAAAAAAATCAAAAATAAAGGTGTATATGTAAATACAAATTCATTTTATTTCATTTCCCAAAATTTCACTAAAAAATATATGACTTTTTAAAGTATATATATTCTTAAAAGTTAGGTTGTTTTTATATAGAGCGTATCGTTTCTACAAATAGTGTCAAAAAATTGCATTTGGTCAATGACGGTGCAAATAATGCCGGGCGGATATGTGTTAAGATAATTTCGGGTGTCGATGATCGATTTCGGACATTGGTCATTTCGTGCCCTGCGGCAATGTGTCTTCCTGCAAAGCTTTGGTAATCTCTTATCAGGTCGTATCTTGTATAAACACGTTCCACCTGGTCTCTCAGACCGTCACGACCCACGCCATTTTCTACTGTCGCTGCTTAAGTTGTTTCGTAACTTTCCAAGAGAATACTTTATCATGCACCGTTCGTGTTTTGCTCGTATTGTTCTGCTCTGTTGACAGAGACAGAAAAAGATCGCAGCATCGATTGTATATTTCTGTCTAATAAGATGCTCCTCGCTAGTGGCGTTAATGATCCTGGTCGAGAAAGCGATAAAAAAAGAAAAAAAGAAAAAAAGAAAAAAAATTAAAAAAGAATAAACCTTGACATATTTCGACACACTTGTGATTAGTAGATAGGACGGACATTGATTAAAAATGACAATAGAAAACGAATTGCGAGCGAGCCGCGTCGTCGACGTAGTCGGTGTGAGAAATCAGAAGCAAAATCTAGAATTAGCGGGGATGCAGGCCGTGATTAGGCCTGGACCTTTGAAAGCCTATCGAATTACTTGGCGCGAGGAATTTCCTGTACGGGACGATTTGTAGCAGTAATCCAGGCTTACGGTTCCCGGTGCTTGGATGCGCTTTAATATGATTTAAACCTACCACCGTGTTGGCTACCGTGTTACGATCGGTGAAGCTCTTACTGGCTACATGGGCCTTCCAGAGAGTCCTTGAGGAATACTCGAGAGAGAGAGAGAGCGCGATGAAGCGAGACAGTGATACACGCGTGCGTACACGCAAGAAAGTGGCATAAAATACGTAGGCGAAGTACCGGTTTTTTTCCAAAGCCACTACTGTTCCTCTCTGAATTTTAAACCTCTCTTCTGCTACCGAATGCAATTAAGCCGCATTCACCACCACGGGCAAAAAAATCGAGTTCGCGCAACAACGATGAAATTGCAACAAAAGTACGTAGGCTTGCTTCAGCATCTAGTATAATTATGTATCCATAGGCGCGTATGTAGCTTTGTATCTCGAATTTTGCTTCTTCGTTCTTCCTCGTTCCTTGCACGATGTTATGTTTCTTCACTTTCTACTATATACGACTCTAATCTCCGGCGAGATTTTCTGTCTCTTCGGGGCAGCTTGAAATGTAATGTAAAACGGGTTATTCCTCGCACGTGTTTGCGCTTTGCAAATTCAGCCGTTCACGTGCGCTGGCTGAGACAATTTCGTGACGCGAGTCACTCGACACACCGACTCTCTCTTTCTCTCTCTCTCTCTCTCTCTCTCTCTCTCGTAGCTTGCTTTTATTTTCTTTGTCTTTGGTCGCGCGTCTTTTTCTTCTTCTGCTCCTTCTGCACTTCCTTTGCTTGTTCGTCGAGTAAGCAAAGCGACCGCTTTGAGGTAGCCGCCGCGTTGCAGGTCGGTCGAAGCAACGCGACGCGACGCGACGCGACGCGACGCGACGCTGACGTACGAAACCGACACACCGGGCGACGCATCAACGAGATACTTCACTGCGATCCGTGCCTTGGCAAAAGTGACAAGGCCCCGGTAATTATAACGGGTGGCGTTAAAAAAAAGGCTCCTCTCGTCTACTCGTCACGAGGTCTTTCTCCTTTCGTTTAGTACGCACTTGGACACGCAACCTTTCCTTCTCGTCAGATCATTCGCGCGATCATCACGAGCTTCTCTCGAAATCTCCCCCGACGATTTCCTCGATTCGTCTTATCGGTTCATCTTCGTCGCGCGCGACGGAGATCGCACGTTGGATTTGCCGGAATTATTGAATTACGCATAACTGCAATAAAATCAATGAAAGTGATCCAACGAACGCCGATTATTAAATTCTCAGCCTCATCGTTGACGATCGTCGAACGGTAAATCGATTACACGCAATAAAAAATAGATGAGGTGCGTACCACCACGCAACATGATTGTATATAATCCTCAATTACAAAATTATGAATTTATCTATTCAGGTAGATCAACTTGCTTTTTAGTTTCTGAACAGATATGAGTTACAGGCAATAATAAATGATCTTATAATTGGAGGATTATACCTTAAAATTGCTGTTGATTTATAATTCTTCGTAATTGCATTCACATGATTAGGCATTAAAACGATATATGCCAGGGAGATTAATTGTTAAATATAATTTTATGTTATATATGCAACGTGTTATTAGCTGTAGTTCGTCATGTATCTCATTAACAATTTATTTTTACAAAAAATAACGATTTATTCCATGTGATACCAATATCATATATGTAGTGACATCTAGAATTCATAGGCGAAGATATAATGTTTCATTCAGTGCAAGTAGATGGCAGCAAAATATGGTACACAAAGGACAATTGTTGGTAATTTTTTTTTACATGCAAAAAATATTCATTTGAAAGCAAACGTTTCATGAAAATTTTTTATGAAATCCACTGAATGTCATACTAAATGTGTAGACTGCCTCGTAGTTTCCAAGATCTAAAACGCTAAAGATTTTCATATTCCCAATTTACTATATAAATATGATGGACCAGGTATTGCCTTGTTATAAATTTTTTCTGCAAAATGTATCGTAGATGTATTTTATGTTTTTTATTCTGTTTTTACGTCAAATTTAAGTTCGAAGTCAAATAACATTTAAATATCTTGTACGTTGTCTTTTGTACATTTAAATATTTAAATACACGAGTGTAATAAATGTGAATGTTCTTCGCGTCATTTGTCATCTGTAGATGTTTCTGAAAGTTTTTCACGTTTCTTCCTTTTACTATTTCATTTTTTGAAATTTAATTATATAGAGAGTGTAAAAGATAGAGTTCTAATTTATTACAATGGAAGAGTTATTGAAACGTCCGAGAGTCACGAAAGAATCGACTATTCATGATATTGCATCTTCTATAAGTGAGTGAATATTTTTTTTCAGTTATTTATTGAGTTATAAACTATATTACGTATATTATAGTTAAACATTCCTTTCGAATAAGTTTTGCAAATTTTTGGATTTTAATATTTTAGTTTGAAACCAACGAAAGTGAGGTTATGTTTTTAGCTCTTTTCACAAACATGAAAACATCTGTCATCAATCTGTTTATTACGTATTTCAGGAGAAATATCTGAATCAGTCTCGGCTATAAGTGAAAGATACAGAACACTTTTGAAAGTTAACAAAGCGTTGGTTTTGTACATGCAAAATGATAAAAAAAGACAGCAGATTTCAGCTTTAAATGACATACAATCAGATATGGAACAAACAAGATTAACATCTGATTAATAATTGTATAACTTATCTATATGATAATTTACAGAATGAATAATACTTTCTGTTAATTAATGTTTAAAATATATACATAATTACTATACAATAAATTTTTACATTTTGCTATATTAAAATGTTCTTTAATATATAAAAATACTTTCACGTATAATGAATTACAATAACGAATTAATGCTGTTATATATGTGTAAATACCTTGTTGTATATATGTGTTGTGCATGTTTATGTGTGTGTGAAAGATTAAAATAAATATGTATTATATATGTCTATATAAGTCTTATTATTAGTTTATAAATCATATTCTTATTTGTATTCTGGACTTCGTTTAAGTTTTTACTGGGATTATTTGCATCACTGGGGTCATTATTAGTGATGCATTATGTGACTCTTTTTTTTTTGTTGCAATCAGACCCTTTTGTAAATATAATCCAAGTTTTAGTCAGTGATAATTGCTGACATCCAATAATAATACATTCAGTAATAATTACATCAATCTTGTAAGATAGAGAAACAAATATTATCTTAGTTGGCTATTCCCAAATTACTTTTCCTATATTATGGCATTCGTACGTGTATTTCCTGGTCTCTATTCACACAATTATTCATACAGTGTATTGCATACGTGATTTTTAAATATTTGTAATACTAATCATAGTAGTATACGCACATTCATTGTTGTATCAGGAATTGTGCGTTTATCGATACCATGAATTTTCAGATAATTCTGGTCATGGTATTGTAATTTGGAGTCTCCTATTTTATCTGATAGGAAACTAAATAGGTTTTCCATTTTAAAACTTTTTTAGATAATTTCAACAATGGAAAAACAGATGAAAATGCAGGCTATTTCATTCGCCAATACTTATTTCTCTTTGTTCGATGGTCTAGTTTCCGGTTTAGAAAATTGTCTCTCAGAGGATGTGGTTCTCGAGTGGTTTGGCAATGTAATCAAAGGTCGGAAAAATGTATCTGCCTTCATAAAAAATCGTAAAATAAATTCTAGACATATATTCTTGCATATTATACCCATTGATGGTATCAGTTTCGAAAAGAAACACTTAAACTGGTAAGAATACACGAAGATAAAAATGGCAGGTTTTATGAAATGAGGATGAATTTTAATAGATTAGAAAAAGAATTTTAATTAACGTTAGATTTATGCATAGGGCCAAGTTTTGTGTGTCGCATCAAGAATGCCAGAAAGAAGATAATTTTGTCAATAGGATTGATGAAATCCGTGAGTTTCTTTTCGAACAACTGTATAGATATGGGAGTAAAATTACTCATGAGTTGCACGAAGGTACTTTCAACTTTGAGGCTACCGTAGAAGAATTCAAAAATTCTGTTGACAAGATAGTAATGCAAGGAGTAACGTCAACCATCAATCCAGAGTGCGACCAAGAAGATGAACATGTTCAAGTTAAATACGTGGAGGCAAATGGCAAAATAGAATTTTCAAAGTTTAGAAGACTTGGCAAGAAACGAGGCAAGAATTACCTTTTTTGTTCTAAAATAATTAAAATTATTATTCGAGTTTGATCATTGTGTTTACATGCAATAATGAACAAACAATACTGAGAATTATCACTTAATTTATATATTTAAATTTTATTATAAAATCGAAAAGTTTGATTTAATTAAGATTAATTAGTACTAGATTAATCTTGCTTAATTGAATAACAGGTTGCTCATTTGCGTCCACTATTAAAGTTTGGAGGCGACCATGTAAATTGCAAATTGCATACACTATTTCACCTGACAAATTAATCTTGGAATCATCGTGTAAAACTGAAGAAGAGAATACTACAGTTCAATCTGAAGAACCCAATGCCAAATTACCAGGTCTAAAGGAAAATGAAATGGTTGATAAAACGGTACCAAATACAAAGGATTTCGATGGCTTTCCCCAGGATATCAATTTCTTTGAAGATCCTAATTCCTTTGTGAAACATCTAGAAACAGAGACAGCAATGAAAAATTCTAATACATCACTTAATCTCCACTACGTCAAAAATAAACTTGTTTTTAACAGACCGTCATTTAACGTAGATGATGGTAACAATAAGGATACAAAAAAGTCTACTTTTAATTACCAGATTCATCTGATGATATATCAAGACCCTGATAAAGATAAAGACACGAATGTTGCAGCAATTTAAAAAAATGAAATTTGAAAAATGTAGGCTTAAAATGCAAGTATTCTTTTCTGTTTTTAAATGATATTAGAAATATTTGTTTTTGAAAGGTTTTAAAGGTGAAATCCAAAAAAGTTTATCTTTATTTTTTTTTATAATTGGTAAATATTGATTAATTTTTTTCATTAATTAAAGCATTAAAATATTCATTTTTTAAATTAATTTACTTCAATTATTGATTACTTGTAAATTTATTTGCGAATCTTACGACGCTTACGAGATATTTAGATGCTCAGTATGCTTTAGTTAATTGCAAAATTAAGTATGTAGTGAACTGAATAATTTCATACTCACCAGTAACAGATACCAGTAACTGCATTGGTTCTTTGTATAGTATTAAATCTGTATTATTATATAAATTTTTTATGCAAATTTTATTTCTTCTTAACTTAAATAAAGTACAATCTTCAAAATTCGGCGTAGATAATCATGTAATGTCACAGACGAGGTATATACCTCGTGTGCGCTGGTGCATCACCTTACCGTTATAGTTCCCCAACTTACCGTTGTGTAGAATGCATTGAAAAACCAGTGATTTTTTACTATGTCGGTATTTCAGATCTCAAGCCACGAATCTCGTAAGATGCTTGGTCTATTCATATATTTCGTCGGTGGTAGTGTGATGTGTTGTTTTGGCCAAGGTGTCGCCATCTGTTAGTAAATCATTGGTACTAATCAATGCTAAAAATTGAATAAATCAGAAAATGTTATTAATTTGAAACATTAGTTACATTGGATCTTTGTTTTGACGTGCAATGTTTTAATGACATTTTACAATTATTTTACAAACAAGTCAATTCATAAATGTAGTTCAAAATAGATAACTATATTAATTTTATAGTATTATATTAAAATTCTATGTATATAAGTTTTATCGATAGAGAAGCAAAATTCCTTGATTGTTTGCTTTGATGATCGGGCTTTTCAATTTTACGCGCCCTTTTAACTAAAAAGAACGAATATCACACGAGCCAATAGGAAAGCGGCTAGCCGAATTTTAGGCGCGAAACGACTTTAGTCAGCTGTTGGGAAACGTGGCGTTAAGATGTGTATGTTTATTTGACGCGTGTGATTTTTTGTTATTGCGTAGCATTCTCATTACCATTTTATTACCTTTTACAGACTCTTAACAGGTTTGTTTAACTAATATGTTTTTATTTAATATTTCTATAAATGTTGTCATAATGATATTTAACAATTTGTCGAACAACATTTTTCTTTGATTGCCTTTTGCTTTTAAAGACAGAATTTGATATCAACTTTAAACCTTTGGTTTTCTTTTGTTCAGATTGTTGAATACCGTTGTTGAATACTGAAATCATTTCGAAAGTTTCGATAACTGCTGTGCAATAACGAAGGTATGTATAAATCATATTTTCATTAAATTGAAATAACTTTTATGTATTTTATTTTTGAACGTGTATCCTTTGTAATAACATCGTCGTCATGTCTTTGTCAGTAACTGTTTTCGTGATGAAGTCTCGTGAGACACATTTCGAGTGAAAACTAAACGTAGATTTTACGTTGTCAGTGCTTCAGAATGAAGAATGTAAGTATATTTGCGTACTATATTTAATTAATCTTATTTTTAATAAAAAAATTTAGATGAGAAATTTAATATTTTTATATTCTTCTATTAAAATAGAATTCAGAGTTATATTTTCATCTTGAGGTTTCTTTTCGATGACGTCTTTTTCACACGCATTTTCTACATCTAACGGTGAGTCGAATGCATTTTTATTTCCTCGGTCACTCAATCGTAAGACATAACATAGAAAGTGTAAATTGATATGGATGATTGGTTGTATTATATACAATTTTTTTGCCAGGATATTGACCACGGATATTTATAGATCCGTGAGTAGTAAGATTTTATATATATTATTTATCTATTCTGAATAGACAATCTAGCACAATGGTAAATGCTACTCGTTTCTGGTTTTTGTCAATCGTGCATTATTATTTCAGCAGGAAAGTCTTTAAGTCAAAGAGGCTTTTAGTATTTGTAGTACCTCTTTTTTTTTAGCCAATGTCGATCTATTGTTATATTGGACAAATTGCTGTTTTTCAACTAAATTTAAATTAAAGCTCAAAGTACGTGAAATAGTCCAGGTTTTAAATTAGAATTGCGAACAAAAATATTTATACTGAATTGAATTTGTGTTTGTCTTGCAAATAGTATTACAAATTATCTATATAATATCGAGATGATATTTGATGTTTTTGATTATTTGCTATTAGATAGGATATCTTTAAGTTAAATTTGAGTTAGATAGGCACTTTTTTAGTTAACATCTTAATACATAAGTGGGTATTTAATTAAGTTTTAGTCTCTTTACCATTTTAGTGTCATTCTCAGTGTTAACGATTGAGCACAGAATAAAATTTGCTCGTTGGGTAATTTATTCACTTACATCCTTACCGACATTGCGTTGTCGAGAAAAGAAGAATCTCACAAGATTACTGTGTGTGAGTTTGAATGATTTGAAAATTTTTCATTATATCGGAAGAATTATTCTAATTATTCTAATTTTAATAAATTTTGATAATAATATATGCAAGTTCAATGCATTAAACAATTGTATTTCCTTATATCACAATGCTTTTTAATACGTGAAAGCACAGTCACTTATACTTTACGATTACGATTTATGAATTACATGTGTGTATGCGTGTGTAGTAAAATGGCACAAAGGTGGGAGAGTAAGAGTTTGTGCTGCAAAATAAATATCTTGTAAGTCTTATGATTTAGTATTTAGTTCATAAATAACTATTCTTATTTGTATTCTGGATCTGGTTTAGGTTTTCTTCTAGGATCATCTGCATCTGAGAGAGAAATGATTACTGGTGGTGCATTTTCTGGTCTTTGAGTTTGTCCAAATCTGTAGCCGGTCTCTTTCGTAACTGATGAAAACCAGGATCTAGATAGCGGTAATTGCTCGCATCTGAAATATTTTCAAGCATCAAGGGCTTGAAGTAATATTTGACTGTTTCTCTTTCTTTCGTATTAAAAACGATTTGCATGCAGTTAATAAACACGCAAATTATTGGGAGAAAACGACACCTTACTCCGATTGATTCGACTGAAGTAATAATTTAATTATGTCGTTCTCAGAAGATATTAAAGCAAGCGTAGCATGGAAACAGGATTGACAGTAAAGTATTCATTTAAATAAGAATCACGAAGTAGAAGTAGAAAGATAAGTGTGTTAATAATATAGGAAAAGAAAGAAAAGAAATTGTAAAAAACAAGATTAGATGCAACATGCATAGCTTACAAAATATCTAAGACAGGAGAGTGTGGATAATGAGGTTCTATTTCCCTAGTAGTTGTTCTAGGGTGTCTGTGGGCAAACTTTCACACCTGCACGTGTTTTGGTCGTAAAACCAGCCGGTGGAACATTCGTGTGGATTTCTGCAAGAGCAGCTACAGTTTATTGGATCCCAAGTTTTTTCCTCATGTTCGTTACATTTCTGACGTTCATCTTGGTTGGTGCACATGCATTTACACTCGGCTGGTTTGTAAATTTGTTTGGATGTACAGTCCTGAAAAGAATTTTGCTAAAATTTAATAAGCTCCGCTCCGTTGACATGCAGAAAGTGTATGTCTGGTTGTGATTTCGAATTGTTGCGGTGTAAACCGAATTGTACTAGTTTAGAAAGGAAGATGTCAATTATCAGTTGTTCTCAAATTACCGACGGCTTTATTATGCAGTTACACTCGCATTTCGTGTCCACGTCTATCGGCACGACTTGCTTCCCCTGGTACTCGAATCTGTCTCCCATGAATTTCGCCACAACGATCTTTGAACATTCATCATATAAACATCATATAAACATCGTGATTATATTGTTCATCAGTAATGACACGTTTAGCTGTTTTACCTCGAAATTTTGGGTCTCCGTTTCCTTTGCCTCGCAAGAGAGCAACTGATTTCCGCAACAACCTCCGCATCTGTTGACTCGCGTACAACGGGGGAAAAAGAAGATACTTGGGTCGTTGGGCTCGTATGTAGGAACTACCTTTAACGAAGGTTTACAGACAGCTTGTTCTGCCATCTTGCTATTCTTGCGTTCTTCACCCACTCCCATTCTACCTGAAAGAAGTTTTGGGTTGAACAAAAGGGTTGTTGCTCTGTGGATATTGCGAATTAGTCAATGTGTCTCCTCCTTTCCTTTCAACTCCCGCTAGAATCGGTTCGATCGGTTCAACAGCTTGTTGTGAGTTTAGGTTTAAAACTTGTCACGCGAGAAATGCAATGTTATTCTATTCGTCAATAGTTACTTTACTTTATTAATGTTAGAAAAATATATAGTCAAGAATGTCAAGAAATGATAATAATGGTAATAATAATGGTAATACTCAATGATAATCGTCAATGGTAATAGTGTAGCAACTGTTCCGTTTTTCTAATAGACGGAAACGTCGTTGACGCGTGACGTCATACCAGACTTTAATCAGAATAATATCCATGCGACGGATAACGTAACAAGTGACACGTCTTACGATCTTCGTATTCTTTTCAAGCTCGAGATCTTGAGGTGACCAACATAGAAGAGATCGAGCAGAGCATTAATAGGATAAAATTGGAAGAGGAAATGGCACCAACTATCAAAAGAGAGTGCTGTCAAAGAGATGAGCACGATATCGTTTAAGTTAATTGGAGCCAAACGGCGGAATAGAATTCTCGTGAAACTTTTTGGAAATGAAGTAAAAACATTGATTTTCTTTTTGTTCATTCGTTCGTACGCGATAATAGAAATTATTCAGTTTTTCTATCAAGTCTTTCCATACGATTTATTTGATTTTACTTGGATTGTAAATTGCATACTATTCTATCTGAATTATAAGATCAGATTTTGAAGAACTCTCTAAAGTTAAATTATTCGATCTGTAGGAAATCGACGAGATGGATAATAGATCCAAAAGATTCTGGTAGCTTTCTGAAGAATGTCGATTACTTCGAGGATCGTCGACAGGGTTCTCGAGATTTTTAGAGAACGTGAGAAATAAAGATCCTTGATCTTTAGGGATTAAATATCCTTGTACATATTCTCCTCGTCTTTAATGAATTGTTAGTGTAAACGAAGTGACGAAAATTACTTTTAACCGTGATACATGTCTTATAATATCATGAGTTTTTTTGTGTGTCTTTTATCCTACGATCAACCGAATGATCTCATGTTCACCGATAATCAAGATTGAACAGTGGAAGATAACAGTCAGGTTAACACGTTTATCTGTATGGATAATATTTGCCGCAGTTAACAGTTGATTTATCCGTTATAATTTCTTCTTTAAATACGCCAAGATTTATGAAGGCAATAGTATTGCAACGTCGTAGTAATAACCATATCTACATTAGCGACGTGTTTTCTTTCAACGTTATGCAAATTTTGGTTTCAACTTGAACGAAGTATAATCTGAAGGATTATATTCCTCTGACTGTCGGGATTGAACCGGTTTTTTTTTTATACACATGAATTACCGACAAAAAACGTGAAACCCTCTCCTTAATCCAGATATATTAAATTGCTAATAATTCTACGTATTAGAAGCGTGTTAGAGGATCTTTCTGCCAAAAGGAATCCCGAGATGCAATTTTTTACCAAGACGTTTCTCGAGATGGCAGAATTCCAAATTGGGCGAGAATTCTACTGATGATTTCAAATTTTTAGTCGAAAGTGTTTCTATGTTTCTGTGAATTCACAATACGCTATATATAATAATCTATCTGAGATTATACTTACTACTGAGAGAGAAGACTTCCGACGGTGATACACCGATCATTCGAAGGAACTCGTCAACCGAATTGATTTTCTTGACTATTTGCGACGACCGCGACCGCTGAAATTAATAAGGGCATTTTTTTCTCACAAAAAAAAAAAAAAACACGTAATTTGTGGAAAAGTTTTGACGTTTTCGTTATCAGATTGTCTTCCGTTATCGCTATTAGTAAATATTATAACTGATAATGATAAAGAGGTAAAACACCAATGAAATTGATCAAAAAGGTTCCGTCACACAAAAAATTTCATCAATCAACAGTTAATTAATCGTCAAGTTACTAGTTACTAGTATTTTTTCACAATTTTGCAATATTACATCACACAGGATGGTGAGGTAAAAAGCTTGAGATGTATTTCGTTTCGTTTCATTGTCAAACTTGTTGATATACTGTGAAAAAAAGGATATATTCATTAATTGTATTAATATCAATATCATTGATATTTATATAATTTGCAACTTGTAACTTGCAAAATATGACTAATAGTCATATCAGTTGAATTGTGCAAAGTGTCTCAAAAACGAGAAAACAGATTGTCATTGTTGCATTCTTGGTGAATACACGATCGTTACGTGGAAACAGTGACAAAGGACGTGCTAATCAGCCATTTTTCAGTTCAATTTTACTGAGAAATTCCAAACGTTTTTCCTATGCATATTAAGGAAGAATTAAAACGAGATCTTGCTGAGACAACTGCGTATATATCTGTGTATCGTGTGCTATTCTAAACAATGCGTTAATATTATCGAAAAATAGAAGTTGTTGTTTTAGCATCCGATTTTTCGAATCGGTCTAAGAAAACACGGTCGTCGAAGAAAATGCACGAATGCAGGAATCTCGATGTCACGATCGGGGTATTCCCGCTAATAGCTTATCGATGAATCATCGAATTCGATTACACGCGATCGTGTAGTCTAATTATAAAATGACTTGAGGTCAGTCATCCGGGAAATCATAAATTGGCCCTTCGTCGTAGATGCAAAAATTTGTGAAATGTTTTTGTGTTTGGCTGACTGACTTGTGGCGAACGTGGTTTTTCAACCATTCTCACCCGTTTGCCTTCTCGTCTGGAACAGGTTTCGAATCCATTTCTTAGAAGATTCTTACTTTTTGGTGTTAACGTACTACTGTTTCGGCAGATTTTCTTTTCTTTTTCTTTCTTCCTTTTTCTTTTCACGAGCATTTCAGAGGTGGCGTGGCCAGCCGCCGATTTGTCGTGTGTTTGGTCACTGCAGCTGTCCCAATCACATCGATGAGTTCGTGTCGATCTGGCGTGTCAGCGGAAATACGTGGATATTTCTTCAGGTGCGGTGGGAATCGGTAACTGTACGGCAAACACTTTAATAAACAGATTACGCACGTCCCGATTAGCATAGCTGAGAAGTCGAAGACATTGTACTTTCCAAGAATCGCTGTCTCTTGGCGCCTTGCAGGAATTTCACTTGGTGACTTTTAAAGGTCGTCTGCTTGGCGTCAAGGTCGGTCGTATAACCCTAATGCAGCAGTGAAATAGCACAGCTCTGCTCGCGTCGTAGCCAAGCAAATAGGTGATATTATCTTCGCGAAACGATTATTTATCGCCAGCTTGTGCGCAGCTAGTGGATTTCACCTTGCAACGTTAGCGGTGTGCAGGTGTTTTTTAAATCGTAACCTAAATTTCTCTTCGGCTTCGCAGGTCACGAATTAGTCAGCGATTCGATTTCATCGTTCCGTTCGTACGACCGGTCGACGAATTGAACAATTTGCTACGGTCACTTTGATCAAATCAGCGGTGTATCGCTAGGTAATCGGCTAGGTATTCGCACGTCCGGACGTCAAGTGACGTGTAATCGATTATCTACATATCGAATGGCGATCGACGCTTGTGACGGGAATCGTAAGCGCGCCGCGCACCACCGAGGTTTTTTTACTTTTTCAATCTCCGGTCCGCTGCCTGCTCGATACCTGCTTCTCACGTATATCCTTGACATTAGTGTTAGACGGCCTTCAAACGTCATTCGGATCTTTATGGGAAAAGCAATCGCGCTCCCGTTTGCAAGGCTGTGTCGTAATATCGAGCCGGCCTGTCGCCGACAGAAGGAACTGCCACCTTCTTTTCGACTGTTGTTCACGTTGACGAGCGCGCGACGGAGATAATGGAAAATAGGGTACGGCACGCTGACAAAACCCGAAGCGAATGACGACCAACTTCCGCGCAATTCACCGCGCAGAATGTACAGGTACCTTTTTCTCTTCGCGAATCGTTACCTCACGATTTTCATGAAAAAAATATTTCGCGTATAAAAGCGTTTTTTCTTTTTTTTCGACGACCGACAAATCTCGAGTTTGCGTATTACACGAAGTGTTAACAGCGTTGCAAAACGTAAACGTTGACGGAGGATCGAACGACCTACGCAACATATTAAACATAAACGTACAATAAAAATACCAAGCTGAGACTGGCGCATTTTTCTTTCTTGCTCACGAAACGATCGAATTAATTTTTACACATCGCCGTACGTCTGCCACGTACGCTCTTTACAATGCTCCGCGGGATAACATATAATTGCGCTATTTACCAGAGTGAAAACGTGGGAGTGTTGCAACGCGCTCACTTGTGAACAGACGCTTGCGTTCCGCTCGTGAAATACCAAATAACGCGTAACGTAAACGCGCATTGTAAATCCTTTGGAATCCTTTGGAATTTCGATGAAACGTGCGATAGATTTATTATTTACCATTAATGCGGCGTCGTCTGCTGCTGGCGGCACGGCTGCCGGAGGACTCAACGCTCTCGGACTGATCTGGTCAGGGAATATCATGTCCTCCTTCTGGGACGTCACCAATCCACCGAAGAAAATCACGAGAACGAGCGTTCTGCACGTGACGAAACGCGACATTTTTCTTTCTTGCCAAGTTCGGAGTCAAGTTTTAGTCAATATTTTTCAGTCTTCGAACCATAAAATCGGTCGGTCGCGCGTTCACCGCGATCGTTAACGAGCTCGGTTCTTTTGCGAACCAACGTTTCAACGTTTCAACGGCCAGTTAAGAAGGAACAATAATATAATCTCACGTGTTTACGTGACGTTCGGCCTCGCTGGCATTGCACTTAAGCCGCTGCTTTTCCGATGCACGAGGAAAACGCGAGGAAGTCGCACCTGAGCAGGTTCGTGTGCCCGCGCCGCGATCGACTGCCGAAGCGAGTACGTCTCTCGCGTATTTCTGGCCACACACACGCAAACGACGCAAACGCGCGTCGCATTCACGTACGGATCGCGGAGCACACGAGACTTCGCTATAACATCGCAAGTAATGCTATCACTTCCGATTGCGTTAACCATCGATCATTATCGCGATGACATTTTTACGAACGTTGGGCCGTTATCTTGTCTCGGGCGGACAAAATAATTTTTCTTAATGCTCGTAACACATACGTTGTAATGAGTCATTGAGTCGTCGACAGTTGTGACACCTTGAACGCGTTGTTCGTAATGCGTTGATAGCGCTGTGTACGTTGCTCGTTAAAATTTTCCCTTTTTACGGGGCTAGCTTGCAACGTGGGCGATGAATTTGCATGCGTGACATGAAACTATTCCGAGATTGCCCTCCATATCGCAAGCATTCAAGGTGCTAATTTATTTAAACAGAAGGACAATGTGCAAAGTCATCAGTCACTCCTATATATACGTGTTCAGTTTATTCCGATTTTAATTCTTCTTGCGAGCATTTTTGCACTGAAACTCGCTGCTAGGATTTTAAGTGAGTTTCGTTGCGAGAAAGAACGATCTTATTATCGAGGTTGCGAGCCATTTTACTCGGCAGAGTAACAAAGATCAGCTCGATAGATCGATTCTCGCGTGTGATGCATTTCACGATCGCGGTGTGTTTGAAAGTGAAATACAATTGGATTGCAATCAACACGACAAGCAATGCGGTTTCTATTTGATAATTACGCACTACAATAAAATTTATCCATGAACGTTTGTACTTTCAACGTTCTTCGATTGTTTTAGTTGTTTTTCGCAAAAAGGAATAATTTGTAATTAATGTCTTGTTAATTTTAATTTACATTAATTTTCGTTAGTTTTACACGTTCAAAGAATGGAGCGTGTCAAGAAATACCTCAAATTCTTCATCGACAGTCTGGCAAGTAGCTAAAGGAACAGATACAGTTACAAATGTGTTTGATATACGATATTGCTCACATTTAAATAAATAACTTTCTAATTTCAATATAATGAAAAATTTTTGGGCAACAACAAGAAATGTATTATGAAAAAAGGAGAAATTCCGACGAAAAATAAAGTATGTACTTAAAAATGGTATGTTCAAGTGAGGTAAACTAAAATCTCTTATAAATTTATATAAAAAGTTATTTAAATCGTTGGACCAAGACGTTGGACGTTTTATAAAACAGGGGAGATTAATTTGATATTAATAGTAAAAGAGTGTTTATCTATGAAAATTCTTGGTTAAAAAAAAGAAAAGAAAACGTGTACTTTGCGTCAATATATGCGTTATTTATTTTACATCTGTGAATTATAAAATCTGTGTAAAATTGCGAAGAGTAAATGGATATAAGTTGGAATAGATGACGCCGTTGATTAATTTTTTCACGCATCCAGAAAGATTCCAGTTACATAGTTGCTGGAGAGTACGCTGCTTATCTAGATCTCACTGCAACAGAACGAAGACAATCCACGATTGCAGACAGATTTCGAAAGAGACTTTACAACTAATTTCTGAAATCCCGAGTGATTGAACGATTTACCGTTTTAAGTCACAAGCGATATGATTTTCCTACAGCCTACGTTACGAGCGTATCTGTATCCCGGTGGGCATTTTTTTGTACCAGTATTTTTCCTTTTTGGGAAAGTAAGTGGTCTTGATTCACTTGTAACGATGAAAACGCACAGCAAAAGGGCGAAGATAACGAAACGTAACGGTGACATCACGTACGCACAAATTACAAACTATAAATCGATGTAACTCTCTCTCTCTCTCTCTCTATTTTTCTAAATCGTTCTGTTTTTTGGCAAGCTATTGTCGAAACAGAAATCGGACACAAGCGTAAAACGGAATGCGAATACACATAATACATTGCTTTTATTTCAATTCCCCTTCTACTTTTCACTTTGTTCGCACTAATTTGCGGTTACCGTTCGTATCCGGATTACGCACATTGCGGTTTCTATTTGATAATTACGCACGATCGGTTCAGGTTAATTACTACCAACAGACAAATTTTTTACACACAGCTCTAGATACTTGTTGTGCTTACAGATTTTATTAATAAATTTATTTGCATTTGGCACTTTGTTTAACAAAAAGAATCGTGTGCTGTTACAATACTAAAGTCATTCATAATAGGTTGTTCTTTACCGATGTTTAAACACATATTGTAATAATTAGTTGTAATAATATTACAACTAATTAATATCAGCAAGTTACAAAAAAGTATATACAGTTTGTAGTATTTGTTTGTACCAATTATTGCAGAGGAAATTGAAATTCGCAATAGAGACGCTTTACCTTGTACAGATTACTTATCTCTATATGTTAAGTTAGATTCCCTTATGTTTTACCGACGATGAATGATTTATCATTGCAGATTAGCAATTTAATCACAAATCGTTAATCGCTTATCGCAGAATAAAATAAAAATATCGTTCTATTTATTTCCCGAGAGTTCGACGAAAATTTTAATCGCATTAAATAATATCCGCAAATGTGGATAAAGCGATTTCCTATCTTTGATAATCACGCGTAAGTTGATAATTGCAATTTTTCGAGATTGAGTATATATTTATTATATTTTATATCGTATCGATGTTTCATGACTTGATTCGTGTTGTATTTTCAGCTTAATTCACAGTTCTTTTTTTGAGTTTTTCGTTAAAATCAATGTTTCGCTCATTCGGTAATCCCCATTCACGTTCCACGCTCTTCTTTACCGACGTTGCGCTCGGAAAAGAATTCTATAGCGATTTCAATGAAACGATTTGAGAATTCGTTGTCACATCACGTAGAAATGATTAGGACCTCGATATCGATTGGTGGACACGATTTCTTATTACAAGTGGCATCTGAAATCAATTCGAGCAGGAATTAAGAGTTTATCACTGCTGTAGCTCGTGATTCTAGTCGTGAAGTATAGTCGATAGGCGTTCGTTACATGATTTCATAGAAAACTCTCTAATCTCTATCTTACTCTTTGTGGAAGATTAGTTAACCGAATGATCATCTCTTCGTCTTTGTCTTACGAAGTACGTATATCTAACGTTCACCAGATAACATTTTTACTCACTTAAAAGATAGCTCTGCAACGATTGCCGATTTTTACTCTGTCCGGTGGACAATTAAGCGGGACATTGATGAAGGATCCTCTTTGAATGTTGCTGTTGGTTTGGAACGGCACGAACTTCTTTTGTTCCTTCGGTGGCGTTGAATTCCCAACGATCACGTGGAAGGACAGAAACAAGATGAACGCCATCGCCAGTACGATCCATGCGAGTCTCATGGTTGAAAACGATGCAAGATTCGACTTTCAGTTTCTAGTTTAGATCGAATCTCACCTCTGAGTGGTCAGAATCGCGCCACGATTTCGAACGATTAATTGTTGGAACGAATAATGGACTGAAATGGACGCGGTGACAAGAGCAGAACCCGAAAGCAAAGTTACTGGTGCAACGCAAATGATCGAGACGGATGTCGCGCAGAGTGTATTGCAACGGATCGCAATGACACACTCGCGCGAAGAAATTTTTACGATCTTTTCACTGGCGTGGCGAGACGTGCTCTATCATCGTCGAGTTTACACTGCGTGCCAACATTCGCATTCCTCCTGTTTACACTAGTCGAATTTCATATTAACAATGCGATCGCGTTACCATCTCGTGAGACTGACGTACAAACACGTTGCGCTAAATCGGAAAACT
Organism: Tetragonula carbonaria; assembly: GCA_032399595.1. Taxonomy (NCBI): domain Eukaryota; kingdom Metazoa; phylum Arthropoda; class Insecta; order Hymenoptera; family Apidae; genus Tetragonula; species Tetragonula carbonaria. The sequence goes on from JAUCRC010000003.1 coordinate 3,026,194, forward strand.
CGTCGTCGAGAGCGTTGTATCTCGCGAATGATGGTCTTATCAGTACAGCGAGTATCGATGGTAATAATAAACGGCGTTATCGCGCGATACTGAAGATTATTAGCTTCTGGAACCAGGGACGAAGCCTCGCTTCGAATGAACCTCTTGATCTCTCTCTCGGGAGGGAAGATATAATTCGGCGCGATAAATCTCCTCACCGTTTATCTCCAAACCTGCCTGCATTTGCCACGTCGATCCACTTTTTCTCCCGCCGCGCAAATCTTCTTCCGCCGTGGAACCATTATTATGCTACTTTCCGCTTTTACGCCGCCGTCCGTGGAATTCTCATCGTTTCCTCGCGCGTAGTCTGAGGCAGGGATCGATCGATCGTTCGAGTTTATCAGAATGGATGTGACGATATTTTCAATGGACCAACCGTTGACAAGAAGAAGCTGAATGAGATACAAGGCGAGCACTGCGTTCCAGTAGCGCATCGTCCTAGCGACGATCCCGCTACGACGGACAAATTAGCCGTGTGACTTTCACTCTCTCTGTTTCGAAAACGAAATTCACTTTTTTTATTGGTAACACGCATTAAGCGGAATTTGGTAGAACTGTCTCTCCGCCGAGGGAATTGATCGCGAGCCGACACTCGTTTTATTATTAACGAGCCTCGATTTGCCACTAAACGCCAACTCGCTCGGCGCCAGCCGATTTCGTTTTCATTCGACTCGCGATAACCTTTGGTGACATTTTTCAGAACCGATCGGGCGTCCAGCACCGACCAGTTTTTATTTATTCAAGTACGCTGCGCGCTCCTCGCGCGTTCCTCGCTCAACAATTTTCATTCATCGTCATCGCGCGACTGTGGCATTTTTCACCTACGGCGAAATCCGTGAAATTTTCCATCCGCACAGTGTTACGTAACACCACGTGTTATATTAGATGTCTTAGAAATAAGAAGCGTAGCATTCAGCCGTGGCGATAACCTTCGACTTTTTGATGATTTCCGATTTTTTCCCCACTTGCCCTTGGAGCATGAGTTTTCACTGCTTTCTTTCCTCTACGTAGCCTCTTCATCGTGCGTGCATATGCTTTTCCCCCCCATATGTTTTTATCCGGTAATTTCGTTAAACAATCGAATCGGTTTGTGGCGCCATCGCGCGTTTGCCGCGAAAGCAATAAAATGGTCGGCTTCGTTGCGCCGCGCGATGACGATCGTGTCGATCGCAGAATCGTTACCGCAGAATACAACATTTTCGTACAGATTCATATTTTACCATTATCGATCGATGATTCATTCACGTGTTCGCCAAACGAAGTTAGAGCCTCCGATCGTCAATCGTCGAGCCAAAGAGATGACGCATCCGAAGCCACGGTTCAAGCACGCAACTGACTTTGAACTTTTATAATCTGTAATTTCCAGTCAACCGAATGTGGAATACCGAACCGTGCTTTGTTTCGCCTGTCAACGAGTCACCGGAGGATTATTTTATTTTTTACTTTGACGAACAGATAAACGCACGAGTCACGTATGTATCCCATTAGAATCGGCGACGTCAGTACGTAAATCCACTTTTTTTTTCTCGTTCACCCTCGTTTGCTCGATACTATCCTCCAGCGACGTGTACGTCGTTTCGTTCGTCTCCGAATGATAAATAGTTAACAGAGTAACTGCACGTTCGAATAATCGTGTTCACCAGCCGGTTCTGTTTGTTCGGAAATCGTTTCAACCGTTTGAGTTTCAGGGGTCACTGGAAAAACATGGTCGAAAAACGCCGAAGAACGCGATAGCGCTTGTCTTAGTCGAGTGCGAAGAAACCTAAGCGACGCGATAGCGCTTGTTTTATTTTATGTCGACAAATCCCAATGTGATTATGTTTTTTTTTTTCACGTCGCGCCGTCACATTTATCGCAGTTGGCGAAGTGATCGAACGTATTGTTCCATAAGTGCTTTTCAGTGCTAATAATTGTGTGATTCAAAATGATTAGACTAGTCTGTAGCATCAAAAATGACGTAAAAAGATCTCATTTAATTTGCGCGCAATGTAAAAAAAGAGTTATGTCATCCAATATGTTTTGATAAACACCGATGTTATGTCACTCTTCATTTAAATTGTTCGTTCATAAGACTAAAAAATATTTTTAATTTGTAATTCGTTACTTTATGAAACACATCTATATTATCATATGTGCGTACTGTAAGTTGATAAATATTTCAAGTTTCGTTCAATGAAATATTATTGAGAAGATAACAACGAAATACAAAAATGTTTAATCGTATTATTTACATTAAAAAGAAAAAGGAGCTATGCGATGTACGCGCGTCAGTAAAGTTGAGCGCGCTACTTCGACAGTCAGTGACCTGCACCGTCAGTTGTCCATAGCGTTGGAAATCTACTGCGATTTTTCGGCACAAAATCTGAAGAACGCGATCGCGAACGCTGCTTGGGACTCAAACGTTAAGTTAAGGAACGGCGGGAATTCTATGACGAGGAAATCGGAGCCAGTCGAAGTCGATGGAGTGGCGTGCTCGGCTTCCAAAGAAACCGATTCCGATTATCGCCGGGACGGATCTCGAGCGGCGTTCGTTACCGCCACTCCCCGTAACAATGATTCTTGTAATAGTGAAGGGTTGACTTTTTTCCCCGGAGGATATATGGGATGTATGGATGTACGCACGGCGACGATCCGATTCACTTGCGGAACATGTCGCGTCGATTTTTCAAACGTACGCGCACCACCGCGGATGCCGGATTTTATCCGCGATTCGCCTCGCACGAGCGGAGTATCTGGGGCGTCGATGATCGATTTCCCAGACGTCGAATCGTGTCTATGCCTCCTTCGATAACGATCATCCCTTTTTATCGTTGATTGGTGTCTGCGATCGTCGGAAAGAAATTTAGCGAAATTACCATTTTACCATTGCGTTTTAGTGCCGTTTAACCCTTTCACGACCATAAGGTTGCTAAGAGTAAATACTAGTATGTAACTGTTCTATTTTAGTTTGTTTAGACGTAAAGTAAATAAAAATGATAAGAAAAATACATAACAATGTGTAGTTTTTTTTGGAATTTTATGGATAATATTTTTCCCAATGGACTATAAAGATAACAGAAATTATGGTTAGGCTTATTATGCAGTGTCTTTTATTTATTGGGTTATTATAACAAAATGTTAACTAAAAATAATACAAAATTACGAAATAAAATTACGTGCGTAAAATACAAAAATGATGTGCCAATTATGATATTCTGCGAAGCAATTTCTTTTGGTTGTGAAGCAAAGATGGACATTGCACATACTACATACATTAGTTTAGCACAATTTGCACATCTTTTTTTTTCTAAACGTTCCCGTTTACATAATTGCGTTCGGCATACGTTCTATTTAGACATTCTGTATAAAAAAATGCAGATAAGGTTATAATTAAATACGACAATCACCAATTTTAAAATGGGGAAAAATGTTTCCCTTAGTCGTGAAAGGGTTAAAAAACCGTGTTGCAGTGTGCTTCTGCAAAAAGCGATACCTTGACGTAACTGTATAGAACTGTCTGTAAATAAAAGTGAAATTGCCTGCCTATTTATGCCTTTTTCTAGGCTCACGTGGTTTAGGTTTTTAATCGAAATGAAAGTAATTAGGAGAGGAAGCCTCGACACGATTGACGATGATATGGCGCTATAATTGAAACCAAGCGTATTGTAAATAAAATTCTTGAGTAGCGCGATTTGACACACGAACCTGAAGAGTGTGACATTGAAGGAAAGGTCAACCCTTTGCACTATGATTTAAGTCGTGATGGCGCATACCATACTCACAATCAGTGTGGCGTGTGACAAAAGTCCCATTTAATTGAATTTGTTCAATTGTAGATGTTAGGAGCAACCGGTTTAATTTTGCAAGGTACGTGAGATCAATTTCGTTGTATTGGAAGTGTCGTATTGGAAACAATTTTTAAATATTAAACTTCATCGAGGAGAATAATTTCTATGCTGATATATCCAATAATTTGTACGAGATCAATATTTCAAATTAAGTATAAAACGTATCGAAGCAAAACAGATTAGGCGTGAGAGATATCGAGGAAAAAAGATATCAACGATTCGTCAGCGAAGGAGAATGATTTATGGAAGTAAATAATGTATCGGTGGATACTTTGCAAAATAAATGCTTGTTCTAGATTGCTAACTTTTTGAAAAAAAAAAAAATTAGCAGAAAGTTAATACTTTGAGACGATATATTTGTCGGAATATGTGGCCAAGGTTATTAACGCAACAACGAATCTGCTCATGTTCAGACCTTATAAAATTGCCACGAGTTTCACTCGATGTTATAGGTGAAAGGGTTAACGTAACAAGGCATCCACTACTCCAAAATTTCCTTTCTCTTTATTTTACGAATTTTACGCTAAAAGAAATTTAGCGCTAAAAAGCTCATTCGATAAATTGTTTCCATCTTGTCGCGACAAGATTTTAAAAACTTCGAGAAACAAGGGGAGGCGGGAGATCTGGCTTTCTCGGCGTTTATCGGTATTGGCGAACATAAGCGACTCCGTCGTTGGTCATTCACCGGAACGTAGCAACGCGCGATCGTAGGCGATCGGTTAGGTTTAGAGAAGTGGTTGGGTGTTCGAAAACTCGCAGCATCGGACTCGCTCGACAGACACATGTATCGTGTATCCTCTTTTGTGCAAGGATACCAGGCTAGGTTCCCACGAACCTAGGCGGCACGCTTGGTCTAGAAAGGCAACAACAAGAGACGATTAAGACGTAGTCGTGTTGCTCGTCGCTTCCCTGTTCCTGAAACACACTCGTCGGCCTGTCGTGCACGAACGTCGTGTCGGCAAACGTAACGGGCTTCGAGCGTGCAATTATTCCTCGATAAGTGTTCGATTCCTCCGTAAGTGTTGATCTCCGTATCAGCGTAAAGCTGATCGAAACTCCGCAGAAGCGAAGAATTCGCAGGAAACGAGCTCGAGCAAACGAGGCGGAATTCGTGTCTCGCGAACGCGGAATCGGACGCGTACCTAATTGATCGCGGTAAGAGACGCGTAAAAATTCGGACGTCGGCGTGGTCGGGGAGGGAAGAAGCGAACGTTGAAGCGAACAGGCGTCAGAGCGAACGGTCGAACCGGTATTACTCGATCGAGGCCGGTCGGAATGAATTTTCGGCAGAGAGGACGCTGAGGACGAACGTTGCGAACGACAGCGAAGAAGATGCTTATCGCGATCGGATCGCGATGCTGTGGAATCATCGTTGGAAAATTCTGCGTGGCACTACGATCCAACTTACGTTGTATTGGTGCACGTGTGTGCGAATACATGGAAGAGAAGGACGTGCACAAAGGCGAATGAGTCCGGCAGTCCGTCAGCCAGTCAGGCAGCCAGTCAGCCGGGCAGGTAGGCTCGATTTAAAAAGTAAATGACTGACGGACTGAGGTCGCCTACCAGGCAATTCCAGTAGCGGGCAATTGCGTGCAAGAAATTACTTGCCAATGCTGACTGGCACGCAAGCTCGAAGCGAACTCCGAACGCGAACGTGAACGCGAACGCGAACGCGAACGGCGAAGGCGTTCAGCGTGGGGCAAGGAGGAGCGAGAGGAGAGGAAAGGATCCTCGGAGTCGAAGCGGCTTCTCTCCTCTTCTCCTCTCAAGCAGAAGACGATCCCCCGTCATCGTGCATGCGAAGCGTCCGTGGCGCGAATCACCGGGACGATTCATCTCCTACCAGCGGCGATATTTCGTCTAAAATTCGTCGTGAAGTCGCGCGCTTCATCTTCGCGATGATCGCGTGACCCCCTCTTCTTTTCCTCCTCTTCTTCTTCTTCTTCTTCTTCATCACAAGTAAAATTCTTTACTCTGCTCTGGGACAGATTTCGCAGTTGTTTTTTTTTTTCAGCAATTCGTAAAAGGATCGAGGAGAGGAGGAGAATTTCGGAGAGGCTCGAGACGTTTGCTCCCGAAAATGTACACGGGCATCTGGGCTGTGGGCATTCGACGAGCACACGGATATAGAAGTTTAGATCCGACTTGGATAAGACGCGGATCGGGAGAAACGATGAGCAGAGGCAGAAACGTCGTATCGTATCTCGCGTGGCCCGGTGCCGGGGCTACGCCTCCTGTCGGCATTATACGGGACGCGCACACCGATTATCAAAACTGTCGCTTCCTTCGTTACCTTTTCACGGGCATCTGCGTCTCCTCCTTCCGCGGTCCGATGGGTCCATCGCGTCCTCTCCGCTGGAACTCGCGTGAAATATGATTCGTTCACTGGCAGGTCTCTTCGTCTTCTCTATGAGACGCCCGGATTCCATCGGGCTTCGACCGCGTTTAAATGTCATTTCGTTCGCTTCAAGAGACCGGGGCGAGGTGCCCTTTAAGCTCGCCAAACGATTTCGCGGCCGCAGGCTGATCGCGTTGATCAGATCAACGTCTCTCCCTCTCCCTTCTTCTTCTTTCTTCTCGAGAAATTCCTCTTAAGGCTTCGGAATTTATATTCAACGAATGTAAATGTTTCAAGTGTGTGTGTGTGTGTGTGTGTGTGTCGAGCGTGTTCGTTTACGAGAGTACACACGTTTCCAAGGCGTTTTCCAAGAGACGAGAGGACTGGGGCGCTGTTCGTTGACCGGGCCGCGTAAAATTTGTCCTAAGCAAGAGATGATGATCCGTCGAGGACCGAGGAGGGTACAGGAGGCTACTAATTTTACGAGGCTGTCCCTTTTAACGTCTTCTCCTTTTCAACGAGATCATAGCGTAAAGGCTTGCGTGTCTTTTGCCCGACTACGGGTATTCGTGCAACGATCCTCCCTCCGGTGGAGGAGATCCGAGACACAGGCGACTTTGAAAGGCTAATTTGAAAATTGAAGCCCTCCCCCCCGCCCTGCCCCTGTTCGCGTCCCTTGGAATTGACGTTTTCATTGTACCCGCAGCGAAATGCCGCTGCGAGAGAAAGAAGGGAGAAGAAAAAAAGAGAAAGGAAAGGGAGGAAGAAGGCGAGAGAAAGGCGCGGTTGTTACGTTTACGCAATATCACGGCACGCGCGGCTCTTCCTTTTTTCTTTTTTCTATTTTTTCTTCTTTTTTTTTTATTTTGTTTCTCTTTCCTTCGTCGTGCGCGATCGCGAAACCGCAGCGACAAACGCACAAAAACGGAGGGCGAACCATCTGCTCGCAACAATTGCATCCGCGTAACCGTGATCGAGGCTGGCTGGCTGTTGCGTTTCTCCCGCGCGCAGTTTCGAGCGGAACGCCGGCTGAAAATTCACGGGGCTTACGAGGAAGAGTTATGCCGCTGCACCGACACCGACTGATTTTACGATGCGCCGCGCCGTTCAGCTCGTATCTAGCACGTCGCCGCCTTATTTTACGACGCTGCCCCCTCTTTTAACACCTCCTTAGTTCAGGCAGATTGGCGCCAACAACACGCTCCCCTGCAAACGTAAACGTCGGCTCGCACACGTTCGTCCCGCTGAACTTCCAGCGGCCGCGTTTCTCCACGAAAGCGTTCCGTCGCGGGGTGGAGAATTCTCGTGGAAACGCCGCCCCTTGATTAACAGCAAGCCATAACAGCAACTCGGCCGTTATACCCGCGATACGTTATTATTGCGCGCGTCCTGACAACCTATGCCACATTTCTCCTCGAAACTTTCTACGCGAAACCTGCCACCGACTTCTCTCGATCGATTCGATTTCTGTTGTTGCTAGAAATTAACCTCTTAACGCACTCGCCCGAGCTAAGTCGGCTTTAACCTCTTGATCGCCGCATTTTTTTTGAGGACATCAGATCGCCGAGTATTTTCAATTTTAAGAGAAATGTACTTTTACTAGTAATTTAAATATTTTTCACTTACATAATTGGTGAGCCACAATCAATTAGGATATAATTTGCACTAAAAAAAAAAAAAAGACACTTGATTTTTATTAGGGTTGCAATAGATCAAATACTAAATATTAAAAAAAATTAAAAATGTTACATGCATGTTTGTTAAATTTGAAATGTTATAATTTATAGTCTAAAAAATACACATATATATTATACACAATGGAACTAATATTTTATTTATGGTGCGGTGTGCTTTGAAGTAAATAGTTGGGCAGAGTGGAATTTTATCGTTTTCATCGCGCGAATTTTGTTTCTTGCCTTTTTTTCGAATAAATCCAAAATCAAGGAAGAATATATATATATATTTTTCGATATTTTTAGCGATAGAATATGATTCTACATGTCACTGTTAAGAAATCGAAATTAATTTCGCTTTTATTTAGGGTATAGGGATTGGCGCGTACTGATGCGCGCACGGCGATCAAGAGGTTAACACATATTCGTCCGCATGACGAAAATTCGTCATTTCACAGACAATCTGTTACCACACTTGTTTTGAAAGACAGGGACGTTGAAAGACGTTTAACGGAAGTCATTTTTGCATCGACGATTGTCACTGGCGACGAAATATGGATTCATTACGATAATCTGAAAAGAAGGAAATCATGGGTGAAGCCCATGGCCAGCCATCGAAACGGATCATTCACGAAATTAAGGTCATTTGAGATCAACAAGGCGTGGCGTCGGACTCTGAACTGCTGGAACTGGATCAGGCCATCGTTTTTTTACAAAAAGCAAATAATCAATTTGAGTCGTGCATGATGAAATCATTTTTCAACATGACGTTGCTCCATCGGACCCGAATATAATCGATCGACGCAGTAGCACTTCGCTTCTTACTTGAGAATATCAAAAATCGGCTTGACGAATGGACCGTTACTTCGAAAGAACAATTTTTTTTTTTTTATCGTGGGATTATCGTTTATTGCCTGAAAAGTGGCAAAATGTTTTAGCTAATGATCTGCAAATACTCTGCACGAGGCTTAGGTTTTGACAAATATTCCTATTGTGTACTTAACGCATCGACGATGTCCAACACGACACGTATCGTTGAAATATGCTGGAATTTATTAATCGGATCGTTTTCAATCGTATCGTTCAGAGATATTGCGGACAAGTAATTACACGTACGGCGAATCAACATTGAAAATTAATTGGAAAAGACGAGAACGGGGAAGGGATAGCACGCGATGATACGAGTGAACAGAGATGCGAAAATTAAAAGGATAGGATTCGATCGTTTACTCGCGTTTCATTATCTCGCGTGCGCGCCAACTCGCGACACTTAATGTATCTCGAGCGTCATTACCGCTCGGTAACGTCGTCGTTACGTCGCGCTGTAGCTCGGATCCGGTTGTGTGTTGCGTCTAGTCGAATAGTAAGTAATTTCTGTTGAACGAGGAGAAAAAGCGCGACAGAGAGAAGCGTCCCGGGACGAGCAGCGAGGCATTGTGAGGAGGAAGGAAAAGCGGTTGGGAACGAAGCAGAAGAGAGGAACAGAGAAAGAGAGAGAAAGAGAGAGAGAGAAGAGCAGAGAAGAAGAGCCTCCAAGAGAGAACAATGATCGACTACCTTGCCGAATTTTACGACGTGGCTTTTTTCTTCGACGTGCGCCGCACGCGGGCCCCCTGCGTGCTAACCGGCTCGACGGATGAACACACCGTGCATAACGAATGTTACGGGTATCCTTGTGTTGTACATACGTATCGTAGAGTCTGGTTACACAGCCGAATATAGACGCGGACGTGAACGTAGGTACGCGAAGGTAGGTACACGGTAAATCGTCTGGAAAATTTCAAGTTTACGAGTCTCGGCTTGCATCTCGTGCCAACTTGTGCTCGGTTGCACGCGTACGTACGCGTACGGTGAGTTCACCGGTAAGTGAAATTTCACGGGTGTAAAACACGGGAGAGAGAGAGAGAGAGAGAGAGAGGAATTAATTGGATGAAAGTAGCAGAATGTTGGGCTACACAGCACAGGCACAGTTGATTGGGTGGTAAGGCAGTAGTATGGTTCGGTACGAGATTAGCGAAATGAACGAGAAGATGGACAGCATGGACGGTGGTTGGATAGAGGAAGGGGGAGGGGGAGATATCGTGGTCGATCCGACACGCATGGACGGATGGTGTTAAAAGAGCGAGCTAGGTAGTCAGCGTGCGCTACCGTACGCGATGGTATCCGTATCAGGGATCGGAAATGAGGCCCGCGGATCCTTGGCCGTAGCCGCGTTCGCCACGGGAAAAGTAATTAAAGAATTAATTAAACGGAGGCTTACTCAGCTAAGTTCAGCCATCGATCAAGGCTAACCATGGCAGGCTCTTGTTTGCCCCTGACAAAAAACACCGCTACCGAAATCATAGGGAGTCCATTGTGGCCCGCGTCTCGCCTCTCCCCTCCTCTCCCTCCCCATCGTTGTCCCTCCAATGCTTCCTCGGGGGGCCTCCGATGGGCCGACGCAACGCGACGCGACGCGATCGGACACAAGCCGATGGACGCCGCTCGGAATAGTAGGTAGGAGATTGTTCTCGAACCGATGCGTTCTTGATCCAGTCAACAGAGCGCGGTGAAGAGGCGAGAAGAGGAGAGAGGGTTCTACCAGGGGCAGGACAGAGACGCAGGGTCGACAGAGTAGAAATGCAGCTCGCGTGCTCCGTTCCTGTCGTTACAAATTAGAGTAAAAATCATGAAGGAGAATCGTGGCAAATAACTTGCGCAGCGGGAGGGTTCCACCGGATCCAACCCAACGAACAATGCCTTCTTCTCCTTCTCGGCTTCTTTTGCTTCTTCACCATCCTCCTCCTCCTCCTCCTCCTCTTGCTTTCTTTTCTTTTCTCATCTTTCTTTCTCTCCTCACCCGCTTCTTTCGTATTCTTTCAGTTCGGGTATTCGCTGGTGTTCGCCCGATCTGACTTCCCTCGTGCATGTTCTTACTCGGCTAATAACGATCGAGAGGAGCCCCGAGGAGTCCCCGGAATCGGGACATTTGGCACGCAGCGACACGTCCGCGACTATCGGTTCACGGTTCGGATCCTGGTCCCTGCTTCTCTCTTACCTCTCTCGCGTTTCTTCTCGTCCGCGGGCCGGCACCGCGTGTCGACACGTATCCGCCTGTCGATAACTTCGTGTCCGAGATTCCAGACCGGCGTAACAGAAAAGTTTAAACACCAGGCTCACCGGTAGCCACCGACAGACTTTTACCACGCCGTTCGATTGTTTCCGAGTGGAAGGCTCGCGATAATCCACCCCTCCGCCTCAGCTCTGCTTCGTTTCGTTTCACTGCCCCCCAACTGATATCATAGTGCTTCTTCCGCTTGCCTTTTCAGTTTTCTCTATCGACACGCGATCGTTCAAGATTTTGACGAAAATATGAGAAATTCTTCATTATGGATCGTGGCTGAGCACTTGCCAATCTTGGGATCTGAGCATCGTGCTCGAGATCGGTTAAATCGAGCGTCGATCGCTGTAAAGAAAGAAGCCACACGTGTCTCTCCGCAGCGAATAATTTTCATTGTTTGATTTTCGCTAACCAAGATGTCAGTCGATCCGCTTTACGTTAATTTCCCAAGTGTCCCTAATTTCCCGTATTTCGACTGACGAAAGTATTTTTTGCGCCCAGTTCTTCGTACTCGTGAAATGCACACGTGTATTTAACTGTGTCGTCGCGAATATACGTTGTTCGAAGAGGCGCCGAAGAAACTGGGCGACACGTGTAAATCTGTCGGAATCTGTGCGTTGGAATCTGGTGCACCGCAGAGAAAGAAAGAAAAGAAAAAGAAAAAGGAAGAAAGAAAGAAAGAAGCATGTTCGCGGTATTGGAAGTTTGGTCCGGGATCCAAGTGTCCCATCGATGTCCATCGGGAAGGTTGAAGGATCCCCGCTGGCGAAATAGCTGGCAGTGAGTCGCGAAAGTTTAAAGGCTTGCCAGGCCTGAACGAGTAGGCCGGCGAACAAATTGACCGAGGCGTAAGGTCTAAGCTGACCGGTAGCAGCCGACAGCTTCTCACTTCTCGGGCCCCTCGATCGTTTTCGTTCGACTGACGAGGCGAGGCGAAAGCCCGTCGGCCATTAATAATTGTTCGTAATAATGGAGCAGCCGCGGCACGGGGTCGAGGGGGTGGCTGGCTGGCTGGCTGGCCGCGCTTCGACAGGGGAGGTTGGATAGAAAAAACAACCAGGAGACCGGTAACGAGACTGACCGATTCACGGTGCACAGTACGGTCCGGTTGTTGTTGTTGATGCCGGCTTCTCGCTGGTTCGCGCCGGTGATGATGGTAACGGTGGTGTCGGAGGCCACCCCCGCTGCGTTCCTAATAAACCCACTTGCTGGTGAGATAATGGCTCCACGGTGACTACACAACTCTCCTCGTGAGAGGAGAGAGATCGAGCACGCGGGAGAACGCGATCCCGACTACCGGCTGCAGAACGTGGCGACCAAAATGTTCTGGGATTTTAGTTCTCCGAGTATCTTTGCCACCATTTCTTCTTCTTCTCTTCGACGATCTCTCGCGATCGTTTTGATTCTTCTTTTAACGAACCTACAATATTACGAGGTTCTGAGATATTGAGCGTCTCGTTAGAAATTCCATAATTTCGACATTTTTCTTCTTTTCTTTTTTTTTTTTAGTTTTCAATTCATTAACGTGGACATAACTTATTCAGAAAAGTGTTTGCATTTTATTTTTCGTACGTTTGGATATGTAAAACAAATGTTACGAACGTTTTCTCGTTCGGGAATATTTCATTTGGCAAGCAATGTTACTCAAAGTGTGTGAGCAAAATTCTAAAGATTCTATTATACAATTTTTTTCTATATTCAATTACAGTTTTATAAATAACAAATGATCTTATAATTAACCGATTGATAGAAATCCAGTTGAATTTTCGTGTAGTCTCCTCTTTATCATGGCGAAATAAAGGGCAATATTTTTCGTCATTCATAAAGTTATCACTCGTATGTATGCAACGATCACTATCGTTAGATAGAAATACGTAACGTGTAACTCTCTCTTGCACGGAAATTATAACACGTAAGTGTGATTATAAATAAAATGACAATAACTAGACTCATCAGGAGAATTCATAAATTAACTAAATTAAATTTTAGTTTTCCCTCGCACCGACGATTACGCTGACGTACGTCCAAGAAATTTGAATTTGATCGTCTATTAAACGAATCGTTCAAATTCTGAATGGTTGGATGCCTAAACGTTGTTCACGATCGAATTTGGTGAATCGTAAAGTAACGCTGACTGACTTGGTCTGACCTGTTCTTGTATCATCTGGTATCATTAATCTCGGAAAGGTTAAATCTCGACTGAGAATCGAACGATCGAGAGTGGCGAATCGCGTCCGCCGGTTGAAAAGGAATTCGACGAGATATCGAATCGGAGCGACTTGGAGATTCGATTTTCGTTGTTAATCACGGAACGATCTTTGCTGCCGGGTAGATCGGTTCGATCCAATTTAGATGACTCGACGAATTCGTAAAGACGCGACCGATCTCGCGCGTCTCAATCTCTAATAGCCACTTTACCTCGTGGCCCTCTGGTAATTCGGCCTTTCTTTCGTCTTTGCTCCACGAAAGCTTTAACTCCCAATCGTAACTCTTGTTTTCCCGCAGCTCTCTCTCTCTCTCTTTTTCTCTCTCTTTTTCTCTCTCACTGTTCCCTCGTGTTGCTCGAGAATAACGGTAGTTGGACACATACCGATCTTCGACAACGAGATCGCGCGATGAATCTAATCGGGCTGTCTGAAAAGAGACGGGAGCTATTCATTTTCATGCTTCGGGCATAATTTGCTCTTCTAGAGTTAAGGGGTTTCGCACGTTTGAATTGGTTACGAGGTAAGGAAACTTGAAGAATTTTCTTTTTTTTTGGGGGGATAAAATTACATTTCGTTTTATTTTATTATATGTGCATTTTATTTAATTATACGACTGCTAAAAGTTTGAACTATATACGTTCAGACATTTAGCCATGATCGTTTCATTGATGCAGCGGTATCAATGAAACCAATATCAGCAATACAATAAATCAATATCAGCGGTATCAAGTATATATTTCTGTGTAGTTTTTATTTAAAGCAAAACTCATTGTTTTAATTTTACGTGAAATTGTACAAGACAAACTCAACCTCCTTTGTTGATAAAAAAATAAAGAAAAAAAATGCACGAGTCAAAATTTCGCTTTGTCAACAGCCTTGAGAGTGTTTACCATAAATTTTTATTCGAGTTGATTTTGAAAATTTCATTCCGAGAAAAGAAAGACGCTGTTTAAAGTTATCTGTTACCATTAGACACCGACAAGATTTCTCGTCTCGAAAGAGCCTAACCCAATTCAGAAGCTCTGTATGTTAATTATTTTCTAGAGTATTCTAGAAGAATCATAGTAGCGATGTGCAATTTTTCGAGAGTTAATTCTTTCAAGAAAGTTTCTCAGTTTCAAAACGATCTAAAAAGATAGAAATATCTGTTGGAAAGAGAGAGAGAGAGAAAGAGAGAGAGGAAAAATTCACCCGAAATTTCCGAAAATTTCGTTTCTCATCCCATTTTAATAAAATTATAACGAAAACGGAGTTCGCTCAGTACCGACAATGAGACGTAGAAATAGCAAGTAAAAATTTCGTTTCAACAAACGAATTATGGTCCGTCATTGGTGCTGGGTTTTCACGTGTGGGAAACCGAGGTCGAAGAGGTGGTTTTCGATTTCACGTCACGAACGCGATCGCGGTGTAATCCATCGGGCGCGCGTACATATGACAGCAATCAGTCAGCCGGCACAGAGCGTGCCATAGATCGCACGATGGCGCGATCGCGACACCCTGTGTGAGGGATCGCCGGCGATTTGCATCGGCCGTGCGCCGAATAATGCATACGAGGCTCGCTCGGATCCGTTTGGATCGAAGCGACGCTGTCGAACTAATTACCAGCACGCTCGTGAATCGATTCGCCGGACTCGCTCTCTTGCTTTACTCCGACAGTTTAATGTTTACGAACACCCCCTCCGCCCTCTCGCTTCCCGATTAACTTTCTAATCTATTTCTTCTTCGACGTGGTTTTCTTTCAGCTGTGCGACAGGGATAGTAGTAGTTTCGGTAGTAATTTCGTCCTCTTAAATTCGATATTGTTTTCTTTTTTTTTTTTTTTTTTTTGACAGATTTGAAGATTTTCAAGTCGGTGTTTTTCATAAAAGTTCGTAGGAACAGAGGGGGGAAATTAATAATTGCGAGAAGATGCATTTTTAGGTTATTAAGAGAAGTGTTCAGCGGTGGAAAGGTTGAAAAAGATACATCATATTGTTCGCTCTTTTCTATTTAAAAAATAATTTATTGATCAAAAAAGAGAAAGTACATATGTAAAATTGAGAAATCACGTGCGTGAAGTCCTTTTATTTGTGATGCCACAGCTCAATGATGGCACTATCCGAAGCAACTTAGATTCTCGCCATTGGCAAATTAAATTCTGGTATATTCGCGTACTATCCTCAGAATTCCACAGTTCTCGTCTGAAAAGCGTCTGATCAGTCGCTTAGAAAGAAAAAGAATATATTCATTCTTGCGAAGGGATTTAGGATGCAACGCAGCGCGACGAAATTAGGCACAAAGCCATTTTTTAATACAATTGTCAGAACGAGATCTTCACTTCAAAGATACGAAAATGGAAGCAATTGCTTAGTAATATTAAGTAAGAAACAATAATTACTTACCGTAGGATATTGAAGTGTGTCTCCAAATATTACAGAATATTATAACGCATCGCATGTGTCTCAAGAAACTGCAGAGACGACGGATTCATTTGTTTTTGCTGCCAGCTCACTGATTTCTATTATAAATTGCAGCACTTGATAACAGAGATAAACCAGAACGTGAAATTTGGGCACATTATTCTATATACATAGATAGGGTAAAGCCGGGTACCATGATTTTTCTAAATAAGAGTTCCGATATGTAATCGAACTGTGTGACGATATTCAAGTAGATTCCACGACCTTGTATCACATATTTCGTAAGCAATCAACATTGTAGTGTTCCGTACAGATAGAATTGAAAAAATTTCGACTTGAGGAGTCTCAACGTTTCGCGATTCAAGTGATTGTTTTCTAATATTTTCACACTCGGGAATTCATTCGGATATGTAACATTTGTATTCTATAATCTTTGTAGAGTATTTTGACCTGTTTCAAATCCAAAGAACAATGGATTCAATGCCACTATGTGTTACGGATGGGCACATGTGACATGTACAAGTGTTGAAAAGGGCGACGAATATTTTATTTGCGACTTTTGTTTTGTTAATTAATATATATGTGTGTATATATATATACATATATTTATATATATATATATATATATTTATATGTTGAAATATTTTGAAGTTCAAATTTTTTATAAATACAGTGAAAATTCCTAAACTAATAATTAACATAATTTTTCATAAGACCAAATAGAATACCTTTTAATATTTATTAAAATTGTTAAAAATAATTGCTTTTACTATTTTTTAACTAATAAGAATAGAAATTTTACAACTGTATTGCATTTTATTATAGGTTTTTTTAATAGATGCCTGGTTTTATCCTTATACGGGGTAAAACCGGGTTTTTGCTTACCTCCAGGAAACCTTTACTTTCGCCCCTCCCTCCCTCAAAAATCGTACAAAGTCCAATTAAGATATTTAGCCTCGCGTGAACTTTTCTTTGCCATCCGATTTTTCGTTACGAAGCTAAATACTAAATTAGGCACCCGGCTTTTACCCTACTTTCCCCTAATCTATTTAACATCACCGACGTCAATTTCGAGATATTTAACTGGTTAACGACAATTCGAGGCGAACGTCGAGCTTTGGATTACTTTCTGCAGCGCCAAAAAAGGAGGCGAAGCAAACGAGGGAGGAGGAGGGGTTCTTGGTGAAAAGAAACTTGGTGAATAATATAAAAAAGGCTCGTTTGGAAGCGGCGCGGTTCTCGTCGAACACGCGTATCTTTTCGGCCAAAAAAAAGGAAACGCTAGCCTCTCTGTTCATCGAAGAGGGAGAGCTAATTTTTTATTCATTCGAGAGCCGGGGGCCGGCTCATTGTGCGCGAGTCGCGGCCAGGTGAAAAGACGCGGCAATTAACTCCGACACAATGCGTTTTCCCTCTTTTGTTACGAGCAGCGTTGGATGCCTCTGAAGTCATGGTTCATCGCGAAAATCGTTCCGTCACGATGCAAATGACTCGTTCGAAAAGCGAACGATCGCGTTCTAGGAACTCGGGAGCCGGTCGATTCCCTTCCGGGCTGTGTGGCTGTATACGCGCACTCCTATATCCACGTGCCGATTAAAAAAAATTCACGCGTTAATACGTCGTTAATATAATACATTTCTCTGTCGTTTCCGGCGTCACACGACGTCTTGTCCCTCCGAGAATCCTCCTCGCCGTTAATAGGACGCGACGGAGTTGGCGATTTCGTGCGTGAAAGGATTCGACAGGTAAATCGACTCAGCGGGATCCTCTCGAGATTCCCTCGATTACGAGGTGTCGCGGTCATTAGGCATTCGACACTATCGTCTTTGCGATCTGGCTGGTTTCCCTCGAAAACGTGAAACGCGACATATATCGCGATTCTCGCGTGTATATCCTTCGATATACTCCTGTTTCGCCGCTATCGGCTCGATCGGCCTCGTAAGCTGTCCGCGGTGTCGACAGACGCTCGACGATATATTTATCTCCGATTATTATCGCCGAGTATCGTGTTTTAACGAAAAATAAATAAACAACTAAAAATCACTATTCCTTTTCATTAATCATTTGTCGCGTCCTTGAATAATAATATTTCGCGAAAGTTGGCGAAACATTCGCGAATTGTGTTTCGTTCCATGCTGGGGTACTCGAATGGGAGAGCCACAGAGCAGTTAGGAACGTTGCGCGTCGATCGAAAGTCAACCGGTCGCATTGTGCGCGAGCTTCGCCGCTGAAATAGGCCGTCGCCGATCGAATCGTGACTCTGGACGTCAGCGCGATCATTTGGATCGTAGCAGGGACTAGACCCTAGTTGAAATCGTTTCGATAGCGATCCGCGTGGCGATCCACAGTACGAGGCTGGGCGTGAAAAGAGAGAAAGAGATTGAGAAAGCGAGAGGAAACGAACTGTCGTGAGACATTCCAGGGCTAGGCGTATCCCCAGAAGGTGTTCCACACGGCGCGGCGTCTAATTGATCACAAATACAAAAGAATCGGCTGCGGGGCAGCGGCACGGCACGGCACGACACGACACGGCACGACACAGTCTCATGCGTGTCGACCGCTCGCTTCTATAAACATGCTAATGGCGGTTCCCGATAATAAGTCAGTGGTCCTCGATAGTCTCGCTCTCTTTCTGCGCGCGACTCTCTGCCTCCTATACAAATCTCCGTGTACCTACGTAAACGACGACGCGAGGAGACACGGCCACGCGAGATGCGAGAGAGAGAGAGAGAGAAAGGGTAGCGAAGGAAAGAAGAGACGGCGAAGACGGAGAGATAGGGAGACGTCGAGGCACAGAAACGGTAGAGGAGAACGCGACGAATCGGAGTATCGAGCGAGATAGTTGTGAGACCAACCACGGGAAAAGAAAGGAAAGGAAGGAAGGAAAAGGGAGAGAACGAGACGTGACGTGGACGGAGGAAAGATGGAGAGAGAGAGGAGTCCGGTTCGACTACGAGAGCGTGCTTTACACGCTGATGCGTCCGAACACGTCGAGGCGGACAAGCAGAAAGAAGCGAAAGTGGCGAAGAAAAAGGTGGAGGAGGAGAAGGAAGGAGAAGGGGGTGGCGGCGACGAGTGGTGGTTGCGACGTAGGGGAAGGTGGCGAAGTAAAGGGCGACAGGCAAAGGGCAGGGGAAGGAGGCGGGAGAGAGGGAGAGAGGGAGAGAGAGACAAGGGAGAAGGGTTAGTAGCTCTTGTAACGCTATCAACCCTGTCGCTGTACATCACGTCGACACCATCCTAGTCGACTCATTTCAGTCCGCAAGAGTAGTAGGAGTTGGCTTCTGCGCCATTACTTCGCTCGCCCGGGTCCTACGTGTACACGCAAACACCGGCAAAGAGGTACACGCAGGTTGCACGCGAGGCTGGCCAGAAAGAGAGAAAAAGAGGGAGAGAAACCCTCTACCTTTGGTAGAACGTGCATCCTGCGAGCATATTTCCTCGAGGACGCGGACTGATTACGCGAGGCAAAAATCTCACGGTCGTCGCTAATGCCACGAGAGGAATTTACTCTCTTTTGCGAGCGGGTAATTGCGCTGATTACACCGTTCCGCGTGGATCGAACCGTCGGCGCCGATCGATCGAATATTTTCTCCACGCGCGGCGCCGACTTCCGTTACCAACGTCAACGTTGCCTGGTCACGTTACAGTTCGATTCGACGTGTCGGGACGACGACGACGACGACGAAGAAGAAGAAGAAGGAGGAAAAGAAGAAGAAGAAGACTCGGCTCGATTCGAGGAACCTTTCGAAGAAAGTTGAACGAACGAAGAAACAAGAACGGGGGGAACAACGTGCTCTCCTAGGTTGGGAAGATCGGCGGGCAGTGGCCCGGTGTCTCGGGACGAATTCGGCGGGTGCCGAGACGTGCGAGAACGTCTGTTTCTCGTGGGATATCTCCCGGCCATTTCCGTTTAATTGATCGTCCTGAAACGTTGGCACGTATATGTGCTCGGTGGATCGAAGACGATACCGGGACGGCGGTTTCAATGGTCAGTGGACGAGCCAATTAGCTCCGTCCCAATGCTCAGGTACGCTCTTCTACCTCGGTCTTCTTCCCCCTGACACCTCTCTCCTCTCTCTTTCTCTCTCGTTCTCGCTCGAGAGCACGGATTCCCGGTCTATATGCGACCTGGAAGGCTTCCGGGCTGAAGCGAGACATTACGGGTCCCCGTCTCGCTCCCCCGCTCCCGCTCCGCTGCATCCTCGGACGGAACACAGAAAACCGAGGGTCCTATCTTATCCGCGAAGAAGTTTATAGCCCGGTCGACTCTAATTGGGCGAGAAATCATCGGGCACTCCTTTCCTCTGTCCGCTCGCTCAAAAAGACGCTCACTAATTCACGATTTCTCGCGTATTATTGCCCGGCCGTGCTACCCTTTCTCCCTCCTCTGCGCCTCTGTCTCCCCCCTTTCGCCCTGCAATAATTTCTTTCACAGTCTCTTCGTGGACGCAATTCGTTTTCACCTCTCACCGCGACGACAATGTCGGTTTCGCGCGCACCGCAACGACGGAATCGCTTTGACGATTTTCTCCCTAACGGTGCTTGGTTATCTGTTCCTCGTGTCAGCCCGAAAAGAAGTTTCGAGATAGGGTGGCAACGTAGCTGCGAGGTAGCAAGGGCGGGTGTAACGCTGGCGAGGAGGAAGGCGTAGCGCGTAGCGTGGAAGGCGAAAAGAAAGAGAGAAAGAGGAGAGGAAGCGCGCGCGATTTACCGGGCACGAAAAGGTGCGCTACGCTGTCGTAGCGGCAGGCAATATCTCATTGAGCAAAGGAGGAGGTGACTTTAACGTTGGCCACTCGTTCCTCTCTCATGAGCAATCGCGGCTCAGACGGGCTCCGACGTGGCCGCTGCGAGTATAAGATCGTTAATCTTGCCGCACCGATCGGTCTCAGATAGTAATTGTTACGTTCTCGTTTCTCCTGGCTGACTGCCTGAATGTATCCGACGATCCCTCCTTCTCCTCGTTTCTTTTCTTCTGCTCTCTCTCTCTCTCTCTCTCTTTCTCCTTACTGGCGCTACCCTCGCCTTTTTCCTTCCTTCCTCCGCTTATCCACCACGTTTCCCGCGTATGTTCGCTCGCTCGTCCCCTCGTTCTTTCTTTAACGTCGAGAACGATCCTTGCTTCCTACCGCCTGGGTGCTAATGCCTTTGGCGAACTTTGTTCTCATTACAATAACGTCGATCCCGACGACACCCTTCTATCTTACCCCGCTTCGTCTCTATCGCACACCGATTTCACCGGTGTCCGGTGAATACGATCGTAATTTCGACGGCTTGCAACGACGTGACGAAGAAGACATTCCTTCGTCTGGAAAAAAGATACGGGAGGATACGGCGAGGATACGTGTGGCGTAAGGACTGTGGCGGAATGATCGCGGGGAATATTCGACGAGAGAGTTTTGTTTCAATTATCCGGGGCCCGGAGCCCTGTCCCTGCTTCTCGTCGCGACGGCTATACCCGATATTTCAGCTGTGTTCGCTGCTCCTCGGATCGTTGGCTGTACGGCTCTACCGTGTGCGCGCACACGGTGCCTCGACCACGGGCCTGGTTATAAATTTGGTAGTCGCGTTAACAGCTGACGGGGGCCACGATATCCGAAATGCTGGCGGATCCGGTGTTTTCGTGCGGAGTGCTCTCTTCCACTGAGAAGAGTGTTCGGCGGAGACCGAGAAGAGTGTCGCCCGGAGAAAACCAGTTTCACACGCAGATTCCTTATTTGCGAACCCGACGAAACCGTAGATTCGAGTTAATCGTCGATGAGCCTTCCTTCATTCCTTTCTGTCGTTTTTGCCCCTCGTACCTGCTCCTTCCCTCTCCTCCCGGAGGCGCATCCCCCCGATTAGCCGAAACTCTCTCTCTTTCTCTCTCTCCGATTAAAAATCATCGAATATTGATTTTCCAACTTGGATCCGTGGAATGGGTTTCGAGGAACTCGTGAGTGAGGAATAAAGACAATAAAGGAGAGGGATTGTGTTCTCGCACAGTGAGAAAAGCTTGCTTGTAGATATTTACAAACGAATTCATTTAAATAAAAGTCGTTTTTTTTTTTTTTAACAGAGTTCGTTACAGGGGATTACCATCATCTGTTCGTCTATTCTATCTATCTACGTAGTGCCTAGGTAATGCATTATCTGTGGTATAATGATTTCGCTAGGACTAGCTCCGGATAGGTTTCGTCGTCTCGGCATCTGGATCTTCTCCTGCGTTGCAGTTGTAGCGCAGCTGCTCGACAGCCCGGTACGTGGATCCGGTATCGGGAGTAAGCAATTAATTATCTATCTAAATCTCCTCGGTAGTTCTAGCTGCGGCAATAACGCCACGACGACACCGCGGCTGGTAATTGCGACTTAACGTTACATAACCGTCCTCGTAGCAATTATCGTAATCTTAATCGTAATAAATGGATCGTAGTCGTAATAAGTAGCTGGGATCGACGATCGAGGAGACGTCTTCGACGAGAAAATTCTGAGAAGTCGCGTTGGTCCAAGTCGGACACCTGATTCTAGATTTTTTATTCTTAACGATCTCGACCACGCAGGCGTTGGAAGAAACGTCTCACGCGCGACACTCGCGTTCGCGATCGATTTTATCAGACACACTCCGACACATTATCCGCGTCGGATCACAGAACGCGTTCGAACATTTTCAAATGTAAAACTTTCTGGTTTCGCCAACTCGGGCACACTCGAATCACATGCACTCGGATCGGTTCCTCCCCTGTCGCGATCGAACGATGAAGCGTTCGAGCGACTTCAACGATCGTGTTTCGTCAGTTCCAAGGGTTGCTGTTCCGTCCAGTGATCTCGCCACGCAACGGTCGGTGAGGAAGGAACGTCCTGGTCCGAGTCTTGCACGTCGATCTCCTCGTCCTCTTCGTCGTCCTCGACCCGCTCGAATTCCTTCTTGTTGGTCGTCTCGGACGAGCCAACGACGGATCTAACGTTGCCCTCGTGCCTCTGGTGCTCGTACGTCGGGCTCGAGGATTTCAGCATTGAAGTCGGCGAATCTTCCCCGACGAGTTGGCTGATCATTCTGAAAGCGCTCGGCTTTCTTTCCGGCTGTTTGGCGATCGGCTCGAGCCTGTCGATCCTCTCGTTCCGTTCCGCGACGTCTCTCGACGACGAATTGGTCACGACCGCCCGAAACGCGCTACTTTCTCCTCCCATTCCGGCGATTGAGCAGCTTGACGCACGACTTACTTCCATACCGGATGCGGAATGCGGTTGCGGCTGTGGCTGCTGCTGCTGCTGCGGCAGCGACGCTGGTGGCGGAGGCGGTGGAGGAGGCGGCGGCGGCGGTGGCGGTGGCGGTGGCGAACGCTTTAACAGGTTCATTCGTTGATGACGACGCCACTTTGCCCGTCTGTTGGAAAACCAAACCTAAGAGTCACGAGTTAGGTCGTTAGATGGCTCGTGATCAAATTTCTAAGCTTCGGAAGTAAGTCGGGGAGGGGTTTCCAGCCGCGCGGCAACGCGGTCGCAGGGCCTACTCTCTTTCGCAGAGAGAAGAAGAAGAAGAAGAAGAAGAAGAAGAAGAAGACGAAAAGAAAAAAACGACAAAGAAGGAGTGAAAAGAAAAAGAGGAAGAAGATGAGAAAGGGAGAAAGAGGAGGGAGGAAAAATGAAAAGATCGAGAGAACAAGCCGCTGCGATGCGAGCGCGCTAGCAAACCTAACCGCCCCCCGACGAAGAAGATATCTTGGATGGAACTGATCCTCACCTGTACACGCGCTTCCGAGAGAGAGGTCTTGGAGGCTAGCCGTTCGCGCGTAGACACGCAAGGATAGTGAGATCGCTCGAATTCTTTCTCGAGCTCCTCGAGCTGTTCCGGGCTGAAGGTGGTGCGATTTCGTCGGAATTTCGGTTGCTCCGATCCGTCCAGGCTCCCATCGTCCCCGTCACCGTCTGCACAGAAAAAAACGAGCACCCTCCTCTACTAGCGTCCCCTTATCTCGCCTCCGCTCCGCTGCAGTCGCGGTCTCTCAACTTTTCTCGCGCCTTTCCTAACCTCGCCTTTCTCCATTTCTTTCGTTTCGTTCGTTCGAATTTCCCCGCCAACGTTTCTTCCCGCGCCAATTAGAGAACACACACACACACACACACACACACACACACACGCACAAGAATCTAAACAAGATCGTCACCTTGCAAGTATCCTCGCGTAATGGCGTCCGCGTGTAGAGCGTGGTCGGCGGTTCCAGCGGCGGACGCAGAAGCGGCAGCGGCCGCCGCCGCGGCTGCTCCCGGGCTCAACGACGGCGGAAGCAGCAGAGCGGAAGCCGCGCCGGTGATCCCGGTAGCCAATGGCGGCAGCATCCAAGGGTGGCCGGCTGCCCCTGGCGCTGGCCAACCAGCCGGTAAGTGGTGGCTGGTCGTCGGGTGCTGATGGGCGCTGTTGAAATACGGATGTGGACCTGCCGCGTACAGACCGTAGCCGGCCGCCCTCGCGAATTCCGCCGCAGCCCGTTCTGCCGCCCGATTTCGCAGAATTCGGTTGATACTGCTGACCGAGGGCGCTGTCGCGTTGCTGCACACGCCTGCGAACAAACCAGCACGCTTCTGCAACCAACTGTTTTTTTCCGCTTCGCTGGAGAGAGAGAGAGAGTTTCGCTTTGAGATTTTCGTTCGTTCCTCGACGACGATCAGTTTAATGCGTTTTCTCGGCCGTGTGAATCTTTCCATTCGAGCCACTTGCAATTTTTTCATTGTACGATGAATTTTTTTTTCAACGATTGTATCGACGTCTTAATAACTGCGTGTGTACTGCGTTTATCCTATCGTCGGGCATATTTTCCGACTCTCTGTCTCTGCTAAGATCAGCTCGATTTGGCGAGAAAACGTTGAAGTGAAATTTGCTATCAAAATAACGTAAATATTACTTGTTGGTTACTTAGTATTATTGTATAGTATTGTATAATTTATGTAACAAATCGTTATTATTTTTTATTATTCAGTATACAAACAGTGATACTGTGTACGTCGAATCCCAATATCGATATATTGATCGGCCGGTCGTTAGCGACCGGCAATGTTTAAACAAAAAGTGGTCGCTATTCGACCACCGAAATGCACGGACGTTCGGTTGGTATAATAAAGTTTTATCTACACAATAGTAAGAGATTACGTTAATTCTCGGGCGATGTCGAGGCGGTCCTCCGCAAGGCGCAACAATACTAAAAATATTTGGGACAAAATGTTTTATTTTAAATTGATTTCGACATCGTCAGAAAATTGCTTGTTCAAACAATACCTTAAAATTAAATTTATCGCATCTTAAAGACTCTGAGACAGTTTTCTCGATAATTATAGTTTCTCGCGTTATTATAAAAATTCTAAGACATACTTCAGAAGAAGGAAAACTGTTAATCGTAACAGCGTGTCCCCTGAGCGAACTGAAATTAACCAAAAATCGGCCCAGCACGGAACGCGTTGTTAATCGAGCAATTGCAAGTTAATCAGTCTGAAAATCACACAATAATAATTTGGCTAGGAACGTAAATTTTCGAATACCTACTTGCGGCTACAATTAATATCGTTGGGTAGAAACGAAGATACATTTCATCAAGTAAAAAAAAACGCAATACGACGGACTAGTTTTCTTCTCAGATGTACTTTTTTGAGGCTCGTGCATTTTCGAAGCATCTTCAATAATTTGTCGAGTGAAAGGGGATCAATAAATAAACAGTGGTAACTGCTACTTACTGACTACAACGATGTTTTCATCTTCAGTATAACGCATACTGCTTGCAAGTCTGAATTTTCTGCGTTTTATACGATTTTGGTTAGTGGTCCGATAGCTTTCCCAAGCAAACAACAACCGTTCGGCGTCAAGTATTGTACGACAGGAAAAATGGACACGGAGTATGGTGTCAAAACACTAGAAGAACTGGCGAGTTAAATGTCACGTGTGTTTAAATGTGCTGCCGTGTATATTGGTAAGCTCTCTGAAGCGTGTGTTCGAGACGTTAGAAGAAGCAATCGATTTGTGGCTACCTACTACCGATTCAAATGCATTCAAATGGTCATTACGAAGTTGAGGTACAATAGAAAGTGGCATTAGACCGGAGTCGAAGTGCATTAGAGCCGCGTGTCTGGTTATCTATCTTTGCGCGATAGACTTTAGTCGGAAGTTTTAAAAATAGACTCCCATCGCACGTAATCCGAACGATAGTCTTCCATTCCCGAGGTTCCTTTGAAATCAATAATGGACTCGAACCTCGCGTCCGGTTCATTCTGCGTTTCGAAATGCTCTTGATTTTCATGTAAATTGCTCTCGACACGCCTCGTCAAGGAGAAAGTCCCCGAGACTTAACGCAACGTTAAAAACGAGAAAAAGAGAGAAAGACGCAAATTCAGTTAATTGACGGCCGAAGGAGGAACCGGGACTCTTGGCCTAGTCACAGCCAAGAGAATATCGTACAAGGTGAGGCTCCTACATCGCTCGAGCGCTCATTCTCAGAAGAATGAGAAGCGCGTGCTGATGGACAAGGCCGTGGAAGAAGAGTTTCTTGATTCTAGCCGCAATTGCACGTTTGCTCGTAGACACGTACAACTATTATTACGAGCGATTTGCAACGATGCACGAAACGACGCGGCTCGCGCATTGTTGAATAAGAAGTTAGCTAACTATGTGGCGTTGCCGGCGATTGCACGTGGACGGAATTTGTCGTTCGCCTTTATCGTGCATTAGTCATTCCCTAGAGCTAAATCGATCGACTCTGTTCTCTGAGAAATTCTCAAATTTTAATTGGGTGATTTAGCTTCGACGAAACGTGTCGTTAGCTCGCTGTAACATTTCGATTTACATCTAGATCTTTTGCGAATGAATTTTCATGAATTTATGGAAGATTTGAGGATGCGATGTACAAAAATACACACGAAACATCCGGGAAAAGGCGGGAAATTTCTCTAAGAAGTTTTCAAATTTTAATAGGGTGATTTAATTTTGACGAAACGTGTCGTTAGCTCGCTGTAACATTTCGATTTACATCTAGATCTTTTGCGAATGAATTTTCATGAATTTATGGAAGATTTGAGGATGCGATGTACAAAAATATACACGAAATATCCGAAAAAAAGCGGGAAACTTCTGTAAGAAGTTTTCAAATTTTAATAGGGTGATTTAACTTTGACGAAACGTCGTTAGCTCGCTGTAACATTTCGATTTGTATCTAAATTTTTTGCGAATGAATTTTCATGAATTTATGGAAGATTTGAGGATGCGATGTACAAAAATACACACGAAACATCCGGGAAAAGGCGGGAAATTTCTCTAAGAAGTTTTAAAATTTTAATAGGGTGATTTAACTTTGACGAAACGTCGTTAGCTCGCTGTAACATTTCGATTTGTATCTAAATTTTTTGCGAATGAATTTTCATGAATTTATAGAAGATTTGAGGATGCGATGTACAAAAATATACACGAAATATCCGAAAAAAAGCGGGAAACTTCTGTAAGAAGTTTTCAAATTTTAATAGGGTGATTTAACTTTGACGAAACGTCGTTAGCTCGCTGTAACATTTAGATTTAGATCTAAATCTTTTGCGAATGAATTTTCATGAATTTATGGAAGATTTGAGGATGCGATGTACAAAAATATACACGAAATATCCGGAAAAAAGCGGGAAACTTTTGTAAGAAGTTTTCAAATTTTAATAGGGTGATTTAGCTTCGACGAAACGTCATTAGTTCGCTGTAACATTTAGATTTAGATCTAAATCTTTTGCGAATGAATTTTCATGAATTTATGGAAGATTTGAGGATGCGATGTACAAAAATATACACGAAATATCCGCAAAAAAGCGGGAAACTTCTGTAAGAAGTTTTCAAATTTTAATAGGTTGATTTAGCTTCGACGAAACGTCGTTAATTCCCTGTAACATTTCGATTTAGATCTAGATCTTTTGCGAATGAATTTTCATGAATTTATGGAAAAATTTGAAGATGCGATGTACAAAAATATACACGAAATATCCGGGAAAAATGTAATGTGTGGGTTAATTGTAACAATATAGAAACGATTTTTTTTTTTCAATTTAAAAATCCGCAACGAATTAGTGAAATAATCGATCGAAAGCATGCTGCTGAAGCGGCACGTTGCCGAAAACGAATTACAGACACGAGATCTCCCACGTTTTAAATCACAAACGTCCGAACACATTGACGAAAATTTGTCGATTTCGTTGCATGACAAAACGTTTCGTTCTCTCAGGATCCGAATGATCGCTGTCGTGATCATATATTCTGGCACCGAAACGAATCCTTAAAATAGACCGTTTGGAATCGTTGCAGTCCCTTCTACTTGCAAATTAATAATCGCATTACGTGCCAACGTCCTTACTGGAAGATTTATGTAATTCTCCAACGTCTCCTTAGCACGTATCTTATCTCTGCTTATTAATTTGATATAAATTGAACGCAGACCTCGGCTGTTAAATTGTAATGGAATCGAAATTTGAGGTTCGGTATTAAAATCTCTTTTAATACCGAACACTAATGAGTTGATCGCTACGAATCGTACAATAATTATTTATTTAATTATCTTTTGAAATACGGCGACTCTTTATTTCTCAACGCTAGAATTACCGACGATCGAAGCATAAAATTCCCGTCGAAGACATTGAAGTCAAAAAAAAAAAAAAAAAAAAAAAAAATAGAGGAACTTTGGACTACACACGTTTTTATTTACGCATTTTGTGGAAAATTTAAATTTAAATCTTTAAAGACACGCTGTTTCACGTGTGTGAGAATATCTAACCAAAAGTATCAACTATGATCACTTTAGCAATGTCCGTCTTATCTAGTCAGTCTCGTTGAGTTTTCACTCGAAGCAAAACCTTTGTAATTCTTTCCTCAATTTAGTGCAACACTTTTGTACAGGATTTTTCCCTTCGGCGCCAAGAAAGAAAAGGCTCGAGAATAGAGGAATTGAAACGAGAATGTGAGAAATTCTCAGAATCGATGGACCGATGAACTCTCTCGACCGCCTCTCGTGTACGAGAAGGAAAAAACACGTGCTTACCTTCGGAGATGAGCCTCTCGCGGATCTCCCACGCGAAGATGGTGGGATTCTCCCTCTTGTACTGCTCGATCTTGGCGACGACGGTCGGCGTCGCGACTTTTGGCTTGCTGCCACCGATCAAGCCCGGCGGGCGCAGCGTACCTGCAACACGTTAGAACGAGCTTCAAGGACGCGTTGTCTTTAGACGCGCTGATATACTCGCGCTAAAATCCCGATATCGCGGGATAAAATCGTGTGCTCGCCGTGTAAACGACGACGACTGGCCGGCCATTGGGCCACGTCGCGTTCACGATGCCTCGTCCAACACACATATACACACAGCGGGCATATACTCGCGTAATTTCGGAAAATCACGCGAACACGTCGGAGCACTCCCCGCCGTAATAACCACGTCTACGCTCCGGCGTAAACTGTCAGCCACAGTCCTTACAAGTGTTCCCCGAGCACACGAGCTGAATTCCTCGTGTGAATTCGTACTTAGCCTACTTATTCGTACGAGAGAGAGAGAGAGAGAGAGAGAGAAGAAAATACTCGCGACTAGTTTGTTCGATGCACGTTTGGTCGATCGGTCGCAGAAGACACGTTGGCAAGATGAAGGGCCGTAGAAGATCGGTGCTCGTTCGTCCCGGTGTTGGAGTCCTGGCTGGAATACAGGCTCTCTCGGACACCGGATACCAATGGTGTCGTGTCTGGGCGGATCCACGGGGCCCAGTCATTAGAAGTTTAGCGCGTGAAACGATACGTATCGATAGGTAGGTATGCGATAGCCTGCGATAATCAGAGATATCTAATATGAGCCGATCGGAGAATAGACGCCCGTGTAACGTTTCCAAGAGAGAGAGCGAGAGAGAGAGAGAGAGAGAGAGACGTGTTCAGGCCTGCTGCTGTTGCTGCTGCTCCTGCCGC
The DNA here is from genome assembly GCA_032399595.1 of Tetragonula carbonaria. NCBI lineage: Eukaryota > Metazoa > Arthropoda > Insecta > Hymenoptera > Apidae > Tetragonula > Tetragonula carbonaria. Next base: position 3,055,708 of record JAUCRC010000003.1, read on the forward strand.
TCTCTGCGTCGCTCTGCTCCGATCTACTCTCTCACGAAACGGCAAAACGCCGTTCTTCTCCAACTAGCTCTGACGGCGTGTAATTAACGAACACTGAAAACTCGAGTCATTCTCGTTTTTTGATACACGTCGAATCGGAAAAATTTCAAATTTGATGCCTCGAGTCGGAGAGATAACTGCGAGAATGTCTTAGATTTGTTCTCTTCTCTTTCCGGTATCTTAAGGCCCCCAAACGCTGATGCATGTTGCATAGTTCGTAGCTCGATAAATCGGTGAATCGGCAAGCAAACTGAGCCCAAACGCGGGTTTCATGAAACAGAATAGAAGTCGATGCGTGCATCGCCAGATGTTTCGACGTGTGTGGAGGTCCTTTAGGTTTGGTCGAATCATCGTCGAGGATGATAGAGTCTCGTTGAGGTTCGTCTCACTTTTCTTAAGGAGAGCTTCCTCCTTTCGCGGAAAGCGTCTGAACGTAGAGGGAACTCGGCTGTGTAAGGTGGCATAATCAATTGATTTCTTAATCAACGAAGTGTATTCTGTCTCATGTATACTTTATGAATTTAAAATTTTAATAAAAATGTTAAGTACCTTCTTTACGAGACGATAAGACCCTATAGAATTTTATATTAATTAATTTTTGTATTTAATATGAAATTTAAATTAATATTTAATCGGGAGGATTATTGAATTTAATTAACTATAATTAGTAAAAAAACTGCCGCAAGCCAGACGAAGACAAGGTTAGTGACAATGGATACGATGATAAAGCTGACAGGTGCTACGTGAATACAGTATACTACAATATACTACTCTAAAAATAGTGCCTGCGTGCTATTGCTTTCGTCGAAATCCGCGAGTGTCTATCGATGAACTGTGTAACGTCGAACGTTCGTAATCGCGACGATTAACCGCGCTCGCGTTTTTTGCATCGCGAGAGTCTTTAACGCTACGATAGTCTGCTCCGCCATTAAACCCCAACGCCTTTGTAAAAGTGTACACATTCATCGAATCATTTTTCCCAGTCAATCCGTTTCGAAATAGAATCTTTCTTGAATTTTTGACAAGCGTGTGGGATGTATTCAAAACTTCAATTTCTCGAACCTAACCTAGCCTGATCTTTCAAATCTAACCTTAAATTTTCAAGAGATCGTTAAATGTATAGCCGAATCTTAATAGAATCTTAATAGATAGAAAGATTTCTTTATCACAATAATTTCTTATCGTGCAAATATTTCACCGTGTCGAATAGAAAAAAAATAGAAGAAAGCTGTCACTTCGATGGTTTAAATACGTCAACAGATACCATATATATATATATATATATATATATTCGGCGCTCGTAACGAGAGGATTCGTTTCTCGATTCGCGGTGATGGCTTGCGCGCTTTTTACGCGAAATATCCGCTCGTCTCGCGGCGATGAGCACAGCGAGCGATTGAAAAAACAGCGCGCAGAGCGAGAAGAGCAGAGAAGGCGCGCTCGCGCGTCGAGAGTTGAGACTCGTCTTCGCGTATCGCTGGTCGTCGAAACGCAAGGCTGAGCTGGCAAGGATAATGGAAAACGGAGGCGCAGTCAGAGTTGAACAATTATCGGTGGTTACGTCTTATTATTAATAACAATAATGACGCAGGCCAAAGCCGGCAGAGGATATCGCGTGCGCTCCCACGGACGAACTGCGTGCCTGGTATAAACGATGTACCCACCTAATAGGCATCCATGCCCCGAGCAAATTCCTTGCCCCGATCCGATGTGTCTCTCTCCTTCTTCTTTCCGTCCGTCTTCTCTTCGTTTTCTTCCTCTCCTTTCTCTCTTCACTTTGCATCGCGCTCTCGCCCGTGTACGGTAAAATTTTCGACAGCGAAATCCCCTGCCCCCTCTTTTGTCGAGAATGAAGGAAACGCGCACGAGAGCCACGCGATTCCATCCGCGTACCCGGTGGTTACTCGCTCCCCCCCTCTCCCCTCCCTCCCGCGGATAGATCGTTGATAGATCGGACGACTATGGTTGTGCTTGCTCGTCTCGTGCACCGCGATGGCCACCAGCATCCATCCATCGCGAGATCGTGCCGGCCATTATGGATTTATGCGAATGGAAAACGGGCGTAATCGCGGAAGAACAGCCGAGTTGTTTTGTTTCGAGGATGCTTCGTTATCCCGACGGAAATTCACGGGATTCACGCCGCGTTCCAAGGACCCATTTTTCCCGATCAACGATCGTGGAGGAATCGTGGCGATCGATCATGGCACGCGTGGATAACAGGGCCGATAGAAATCAGGCTGCCGGTTGAATTAATCGTCCGTGTACGCGCGAAGAAATTAGACGATATCGCGGGACGCGTTCCTCTGCGAGATCGGTTTGCGAGAAATTTATCGGGCTCTCGGAACTCGTAGAGCTGCTACGCAACGTGACAAGCACTGTAATACACGGATCGCGGATGCGAATCTCGACGGATTTCAGTTTCGATCGTCGACTCCGAGGCGAACGGAGCGTGGATGCGAGATACAAGGGATGGCAAGATGGATGAACTGGAATCGGCGAAATCGGCAAGTTGAGTCGATGGTCTCTCTCTCTCTCTCTCTCTCTCTCTCTCTCTCTCTTTCTCGGATGGTGGAACGCACTTGGTTGGTTGCTCTCGATCGAGGGGGAAGATCGCCAAGCTCGAGGAGATCGTTGCTGGGGTTGGCGAGCGACCACGGCCGGTGCCACGGGATTAATTGTTTGCCGCTGTTAAGTAATTGGCCGGTCGATTATGGTACATTATATTCACCTCGAGAGGCTAAAGGAGTCCGTATCCAGTGGAGATGAAGACATTACCGGCGAGCCGAGAGAGCAGGCCGAACGGTATTTTTACGAGCGGCTCGTAAAGTTAACGAGGACCGAGGTAGCCGAGAGTCGAGGCCGAGAGAAGGAGAGAAACCGGCGTTTCACCGATTGCTCGGTGGCTCGCCTCCATTTCTTTATTGCCCCCATCGGCAACGTTCTGCGTTCCTCTTCCTGCGTCTACGAGCGAACGAAGCCACTCGATGGTCCACTTTGCTTCACTTTGAATCACCGATTTTCGTCCACCTTGGAAATCCACACTAGAGATCTAGTGGCACCACTTCCGGATAGTTCTCTCGTCGAAAAATTCTTTCTCAAACTATTTCTTCTTTTTTTCTTTCTTCTTTTCTTGCAGTCGATGTAACTTTTTTTATACTGAACAAAGCGTCGATGAAACAAAGTATCGAAATAGAGGAAATCTCCGAAATTCCTCGAACGGGGTGAACGGGAGCACGGGCGAGGATCAGGGCAATTATTGACAAATTATTCGAGGATGGTCGAGCGCCGGTCATGCGAGCGTTTTTCAGGCTGAAGAAACAGCTGTTACGAGTTAATCTCGGCCGGCTAACGAGCTCGAAAAACCGCCGCTTTTTCGTAACGCTCGTTACTCTGACGCGGGGAGAATGCGTCCCTCTCTCTCTCTCTCTCTCTTTCTGCTCCTCCTTATTTCCCCCCTTTATTTTCAGCGTGCGCGCAGAGTTGTTGGAAAATGCCCGAGATGCCGATCAATTTGGCTTACGCTGTTTTATCGCCTTGTCCGCGAAACGAGCGGCGATCAACGTCAGCCCGACTCGAATTTGTTGCGCTGACGAACATCGAACATCACGCGTAAAAAAAAAAAAAGGCTGGTCGCGAAGCGCTTAGGTACTTTGGCGCTGCACTCGTCGCACAGCTTGTCCGAGATTAACGAGCGCTAGGCGAATCGAACGCGCGGCAATATTTCGAATCTGACAAGCGTCTTAGAAATCCATAGCTGAATGTTTGTTCAAGCTTCGGACACGCTGCTTATCGCTCGTATCTTTCTGTCGAATGATTCGATAGAATCGGCGCGTTTAGATCGAGCGACGACAGGCGTGTACGTCGTGATTGTCGAATTCATTGCGATTGAATTGCAGATTAATTCGAGACGCGTTAGACCGAAGACCGAAGTTACGCGAAATCGTAAAGACCGGATTCAGCGTCTGGAAATTGATCCTTTTCTTTTTTTTTTTTTTTGTTAGGTCTGAGGCTAACAGTCGTTGGGGGCCGGTGACTGGTTGTATTTATAAATACTTATTTATATTACTGCAAAGTTTTATATAGGTTTCACGTGTGCACGTAGTTGTGATATAAAATGGTTGCTAATTGTAGGAATGTACAGGCAAATTGTTTCTTATCGTTCTGATCACACGATAACGATCTAGTTGTGTCGCTTTCAGTCGACAGAACGATTAAAAACGTTTCTATACATTTACAGTTTTTATTACTGACACTTTAAAGGAAGTTTCCGTTGCTTCGGAAGTAGCATTGCCAAAAATACGTCGACTCGACGAACTCCGTCATTTTAGCCAAACAAGTAGTAAAAACAAGTCCATTCAATCTCCATTTAATTCCAACAATTGTTAAATCGTTTCTTTCCGACGAGAGGCACTTTTAAGGGCCCGACGCTTACAGCGTCATTAGCATCAAGTTAAATCCATCTAGGTTAGATTTAAGTTAGGCTTTCCCTAGTACTTACCTAGAATTTTGGAATAAAAACATATCTTATGTTTATTCATCTACCCGTTGCAATAATTAGCCCGCTCAGATTCGATTCTTTGGACACTTGCTATTAGCTTGCTCGAACGTCGATCTATTTATAGAATATTATAATTTACAGAATCTGCTCTGAAAGTTCCAATTTGATGGCTGATCGTCTGGCTCTGCCAACCACGACGAAGGAGAAATTGATTTGAAATTGATTTGAAAAAAAAAACGCGTGCAGCTCGACAACTATGGTCAAATCAATTCGTCGACGTTTTATTTCACCGATCTGGGTATATCGTGGCTTTTGCCTGCTATAGACACCGTTCGTGTGTGCTCGTGTTGATCGAACAGAACTACTTTCCAGCTCGAGCTACCAATTCATCGGCGGAAGCGACGATTATTGTACTAGCAACTTGGTGGAACGTCGTTGATCTCTTTCATCGACGGACATTTGCAAAGATTTTCGCTGACGTTGGAGAGATCTTCGAGTTCGCGGTTGCAGAGATCGTTACCGCGTTGCAACGCATCGGTAATTGCATCCCGAGATTCGTCGATTAGGCTAGGACGAACAATTATCTACTATCTAATGATGGCGCGACGTTTAGGGAAATAATACGATAAATAAGACGATTGTCGATTAGTTTTCATCGGTTCTTTCGCGTTGATCTCGATGGCCGTCGCAGAGTGGGCTAATTTGGTCCGAAAAGCCGGAAAGATATTTATTTCGACGTTATTTACATGCTCAAGATTGTAACATGTATAGGTTTCAACATCAGCCACGATATTACAAGGTGAAAAGTTGAATTGAACTTTAAATTGGAAATTTTTCCCTTTGAAATTTTATACAACGCCGATTAGCCTTCGTTGGGGACATTTTTTTTCTCTGACAATCTTTGAAAATGTTTGAAAAATCGCTATTTGGATAGTCACACTCAAAATTGTGAAAAAATGATTTTTCTCATATTTTGGAAGTTGCGTTGAAATGATTTTTAAAATGACAAATTATATATTTTAAGAACATTTCTCTGTCATCAATTTTCATCGGAATTATAAAAATTCTATCCAAATGCTAAATTAGTCATAAAATCCAGACAGATCCGGAACCAAATCTCGTTGGATTCTAATCAATCGAAATGTAATAAAATTATTGAATCATTGATTATTTACAAATATTGATGACGATACAATACGCGATGAAACAATAAAAACTGTTCGAAAATGCAGTGCATACTCGTCTAAAAAGTGTCCATAATGTAAGAAGTCTTTTTTGTAAAATGTAAAATTCACTAATAAATTTACCGATGATTTTGATGTGTAAAAGGGCAACGTCGCAAGGACAATATCTCTCGACTTTCGATCAAGATCTAATGATTCGTGAACGCATAAAAGAAAAGTTCATCACCTTATGTTCCTTCGATGCAAATTTGCCCGACAAAGACTTTCCGATTGACGTTGAAATTTTTGAAATTGACTTTTCCCTCGGCTTTTCCGGTCGAACAGCTCACTGTGCGCCCGCTTCGAGCACGCGCGGCCAGACAACTGATTTCGCGCGAGTTTTGCAATCGCACGCTCGTAGTCTCGCTCGGCTGATTCGTGAACGCCACGCCCGGCGCGGATTTTCAGCGCGTGTCACCAGCTGAATTTTCTAGCATCGAGAAGCTATCGTGAAGGAAGAAGCGAGGATCTCGCGAAAGTCCGCGTCACGCGTCGGTAAACGCGCGTACGCGCCAGCGTGTTATCTCGCGATTGATACCAGCGCGAGATTCCACGAGGAATGTCGCTGTTTGCACCGAGCGTGTGATTTTATCACGGAATTCCGTGAACGCAAACTGCTCCATTAAACTCCTCCGTCTGTCCAGAAGGCAGGTCTCAGAACGAGAGAAGAGCGGGCTGCACTCGCGTCTACGACGGTTTCCCGCAATTTCTTTGCAAGGTGAGAACACGCTGTGCTTTTCTCTTCACTTCATCCTGCGCACGTCGAATTATCAAACCGAACTAAACGAACAAACAGACGAACAACGATCGATCGTGCGACGGTAACCCGCGAGCTACGCAAAGCATCGACAGAGTCTTATCCGGATTTTATTTTGTACGAGTCGTTCCACTTGTTGTCGGTAGAGAAACTTACCTAAAAGTTTGGTGACAACCGCCCCCTGTTGGTTCAACGACAGCACGTGATTCGCCAGGTCGTTGTAGTGCCTCAAAGCTCCAAGTCCGTGCGACAATTCCAGCAATCGTTGACGACTCGTACCACCGCCATTGCCGCTGGCGAACGGTCCTGCGGTGCAATTCTGCAAGCTCACACCTGCGCAAACATAGCGATCGTCGTCAATCTCGTCAGACGGTACAACATCATGCATCCTACTTAAAAAGCGGCAACGCTACGAGAAGCTGGGAAATTTCGTGTTTCGTGCGAGTCAATGTTTCGGGGATCGATCGAGAAGCATTCGCAATTGGATAGATTTCAGTCTCTCAGCGTTCTCGTCTCGAAAGATCGGTCGCTCGGATCGGTTTACGATCGACTCGAGACGGGCAGAGGCCGATGATAAATGCGATTTCATTAACAATAAAGGTGTAACGAGGCGCGTGGAACGAGGATCGTGAGAGGACGTGCTGCCGGCGTAATCGAGCGAATTAATTTAAATTACTCGATGCGGCGTCGCGCGATCTCATCGGCGCGATCTTCTTCTTCTTGCCGTCCGAGGGCTCGAGAGATCTCGAGAGAGAGAAAGAGAGAGAGAGAGAGAGAGAGAGGGCCAGAGCGAGAAGCATCTGCCGGTTGAAATCGCGCCGATTAATCAACCGGAGGTGCGAATACCCTCGTAATTCCTCGAAGGACACGGCCGGACTGGTGGTTCGCGACTTCCTCGGTGATTTTATTGGCGGCTAATCTCGGCGACGTTCCGTTTCGTGCCACTCTCGCACGCTCTCGCCCCGGCCGAGAAACAGGCGACGATTTACGATCGAACGGGCCCCACGGTATTGAGAGCGATCCATTTTTCGCCGGGGCGAGCCTCACTTTAAGTATCCGACGCCGATCGTATCTTTGCGACGGAGGGAAGGGTTGAGGTTGAGATTGAGACGGTAGTTGACGACGAGGCTACGATGGGGTTGAGTACTCGTAGGACAGGCTGAGGAGAAGATGGGAGAAGAGAGGAGCAGAGACGACCAGCGAGGAATGGTGTCGATCGCGTTTGCGAAACGCGATCGGTTTTTTGCGACGATCGGCTGTTACGCGGAGGTGAACTTTTCACGCAACGAGCCCGGTGAATCGGTAATTGCGAGAAATGAATACCGAAGAGGAATCACGGCTAGAAGAATAATTGCAATTGCGAAACGCGGCGGACCACGATAGTTTACGATCGAACGACGATATTAAAGAACCGTTTTGTTTCGTGCGTGCGCCAGCGTGCGGGAAGAAGCTGAAGGAAGAAGGCTGCAATGGCGTTGTGGATCGCGCAGGAGATCGGACGCGAGCACGAGATCGTCAAACGAGAAATTATAACCAGCTGGCGCGCGGACGGAGAACGGCCCTGGTTATTACGCTTTATTCCGAGCGGTTACCAGCCGCCTGGAACGCGAATGTTCGCGCGTTTATACGTGGTTAATTAATTAGGGTTTTTTTTTTTTTTTTAGCGCTGATTCGGATTCAATGGGCGGATGGGTCTGCTCATTCCTTCTCATTTCGACACGAGGACACCACTCGCAAGCCAAAAAAGTAACCATCGTTGACAGCTACCGATTTCTCGTTGCGCTTATCGCGACGTCGTCCAAATACTAACCGATCGAATCGCGTCCGTCTTGGTGAGTTTTTCCTCGTTAACGATTGTGCGTGCGTGGTTGTTATAATAAACGACGCGTCATACTTGCGCGGGAATACTGGCGCGATAAAAATACACCGGTATCGAATATATTAGGTATCGAACGACGCGTGTAAAGGTGTGGAGCGAGCCTGTGGCAGGTTTAAAGTGCCTCGCACGGGAGGAGATTTTTTTCAGTGACGGCGGATTTAACTTGTTGAGAAACTCGATCGGAAGTCGAATCGTGGGACGATGGCGAGGTAATTTGGCGGTGTGAAGAGAGAGGCGGAGAACGCGAGAACGAGGCAGTTTAAGGACGAAAGACGACGAGAGACGACGCATCGGCCCGGGATCGTTTCGGCGAGTTTGGCGCGAAGCCTACGCACGCTCTGCCCCGTTCTGGGAGTCGCACGGACGCGCATTCCGCGCGCTCGTTTCGTGTCAAAGCTATCAGGGATGCCGTGAAAACGAAAGTAGCCCGATGGCTGCGGAAAGAAATGCGTCGTGTCGTTGCATCGACGCGACGAGAGGCTAGGAACCGGTTCTGAATCGAGTTCTCTCCTCCGTCCGTCTCCTCCGAGTCCTCCGCGTATTCTTTCGCGCGCGTTATACGAAATTGCCCCGGTGGAAAAGACCGATCGTTCGCGCGACGTGACAGATAATCGTTGTAAAAATCGAAAACGAGCGCCGACTCTTCCTTTCTAGCGACTCGACGACGAGGAGTAGAGGGAGGAAGCGAGATCGATGAATGAAAATCCGAAAGTTCGACTGTGTGTAGTACGGTCGAGATGGTCGCGACGATAAACGACCACCACGGATGATGGCTTGTTTCGCGCGTAATCGACGCGCCGAACATGTATCTCGGGTGTGTGTATGCTCGGCGGAATACGGATTTCGATTTTCGAAAGGAATCGCGAGATTTCGTTCTCGATCTCGGACGGGGGAAAGAACTCCGTGTCGACGAAAGCAGAAAGCAGAAGGGACGAAACCTGACGGCCGGTACCTGTCTCGAAACTGGCAGGGTGTGGCTATAAATTCAGCCGGATTGGAGGAACGAGATACTTAGGTTATCCACGAGTAACGGAGAATAAATCGTGCGGCGGTGGCGGGTGCCCATCGGGCAGGGACCGATGACCAACCGACACGAAATCCAATTAGCTGCGCATACACCGATTAAATATCGTCCCCGATTTAATTAGTCTAAACGTTTCGCGGCGGTGTCGCGCAATATTTACACGCTCGTATATCCACATCCGCGCGTCCCCCACCGGTTAACAGGGGGCTGACGAAGTATCGGCTAGCCTAGCTGCTAGAAGATTCTAATTAGCGACTGCTGCCATCGTTCGGCGAGACGTCGTTCGTTACCATACGCTACCATAAAGGACAGATAGCAGCGAGCAGAGAATAATAGAGTGACCGAGCCGAGCCAAGCCAAGCCGAGCCGAGCCGAGCCGAGCGCGAGCAACCCACGAACGTGGTGGAAACAAAGTGACACCCGGACAGATGAAGATACCTGCCAACTACCGGGAGCTCTCGCGACGCCACGTCGTATACGCGCGTATACCTGCTCCCGGCGTCTCTCGCTCTGAAATACCTGCCGGCTGTGTGGCAGTGAAATCTGCCGGATAGCAAATCTCCGGAGACAAATTTGGTCCTGACAAATATCCGGTGCGTATATGCCGAGTCGTCGACGGCCCGTGTACACGATCACAACGGACGGATATTGAAAGTTCAACGAGAGCGCGGCGCGCAGCTCCTCCTCGCTAGAAGACGTACTGTTGCCAACGTATTGGAACCGGTTTCTGGACGGAGTATGGTAGCTGGTAGCTGGCCGTCGTTCCATCTGGCAAGTGTAAACCACGGAAAGGATCTCCGGAATACTACACCAGTAGTCGTTGCTCGCCACTCGGACACCTACTCTCGATCGAGTCGTTGTTTGCCGGTTGATTGCACAAACGCCACCACCTTGTGCTTTCTATCGTCGGATGTACTCACCGCTCGTGAAGCGGCTGCGAGAAGCTCGACGTTCTCCGCTCTTAGGACGAGATACTCTCGTCCCGCGAGACCGGGAACGCGATTTCGCGGTCGCGACTCGACGACGCGATGCGAGGCGTAGGCGTTCGCGAACGTTTCGACCAGTTAGCTCTCTCTCTCTACTTCCGATCGGTGAATTAGCATACGTCGTACGATAAACATCGTATCACGTGAAACGTGTCGCGCACGCTGAATTCGTATTTTCCTCGAATCGATCCTCGTTTCTACGCATTTCGCCTTCTGGTAATGAGAAACGCCGCCCGTGGGTCATTTCTCTCGATGATTTCGTTCCACGTCGTCGAGGTCGAGATAAATGTCCTCCGCGACGCTTCTCGCGATGCTCATCTACGGAGAAGAAAAAAGAAAGAAAAAGAAAAGGAAACATCCCGCGATTGTGTTTCGCGATTTCATCGACGGCGATTCTTTTTCAACGAGTTCGACTTTGTAAATTGCCCTGATCATGCCGACGAGTTGGTATCTCATCGACGCACGGTGTTGACGGCCAATGGTGGAACCGTTCAAATCACGAAAATTGCCGCCAATTCCCGACGCGTGGTTTTTCGTGCGTTTAAACGCTTGTTCGAGATACCTCGAGAGAGGGTCTCGAGCGATCTCGCAGCGAGATACGTACGATCGTCGACAGAGGGAAGATCGTATCATCCCTTGAGAATCGCCGGACTATCTACCGTGCTCGACTTACCCGATTTCGACACCTGGGGCACACACCACGAAACGACGTTGTTACGCTCGTTTCACGCCTTTTAGATTTAGACTGGCCCCTCTCCATTTTCTTCTGTTCTTTTTTTTTTCTGTTTCCCTCGCCGCGACGCGTCTACTGGAAAATGACGTTCCCCGTCATGCGACTCGAACGCATGTCGAACAACGCGATAGAGGAGGAGAGTCGATCGTGTCAGTCGAGGATGAAAGGGCGCGATCGGTTCCTCCGGTTTTTGCGATTGGCGTGGCCAAAAGGCGGCGCGGCGAGGTTCACAATGCGGAAGACACAAACCAGCCGGAGCAAAAGGCGAGCGAGCAAAAAACGCTAACGCGCGTCTAACGATTTCCGATTGTAAACGCGAAACGTTTCGTCCAATTAAGTTTAATTGTCGCGGTTTTGTCCGGTTGAGAGACAGAGAGAGAGAGAGAGAGAGAGCTACCGGCTGGCGCTGGCCAAAGGCACAGCGTCTCTCAGCTTGTTTGCGTTTCATGGAAATTTCCGGAACGAGACGAACCGAGGCGTAACGGTGCGACGTTTCATCGATTACCGAGCGGCGTGTCTCGATTATCGCCGTGTATTCAAGTGTTCAATGCGCGAATCAACGCGAAGAAAGATGCTCAAGATCGGGCGACGCGATCGGGCAAGGTTAATCGCCCTCTTTATCATCGTTCTGGCCGATGTTGATTACCTCGTCCACGTCCCCTCGCTGTCAACTCCGATTCCGTCGTCGTCCCGAGATCGTGTAATTCCATTAGAACGCTCATTGTTTCGACAATCAGTGGCGGAGATCGCGAGAGGGTTGCACGCTTATCCCCGCTTGTATCTAGTAGTTTAGACTCTATGCGAATTTCGTCTCGCGATTCGCGAAGCAAGGGAAGATTTCGCGACGAAAAGCAAGGAGGGCGAAGGTTAAACAGACAGAAAAAAGGGGAAAAGGAGGCAGACTGACCGTCGATCAGAGATACCGGAGGCACGGTCATCTGTTGATGGTGATGCGCAGCTGGATGCTGATGATGATGCGGCGGATGGACCTGAAACAGATGCGACCTCGTCTGCGAGAATGTCGACGAGGGTGGTTCCCAAGGACGCGCAACGCCGATGCTGACGGGCGCGTCGTCGTCGTGGCAGCAAAACTTGTCGGTGGCCGTTGCGGGTCCGCTGGCGCAATTTACCACCGCGTGTCCCTCGTTGTTGTTGTTTGCCACGTCTCCACTGTTGTTGTTGTTGTTGTTGTTGTTATTATTATTATTATTATTATTGTTGTTGTTGTTGTTGTTGCTGCTGCTGGCAAGGTTGTTGCTGTTGGTTATACGCGTAGTAGTCGCGCCTGTCGCCGGACTACCACTACCACTAGCACTGCCACTGACACTACCACTGCCAATACCGTCGACCTGCACCATTTCGCTGTCGATCGCAGCCGCCGACTTGGCAGTACCAGGAGGGGTCGCGACGCCGCCACCGATCATCATCACCAGACGATCACCTCCACCCCCTCCACACCGGGCACCAGCTCCTCCTCCTCCTCCTCCCCCTCTGCCTCCACTTCTGCAGCCACACCGTGTCCCCTACGCTACGACTCGTCTCTCTTTCTGCTTTCGGTGGAGTGTGTCCGACGGATCCACGCCGTGTTTTTCACCAAAATGTTTCCTTGACCTTTCCTGAACTCTCCTTTCCTCTTGTCTCGCGCGGCTGTCTTCTGACGACTCCTCTTCCGCGAGGGGTGGTTTGATCGCTGTTTCGCCGACGACGAAAGCGATCGTCGAGCGTTTCGAGCTGATTCGGTGACTCACCGGAAGGCACGAGTATCTCGTCGACGAGAGTAATATATCGAGCTGAGTCTCGCGGCGCGAGAGAGTGAAAAAACGGAGGAGAAGACGAGTCTGAAGAAGAAGAAGAAGAAGAAGAAGAAGAAAAAGAAGAAGAAAAAGAAGAAGAAGAAGAAGAAGAAGAAGAAGAACGAGGCAACGAGGTCGATCGGTCGGTCCTCGTGCGCGCACTTGGTTGTTAGCCACTCACTCGGTGTCACAAGATGCGACGGTCGGTGCGTGTACCGCGCTGGCGCAGAAGCGCGCGAGCGCAATCGACGCCAGGCTCAGGCGTAGCTTCCTGCGTCCGTCGATTAACCAAGCAGAATGACATCCTGCCTGACGATCCGTCGGCGAACGCGATTCATCGCGGCGCGAGCTTTCACGTCGGCTGTCGCGTCTACGTGGACGAGCGTAGTCGATGCGAGGAGGTAACGACGAGGAGTGCTCGCGGGCGCAGGCGCTTCGTCGAAGCTCGTGACTACCTATAGACGTGTGTGCCCTTCTCTACCTTCCCACCCTCCGCCTCTCCTCTCCTCTCCTCTTCTCTTCTCTTTGCTCGCTCTTTTCCTGCCTTTCTTCCCCCTTTCTCTCTCTCTCTCTTTCTCTTGCTCTCGCTCACTCGCTCGGTCGCGCCGCGTCTTTCGCTCTTCTCTCTCTCTCTCTCCTTCCGCTCGATCCGTCCTCCCTCCCTCCAATGACGGCTGATGTGCCGACGCGAGGTATACGCGCTACCACGGGATAACCTGCTCGCGCTCCGCCGGATTCGAGCAGATTGCCTTCCGTTCGGGCTTTCGAAGCGCGCCAACGACTAGCTTCACCCCCACCTTGTCGCGCTTCGCGGCACCGCACCAGCGCTGGCTACTCGCATCCGGACTGACATCCAGATTTCAGGTAACCACAGTTTCTCTACTTGCCCTTCGTTCACACCCGGATTGCCTTCCTCGCTTCGTGTGTGTCACTTTACGTCTTTCTCCGTATTTCGCTCCTCTTCAGGCAGACTTGTTTCTCTTCTTCATCGGCCACGAATCACGTCTGTATATCTGTCGGTTGGCTTTTGTTTGTTTACGCCGTGGATCTACGCGAGTCTCGAACGCGTCTCGTTCGAACGTTGACCGCGCACTCGACGACACGTGATTCCTTTCTGCAACCCTCCCCTTGGTGATCAACAACCTCCGAATCGGTGACGCGTGTGCCAAGAATCTAACGCACAAAAGAATGTGAGAAGAAGAAGGAGAACACGAGTATGTAACACGAGTACGAGCAGGGTAACCTGCTCGCGGTCCGCCGGATTCGAGCAGATTGCCTTCCGTTCGCGTTCGGTGGCTCGAAGCGCGCCCAGACTAGCCTTACCCCCACCCTCCCGGCTGTTGAGTCGAGGTGAGATCAAGATTTAAGGCGCCGCGGCGCGGCGTGGCACGGCGTAGCGCGGACCGGCAGCGCCAGTGCTGACGAAGACGAACAGGATGACGAGGACGAAGCAACGACAACGACCAGGAGTAAGAGAACGAGAGACGAAGCGTCGTCGTCGTCGTCGTCGTCGTCGTCGTCATCATCGTCATCATCATCATCATCAGCAACAACAACAACAGTAATAGCACAGAGGGCTTGCACGATTGCGATCTCGCGCGCACACGCAGAGATCGGATCGTCGAACGACGACGAAGAGGAGCAAAGCAGAGCAGAGAGAGAGAGAGTGAGAGAGAGAGAGAGGGAGGGAGAGAGAGGTGGACAGTGTTATGTACGGCTTATAGTGGAAGCGGCAGCGAGTCGAAGGGGGAAGCCGGGAGAGCCGCGCGCCGAGGATTCATGGAACAAGTTGCCGGCTAAAGGCAGCCAAGTGCGCACTCTACGCCGCGCATCTGAGCTTACTCGACGCCCACCGACCATTACCGGCTCGATCGACCAATTGGGCGAACCGGTGGACGCCCACCGATCTGTTCGACCGAACGTTTGTCGTCGCCCACGCCACGAGAGAACTCGGGGCGCCCTTCTTCCGCCTTCCGTTTCCCGTCTTCCAACCTTCCGTTCTCTCCTCGAGAACCCCTTTGTCCCTTCCGCGGACCGGATCGATCAATTCCCGAATCGGATGCCGATGTCGGATGCCGACTACGCTCCGGAATCGCTGATTCCAACGATTATCTTGCCTCGATACTCTTTTCCTCGTCCTCTTCACCTGCTCTTTGTCCCCGCTCTTTGCGCTTTTCCGACGAGTGTTTTTCCCTCGCGACGATGCCTTTCCACCACATGTTTCACCGGACGTACAGCGACAATCTTTGAATGATTTCGAGTCTGTGGCAGGAAGCAAGAATGTGTTTGTTCAAAACCTTCTACTTCGTTAACACATTGTTGACCGGCAACTTTCGAGCTATTATTTCGTAATTGACTATGAAAGTGAAACGATCTAAATCAACTTCGATATACTTTATTTATGCAGAATGAATTTAAATGAAACTTTGTACGTCTCTTATATATATTATACTTTATACGTATATTTTAGTAATTTTTTTTTGGGCTTGATAAACTGTATAACAATCACCTACGTGTAATGCGTTTCACAACAGGTTTCGCTGCGACGAACTATCAATTTTCACATCGCTGCGACATATTTCAAAATCACTCGGACAATCAGACGAAGCGTCTGCGTGCAATTCGTTGAAAAGATCCGCCGTGATTGAAATTTTCGTAACACTAAAAACCTAAATATCAATAAAAGTAATTTTCTTTCTTATAATAATGTAAACACGACGAAGACAGATTTCGCGATATCCCGTGTTACCCGGAGTGTCAAAAATTAAAATAGCTAATGCAAGTGTTACTGCAAAATTAAGGACATCCCATCGGTTTACGTTAATTATTTTCTGCTTAATGTTTACGGAACCAAGGATCATAAGCGTCGCGCGATAATCACCTATCCTCGAACCTGTTTCTTTATTGCCAAGTCGAAACGTTCTATTTCAATCTTCTCACCGTTTATCATCTTTTTTGCCTCACTTGCAACAAAACGATCAAACGGATCTTCAAATACGATTGGCTAATCGAGCCAATCACATTACATTAGTATCAGCAAAATTCTTAGTCAAATCAGTCAGCATCAGAAACATATTCAAATCGAGATTTTTCAAGTTGGACAATCCATTCCATAATCCACTGCGACACATTCGAAACGAACAGTAATCCAAGTCGTGTAAAACGATTTAACAGCAAGTGCAAACACCAGTTAACGTGACTGATCAACAATGCGTTAAGGGCCCCGTTGAAACACGTATTGACTTCTGGATTTGAGATCTCTCTGAGATCAGAGTCAGTTTTCCTGCCCGATTCACCGGTTCATCGAGCTACATCGTGAAACCTAAAAATCGATGCGTGCAGCGTCGCATGTTTCAAGATTGTGTGTGTGTGTGTGTGTGTGTGTAGAGATCTTACAGATCTACTTCTTACGATTTCGAACTTCCGTCAGATCAAGAGAGAGAGAGAGAGAGAGAGAGAGAGAGAGAGAGTGAGAGAGGAGGGGGGATTCACGCGTCTCATTGTCAGTAGTAAAGTCCCGTTGCTTCCTGCAGATCGCAATATATCCGCAAATATCAGACTCGTAGACACGCAGTCGAAGTGCGTCGACCCGATTTCAGAGTCAGCACTTCATTTTTTCTCTGCCCGTTTCCGGGCAATTGGCTGGATCGAAGCGGTGCACGCTGGTGTGTCACGTTCATGGGAAAATCGGGGCGTACGCGCTGGAAAAACGCGGAACGTTCGCGTGGCGAATTGCGAGCGTTTCCTGTCCGACGTAGTTTTCGTTCTTTGACTTGTTGCGTTACAGGTGCTGTTTATAGCTGGCTTTTTCCTGTTGGACGCGCGAGGCGTCGGTTGATCGAAACACGGCTCGATTCGAAACACAGAGCGGAGACAGACGATGAAATAGAGGATCGTTCGATCGGGCGAGATCGCTCGGAGGGAAACGTTCCGGCAGCCAGAAGGCGGTTCCCTGAACGCAAAGATCCGCGCGCGCTTATAAATCGAAGAAAAACAATTCGCCAGGTATATAATAATTCCTCGGCTCGGCATCACGCGAAGGTTTTCTCGGGCCAGTGTCTCTGCTAAGTGCGGATCATCAATTTCAGTTTGCTTGCGTGCACGCAGCCTGCTGCCGCTTGAATTCTTCCCAACGTGCATACGTACACTACTGCGTACAAGGCAGCTCGAGAACAATCGCTCGTGTCCCAGGCGTAACGCGAATTTTCACCTCGCGCGATTCTTCACCTTGAGTGATTCTTCTGCTGTCAACAGCAAGCTCCGAATCACTCCGCTACCGGTTTTCGAAACTCTCTTCGAAGCTCGGTCTCGATCTCGCGCGTTTCGAGGAAAGAAAACATTGAATTTAAATCAACGCATGCTTGTTAATAGAGAAAGAGAAGGCGGATTTAGACGTCTAATTTAGCAGAATTCAATGTAAAAGTAAACGCGGTGTAAAATTGATTTTCGTCAGATTAAAAAGATTTTTTAAAATGATTTAACCTTTAATTAACGAGCAGGGCGGATGTAGGATAGCGAAATTTTGCATTTAATATTTTTTGGAATCTAAAAAGTTTTAGAGTATTACATTTTTATAGAATATTACATTATATGTACGTACACGTGTTATACACATACTTTTTTAAAATTATGTTCGTCTGATTATTATTGTCACAAATTAATTGTTACATTGTTATACTAATAATCAATATTGGCAGTGATAGAAGATAATAAAAGCTAAACATTACGTATGAGAAAATTGCGTATATTTCACATTCTTTTCTTCCGTTTTATGTCTAAAACATATTCGAGCGGTTCTCGACTTTCGTGCCTAACTGGTTCCTGAAATGTTCACGAAAGCTGAAATGTGTGAAAGTAGAGCAATGTAAAAAAAAAAAAAGAAAAAACACGAAGAAGTGTTTGTAAAATATTTATTTTTTAATGAGCTGTGTCAACATATAAATAAATAAAACTTTATTTATAGAGATTAGTATCTTTTTTTATAAGATTAGTAAGATTAGTATAAGATTAGTATCCGGTGTTTTCTTTACAAATTTATCAAATGATAAAGAGTTGAATTGTATTCTTCTTTTTCTTTTCTTCATATAAATTTTTCTGTAACACTCTGCGTCTTTTTTGATTTCTCTCCATTGGGATCACATTCTTCCATGACGGTCAAAAATCATGGTTAGAAGATGCATGAAGTCATTGTTCATTGCCTTCATCGTTAGATTAAAATCTAACTTTTATCTCCTGCGCTGGAATGACGTGCCAGGCACGTCGAGAACTATTCGTTAAAATAATTAAAAGTTGCAATATTTTCTCAATTTCAAGTACATTTAAATGTAACAGGCAAAACAAATAATAAATTTATTACTTTTCAGTAATTTCTATCCAGCGATGAGAGATTTCTATCCATTCCGACGAGTTGAAAAAGAAAGCGACGAATTATTGTATACGGTTTGGTCACTCGTTATGGTCCGCGAACCAATTGCCAACGCAAGAGGTTAAGAAGACTGGTGTATTCTGCGAATTGGCATCGAAAGAAAGAGAATGAGCGTCAACTTTTCTCAATTTTAAATATATTTAGATATAACCCAGGTAAAACAGATATAAATTTATTGCTTCTTAGTAATAATTTCTCATCCTAAGTGATATCATATCGACGAGTTCAAAAAGAAAGCGGCGAATTGGTCACTCGTTATGGTCGGCCAACCAGTTGCCAGCGCTAGAGGTTAAATACAATACGAAATAGCGAATTGTATGAAAGCAGAATGCAGAAAAGTCGAGTACGGTTGTATCGTACAGTTAAAAAAAAAACACAAAAATTCAATACATAATTCAATAATATTCGAATCACAAACGCAAATGGCTCTAGCTAATGATTTTAAGTAGTACTCAAAAAAAATGAACGTCTGAACGCTTGATGAGCTCTCGATTCGCGAGCCGCGGCAGACAGTGCAGGGAATATGTAACACGTGTGCACGTTTCGATTGCGATTTGAGAGCTTTATACGCTGAACCGAGGGGTCCGAGAGGTTAACGAGTCTCTCGCGTTCTCGTCGAGCTAGAGAAACTTTTCAACCAGCCGACGACGATCGTCCAATTGGGATTGTCGACGAAGAAGCGCGCTCGAGAGAAGAGAGGCGACTCGAAGCAGCGATCGAGGGTAAATCGACGTCCGGTCGGCGAGCAAACGCGAGCGATGGTTCGCTCGTATTTTTAGGGCGATAAAGCTAGACCGCGGATGGGATTTACCTTGGAAGATCTGTTCACGAGCGCGAGTCACGCGCGCAAATCGAACTGACGGAAAGGAAGGAGGAAGGCAGCCCCGATGCAAATTCTTTCGCGGCAACGCTCCGAGGCTGCTTCCTCGCGTGCCGGCTCTCTCCCGACAGAGAGCGAGATACACAGCGGCAGATCGATGCCTAGTGTACGTACCTTCCCCTCGGGAACAAGTTCCCGAGTATTGATCTCGAAACGTCGCACTTTTTCTACTCGTGGTTTCTCTCCTGCCGTCGCGCGATCCTTCGTAACAACGTGGCCGTTTTGTGCAATCTTTGTGCTTTTCGTGTCTCGACCGCGTGTTTTCCCCTGTACGCAAACGCGATTTTTATAATGGCTGCAGAGACACGCTATAGACACGCGTTGTCTGTCTATAGGATACAGGAGCAAGTCTGTACGTTAATCGTTTTAACGTTTAACCGACCTGTTCGCGTGTTGGGTAAATCTTTTTCCAGGTTATGCATGACGCGAGCCATGCGAAAAGGTTTAACGCTCTCCATCGGGCCATCGTTGTTATTTCCTGTATCGCTGTAAGGGGAATAAAAGTTGAATCGCACTTGAAAAATAAATGGTGGTCTATTTCAACCACTTTATATATCCACTGTCGACTAAAGACTGACAGTTACTATGTGTGCTCGGTGCGTTTCATCGTCGAACACGCGAGTTTTCTTTCGATTTACCAGCGAGAGAGGAGGAAATTTCTTTATTCCGTTGCAAGTTGTCTGCGTACCGATTTATTCAGCGACGAAATACGTCGCGAAATTCTCGAAAAATTTAACGGAGCGGTGAGGGGGGGGGGTAGCTCCGCTGTCGACAAGATCGGCAGGAGAATCGGCGCAAACTTCCAAATTGCCGATCGACGTATGAAATTTATTAAGAGCGAGGACAAAATTCAATTTTCGGCGAGAAAGAAATTCCAATTTTAGCTTTTGTTCTTGAGCGGAGGAATGTAGCGTGAACCGATAGCTGCGTGACTTGCACGGTGCTCGTTCTGTCAAAAAAAAAAAAAAAAAAAAAACGTCTCGTTAGGATTCGGTTATTGTGGCCCGCCTGGTTTCTCGGCCACCTCTTCGAATCAGCTAAACGATGTGGTCACAGTAATTTAGTCATCGACCACTAAACTACCTCTTCGAGCTTCCCTCGAGGGCTTGCTCGAACCGATCCCTCGTAAAATTTGCGGAAGAACAGAACGCCGTTTAAAAGCCCGATGACCCCTTCCTTCGTCTTAGAAACGCGTTCCTGTCGCGCTTCGACAGTGAAAGAAGACGTTTCGAAGTTGAAGTACATTTCCAGAAAACGCGATGGCACGTCTGTCTTTTAAACAGATCAGTCTCGGAAACTTGAACTTGGAAACATGGCGCATCGATGATCACCGGGTCGCTAACGAGATTAGCCTAGACGTTCGTTTAATCAGCTGAACAAACCGATTTCCCAATCGAGACGCACGTATCGGTTAAGAAGATAATAAAGTCGTTTGATGAACTAGCGTGTGTGTGTGTGTGTGTCTTGCTTTTTCCTTTTTGAAATAAAACATTTCAGTGTTCAGCTTTACCAAAGAAAAATAGTTCGAAAGTTTCTAGCGGGAATGTCGATTTTTGTCTTGGAAATCGTTTTGCACTTGCGAATAGGTTTTATTTTTAAGATGTAAGGAGAAAAATTGTCAACTACCAAGCCAAACTAAACCTTTCAAGTCAGAGCAACGAAAACTACTATTTTTCAGTAAAAATTGCATCGTTTTCGAAAAATCGAAAGGCGATCGAAGAGAGTCACGAAGTAGCTCGTGACTAATCGAATTAAGGACTCGTTCGTTTTCCACGCAATGCGCCACGCGACTTGCGCGGCGTGTCCTTCCTGCGAGAGGAGGCAAGTCGAGAACAGGCCGGCCCGAGAGAGAGAGAGAGAGAGAGAGAGAGAGAGAGGAGGGACCTAGGGAGAAAAAAGAAAAAAAGAAAAAAATCCGTATATTCATATCGGGACGATTACTGGGACGACGGGAAGCCGGGCAGCGCTTGCACGTAGCATGAAGCGAAGATTTATCGCGAACACTTTGCATGGTGGTCGGAGCGCGACTCGCCTACACACCAGGCAAAGAGAAACCTCGTGTCCACGAGGGCACCGCTATTACTGCTATTACTGGCCAGGCTATAGACGCGCGGTGGTAAGGGCGACGATGATAAATCATGCGACAGGAATGATTCGGCTAAATTGCTGCTCGCACGTATCCGCGCTCGAAACTGCCCCTCGCTCGTTCTCCCGTTGCGCTGTCGATCGCGCGCGCGTCTAGGCCACGCCGGAAGGCGGCGGTGGCGGCGGCGGCGGCGGCGACCCGAGAAGAGGCGGGGGGAGAGAGAGAAGGTGTAGAGGGAGGGAGGAAGGAGGAGAGGGCACGAAGAAGGGTGAGTTCCACGCAAACCTCCCGTGTCCTCCTCCCTCCGCCGAGTGGCGGGTGGAACTTTCGCCGCCCGGGGCAAAGAGGCAATGTCCGTCGTCCGCGCGTTAAGTACGCACGCGTCCAAGTAGCCATTGGTCTATTGATTTTACCGGATCCCCTTCGGTTGCACCGCTTCGCCGCCGATTGTGTTACGTTACTTCTCGCCGCCGCCGCCGCCGGGTACCTTCGTCGTCGGCCGGCTTCCACCGGAAAGGCGTGTCGCCGAGAGGCGGAGGTCGACCGGACCGGTCGCGTCAAGGTGGGGTAAATCCAGCAACCATTGGTGGTAGCCAGCCACGACGACCACGCTATGCGAGGATCGAGGGACCCCCGGAGTCTCGCAGCTCTCGTTCCCAGCCTCTTCGCGACTCTTCGGTCTCTCCGACTCGGCGACCCGTCATCTTTCTTTTCGAGCCGTGTGCCCAGTACCGGTCCAATGCCGATTCTCTACGCTCCGACACCTTTCGCGACACGTTTGTCGCCTCTTCACGGTTTCTTCGTTTCCGATGATACTTCGACGACGCTCTGGCTGTCCTGCGGATCGTTCTGCTATCTGTCTCTTTGCACCGGCCGCCATTGAAAGAACGCCCTCTTGTGTTCTTGACTTTTGCTCGACTAGCGTCGAATTCCTCGTCTCGAGGTTTGTCTCGTTTCTCTGTTTTAAGCTCTCGTTTTTTTCACTGTCGGCGATTATAAACGGACTATTTGATAACTAGCTGTTATTCTTCATCGGTCGAAAATGCACCGTGACGTTTCTTTCTTCATAGTCACGTAATTTCTTTATAATCTTGCGCATGGGATCAAATAGTCGATTTTGAAAAATTACCGATTCTCGTCGTTTGAGCGTTTGACGACGACGACGACAGATATTCTTAGAGCGTAGAATGATTTGATCGTAATTACGCGATAGTTCTACACGGCTGTATCGTAAGTAATTTCGCGACGGTCGAAGGGGTTGAGCTAATTGCGGCTGCCGCATAAGTTAGCCGTGCGACGTGTTGTAAGTACGCGTTGTCTCGGCCGCGGCTTCACGAGAGCGTGAACCGCGCGTATTTGCATGAAACGAACGATATTCGGCGTTTAATTACTCCGTCGCGGCCATTCCTCGTCCTTTGTTCCTACTCGTCTTGTGAAAAAAAAAAGAAGAAAAAGAAAAATATCACGATCGGGGCAAGGAGCGTGTAACCGGTACGCTAGCTCGTTTACGCCTTTCCCAGGAAGTGCGCGAAACTATTATCGCCTCCTCGAACTTTCTCCGAACGCGAGACTCCATTCTTACCATCTCGTTTCATTCTCGTTCCATTCCGAAAGCGAAAATTACCGACAAACGCTTCTGTTGTATTTACGTTGTTTCGTTGCGTTGTAACGTGCAAACGTAACTTGTTGTATAGAGCGTCGACGACGCGGTGTTTCCGCCATCTTTCTCGCGGCGGAGAAATGTTTACTCAAGGCACGAGCTCGAATTATGCGTCTGTGAAACGTTCATGCTGTAGCGAGTGGCTGGCAAGTGATAGTAGAATTAAATAATACGACTGCGCAGTCGTAAAAACGCACTGTGTCATTTCCTTCGTCGACGCTTTTTCTTTAACAAAACAATATATTATTTCCTACGGTATAGTGTACGATAAACTGTTACCTCTTTCGATTATCTACTCGTATTCTCACAAATCCATAGCGCTTACAAGTAGAGTATATATCTTACCTATAATTTTACATATTTCTATAAAATAATATTTTGCACGATGATATAAATCATATATGTTTCATAGTAAATTCTATCAATATATATATTACATCTCGAATTAACTCGCGTTGTTCGACGTTACGCGAGCAGTTTCCATCCGCAAATGGCGGGAAGAAGAGAGGAAAGTTTCGTGGGCAATTCCGTCGGTTAACCCAGTTCCACGCGAGACCATCTGGAGCGCGTGAGCGTTGACAAAAGCCAGAGGAGGACCGAGCGACTTTCCGCGTGTGTCAGTCGAGACTCTCGAAGTCATTTCGGAGTCCGAAGTTCTTCCCAGGGATCGACTCGACGCGACGTGCCCGACCGTGGACAGCACACGCAAAAGATTGAAGGCCTCGCGGGCCGCGCGAACAAAAGGGGAGAGATCGAGCACGCATTCATTTCGGTCTCTTGCGAGGATGTCAGGGCGCACAGACCGAGAGACCCGCCCTTCCGTTCCGAGAGCCGCTTTCCCTCGTTTCCGAACGTTCGCGAGCATGGAAACGGACCTGCCTCGAAAGTCGTCTCGCGCGAGTCGACTCGATCGTGGCCGCTGCGACCGGATGGAAACGTGTGGATGCCGATTTCTCAACCCGGGAAACGGCCGAACGTGAAACGACAGTTCCGGCCGTATGTATGCTGCTAATAATCGCGAGTTTCTCTTCTTCTTTGTATCTTCTTTTTACCGCGCAACAGCCGGCGACAATTGCACGATGGCAACTTGCTAACATTTTTACGTTGCACTGACATTCGGCTCTTTACGCTTTAAACTGATATCTTTGGGAATTTGGCGATTCCAAAACTATGCTGTATACAAGTATGTACGTAAGAATAAAAATGCGATTTTTCGTCGAAGAAAATGTAGAGTAAATCCTGACGAGATGACTCTACCAGTCAGTACATAGATTGCCGAATGTTAATCTTACGTCTTTTTTGAGTAATAT